>CM055894.1:98018122-98543122 GCA_029582155.1 Panopea generosa | reverse complement strand
CTGAATGTGGTGTTGTCTTTGTTTTTTACCCAGCTAATGTGTGTTTCAGGATAGCTTTTCACTGTACATTGCAATACAATGGTTGTGCCATTTGTGACGTTGGCAGTTGGTGGTGATAGGTTTATCTCTATCTTTGGTGCGTCTGAAAATAATATGATATAAGTTTAAAATAATAAGCATATCCTGGCAAATACATGAAATGTACATTTCAGAAATGTTTCAGTCAAGTTTTAATTTGATATGCATGTGACGTGCACATTCCATGCACTGTATTTCAAACACGGCATAGATAGGAGATAGGGGAGTGCATATATACGAGGAATATATAAGTAATATTATCAATCGTCAATTCAGAATTCAAAACTACAAGGAACACACTTTCGGAACGTTATAACCCATTTCCAACTAATATAAACTGTTTAAAGTTAAATATAGCCAATAACAGTCGGAAATAAGTCGCCCCGGTATTTTACTCAGCTTGCAATCATGCAGCTCATTTAATATCATTAAAATAAAATTCTGCTGAAGCTAGTAGACGTTAGTGGTGTTGTATATTCTATTGCCCCTCAGGGACAGATTCGATAAATATCGAACCAGCTCTGAACCAGTTTTGTTATTTCAAATGCTCCCTTATCAGATAATATTTAACATTTTATATTTGACGATGATCCGGATAAACTGAGTGATTGATGTTGCATATTCAAATATATGTAATACATGCATATGCTTACACAGGAAAGTTATTGTATATTCATCTGTTTTTTCAATATTAAAACTGCTACATTGAGCACTACACTCTATTGTTTCTCCATCGTAATCCTTCGATATATTTACAGCAACAACATTTGTCGAAGTATAACCACCAGTGTCGTTGGCTGTTTTCTCCCAGTTGCTTTTAACAATTGCATTCCGAAAATACCACACGGCCGGACAAGGAGGGTTAGCATTCCTAATTACACACGTGAAGTTCACGAGATTGTATGGATAATCTTCAATACTTGGCCGAGGTGGATCTAATGTTACAGACGATGGTGGAACTGTTTGATAAAAAACGAATGTAATTGGTAAGTGGAAATTAGTTTAAACTAATTTATTTTAGCTCGACTGCGAAGAAAATTCAGGGTTTATATGAACTTTTTCGAGTCCGCTTCCTGTGTAAAACCAATAATGCGTGGTTTCTTTTAGAAGTCATCGGTTCGAGCTTTAGATCGATCTAGCGTGAGCAGCCAACACTTTATTGACTATACTACCGCAAACCTATGGTAATTAGAATAAACTAATAACATCCTAACACTATAATTAGGTATAATTGATGGTATATATGTAGTGATATACATTCCATATATTCCTATGAAATTGAAATGTTATAAACGTGATGCGCAGTTTAAATAACCGAATAAACATTACGCTATCTGCTAATAAGTACGGTAACATCAAAATGTGTGTGTGTTAATTTACTTACATTTGTATATACATGCTTATGTAAATATTTATATTATAAACAAACAAAGAAACAACTGATATTATTTATAGAATACCTGACGCCAGAACAACAAAGAAATAATAAAAGAAACAAACATATGATATGATAGAAATGATGAAAGTGTTTTTATTGTTTTCAAATAAGATCATTTTAATTCGAAATTTGCGATAAATCAGGCGAATATTACATAAACAAAACATTAACAGTAGTACATTGCGGTGTTAAGTTCAATACTTGACATCTCATTTAGAGCTTCATGAACTTATGACAGAACAAATAGTTATGCTTATTAAAAATCATCTATATATGTATTTTATCATACATAATAATGACTTGTTTCTACATATTATCCTTGACAGAAAGAATATAATGTATGCGAAGACTGAACAGTCACTCGATACATAGTTTTGCCTCTTTCTAGTGAGGTTACACGACTTTTACGCTAAAAAAGAGTCCTGTGTAATTTGGTTCGAATATTTTTAAATGTTTCAAAGGGACTGTGGTTTCTTGCTGCAGATGAATTGAGCAAAAGCTGACATAGCATATCGTTATCAGACACCACATGTTTTAAAAAGTGACCTTTATTGCATTGAAAAGATGGATCTATTTTAAAACATTTGAGGGTTTCATTTTAAAGAAAAGACACTTTGGGTGTCATTGTACTGTCTTCAAAACATCGAGCAGGTCACACACCCACCACCCAACACTCCACACACACACACACACACACACACACACACACACACACACACTTAATGGATAAATGTGGGTGTATGAACTATTCGGTAACAAGTTTTATACTTTCTGGATTTAGATAAATAGTTTGCCTATGTTCTATTGAAGCATCAGACTTGGGAATTATATAATTTAAGACGACATAACCAACCATGTCGAAGTTTGTGTTTTGCTATCAACTAAATAACTATCAAATGCTTAAGGTTACCATTATATTATTTGATTCGTTTCACACATACAAGCATAGCAACACGATTGCATTTCCAATTTTCATTACTAATTAGGTCTATGTCCTGTAGCGATTTAAATAACTGTGGCGGTTAAACAACTGTTTGGTCGAAGGCGGAGACCTCTACTGTCACTTCTTTTATATAAATATATTGTATGTAAAGTCCTTTTTTATGATTATTTCATTGACTGAATGTGTTGATAATGGTGTGTTGTTGTGGCTGTGTCCGTTGAACGATACGTCTCCTATTGGACAAAGACTTTAACCATTTTAATTTATTGTATTGGCTGCTATATTTACAATATAAATAAACTACATCGTGCATGTTTATGTTTCCTGATACCTTTTTAATTTAGTTGATATGTATCACAGATTTACCAAACACCTAAATAAACAATACAGATATCCAATGCCTTACCTCATATGCATGTATTTATGTATAACTTATTTACATGACTATTCGTTTACCATGCCATCAAGCATTCATTCCGTTAGAATGAAAAGTATATTAACATATATTCTGTTAATGTACCGCAGATTGATTCCGGAATGATTTTGTGTGCGGTAATACTTACGGCATGCAATAAAATAAAACACACTGTATGCTTACATGTATAGTTTATCATCTGATCACTCGTACACAAGTCATCCTTTAACATCTCGTGGGAAAGACAACACTTGATCATTTCCTGGTTCCACGTTCTTTGTATGGTTGTCAGCACGGCCGTGGTCGTTGTTGATCCACTTTCACTCCCAATAGTTGTCTGACTACTTATAATGGGACTTCCAGAGACATAGAATGTAACGTTTGGTGTAGGACGTCCTCCAATACTCCAACAAGACACGTTAATTGGCTTGCCCTCAACTAAAGAGGAGCTTAGGTTGAGTTTAGGGTTTCCTGGTTGGCCTGTGTTTATATAAGGTACATTGAAATAGCAATATCTATTCCTAATAAAACGTTAAATATAGTGTTACTTTTGCATGTGTTATCCAACCATACAAGAGTATTTGCAAGAAAGCCATTTATCAAATGAGAGTATAACCAAGGGAAGCTAAAAATAAAATGTAATGATAAAGTAATCAATGTTGGCTTATATAGCCTGTTATAATTCGTTCATTTAAGTCAGCAGGTTATTTAATTTTCCATCGTACAGTGTCATATCATTAAATAATCATATCATATATTAAATCATGTCAATGGTGTATAATATATGGTGGTAAAGTTCTGCTCGCTTGTCAGCCAATTTTTATTTACCATTTTAAGTTGATATAGAGAATACACTACCTACTATGTCGACATCTTTATGATATGTTGACATCATCATATTTATTATTAGTAATGTATTTTGATTATGAATATGGCGACATATGTAATATACCAACGGTAACTTATTAATGTTGATAATAATAATGTTAAAAGTACGTTAATGATATCACTGTGTAATTATCAATGTATAGCAAAGATGTTATAATTATATTATATACATGTATAGAAAGCAATTAAATTTCATCTACAACAAATTTCTTACGAATTAAGTAGATATGCGTGGATACGACGAGTGGTTTCCCTAGCGCCTTATTGTCAACTTTACACTGAACAGACAGCAACTGGTCTTTATGCGTTGGTGTATATTCTGTTGTATACAACTCTCCTGAAAATACGTTCTTTTTTTTCTGTTTATCAACCAGTATTTCCACAGAGATAGGTTGTGTACCACCCGTAGTATTACATCTGATTGTAATCGGGTTGAACGATGTACCATATATACACTGCTTACAACCATCAAAGTCTCTGGTGTCCACGAACATTGGGGTACTCGGTAGAACTGAAGGTAGAAATATAACAAATGTCTCAGCACTATTTTTAAATTATATGTATTGAACAGGGTGTAATATGACGTCATTTCCAATTGGTGAATACATTATTTAACGTGAAAACAGCAGATATAACGGAAAGATATGATAGCTTAATTAATGTTTACATTGGTAATTCAAACACAGTACTTTTTCGATGCAATTTGGAAATTACAATCAATTATGATTAAAGACTTCGACATGAATATGAATATAATCATTTTTGATCGCATGAAAAACATATCTTACTTAAATTGATAAAAAAGACACCAGCTCATTTCAATACTAAAGATACAATTGCGAGTTTTTGTGAGCTGAATATGTCCTAAAAGCATGTATATATTCAATTTTCTCTGTATACACATGTGGTAATACCGTGAATGATTATATAGATGTCAAAATGTATCTACGTAACTGATATGTGTATATGTTTGCTGTGCACGAATCAGAAGGAATTCTCATCAACATTTATTTAATGAACTCTTCAATTTAAACTACATTTGAATGAAAACCAACAAATCCTATCACATAATTATCATTATATTTGGTTTTAATCGGTGTTCATAATAAAAGTTTATTTATTCTACATATTTACAGAATATTAACATATCTAGACGAACTAGATGTCCCCACCATTTCGGGAAAAACAAGATCTCTATAAGATTTCTATAGTTGGACGAGCTATAAGTCTTTTAAATAATATGTTTGCTTCAAATCGATCCTATTGTCAAATATCAATTGTTTATGTATACGGATTTCAGGAAGCTCACCCAATACTTGAATATGTTTCTCGTTAGTTTTATTTCTTCTGTTTTCAGTGCATTGAAGTTGGTACACACCAGTCATGGAACTGTTTATATTTGAAATTGTCAATACATACTCCATGCTGCCTTTTATTTCAGTCTCCAGATAATCCCCGGTAATATTCCTACTTGTACACACGTCCGATCCGGGACATATGTCGGGTGTAAACAGCCAGTATCGGATATGGCTACCAGGATTGTTGGTGACAGACATCAGTGGCAGGTAACCCAGCTCAATATCAACACCAGTTACAACCCGCTGTGTACGCTGATACAACAATCCACAATCCAACAGTTCTAAATATATATATAGAATATAGTATCAAGTATATGTAGTATGTTTAGCGACATATGTGATCTTTACTTTTTACCGTTCATTTTTTATCTAGAAATACATTTTTTGACTGCCAGTCTTGACAAAATAATAGTTAGCGATTTACATTTTACTAAGTACATGTTTGTATAAACTATTTATGTTAAAAGTTACTTGTTTATTGATAAATTTTTATTTTAAATAATATATAAAGTATTAAAATTAAGACTTAAAAATATATTATGCACATACCTGATTTAATTTGTATCTTCATGCCACATACTCCATACGGTGAGGAAATGTTGGCGAAGATGGTAGCATTTCCAATGAGAGTGTAATTGGAGAAGTGTAAGTAGTATATTGAATCCCTTTCATACATCGATAAGTTTGACGAATTATAGAAGTATATCTCGTGACTTGATACTCTATTGTACCCCCATGCGATATACGTACCCTCGAAGGAGTATTTATGCGATAGTTCCAATGTTATGCTTAAAGGTCTATTTCTAACAACTGGTTCAGTAACAGACAGTGTTCCACATTCAGATACTACAGTAGCTGAAAAGAAATATTAAACCGTGATGATATATGCATTAATGAACTATCAATGTTTTGTGTAAGTTAAGTTATCCAATACAAAGTACGCGGTATTATATACCGATGAGACAAACGTTAGAAAGAAGAGATTTTGAAACAAATATGTTACCGATGTATTTGGTAAATGATCAGAAATCTTGAAACCACTTGTTTTGACTCATATGTATTGTTTCCTTCTGCTATGCAATCACAAAGACGAGTGGTTTATGTCTTATTCACCTGAAAAAAGTCACTTTAGGAAATATTATTTTTATTTCAGGAAATGTTGCATATGACTCATGCAGCATCCGTAACTATCACATTAAGACGACGTTTCTGTCAACTGCATTATCGCAACGTCGTCATTAATGTACCAGGTGTTACTGACACCACAGGAACCGTGGGTTCTAATCCTGAAAGTAACTAAAATGTTTAAAGTGATTTGAGATTTTATAACGAACTGGAATATTCCTTACAAGAATTGATTTCTATTGATTTACATCAAGTAGTGTTATCCAAACATTTGAATTTTCAACCAAACTTAAAACAAAATCAAACATTACACACAGGTTTAACTGTTTCTTATATATTAGTCAATTGTTGTAAAGCTAGTATATAAGATGTGCAAGAAATACCAATGGTAAAGAGCATAAGACATCTGAATAAACAGTCCATATTATTTTTTATTGTTATTGTGTGAGCTATAACTTACTTTAATAACACTACAATCAATACAATATCATTTTGACTGTATTTATATAGGCATTATTAATAAATGTACATTTACTTAGACTCGTTATATATAAATGTGTTTTTGTGAGAATTGCCAATCACGAACAAAATGTACTGCAATTGCGCGCCAGCATTCTTATGTTATACAGCTGAATAAATTAAAACTATCTACCTGAGAAGGAATATTCAATATGTAAAAATCCCTTGCTCGAAACAAGTTACAATACGTTATTAAAAATCTTTGGCAAATTCAATTAATCTATTTCTTCCAATCAAAGTTTCAACAGATGACAATATCAAATAAAAATATCATACTTGAATGCATAAAGACGAAAACAGAAGCTGTCTGTACATGAGGAGTTATAGAGCATGCAACATCGGTCTTGCCCCTTAATACAGTCACAAACAGTATCAGTCTGTACATGAGGAGTTATGAAGCATGCAACATCGGTCTTGCCCCTTAATACAGGCACAAACAGTAGCAGTCTGTACATGAGGAGTTATGGAGCATGCAACATCGGTCTTGCCCTTTAATACAGGCACAAACAGTATCAACACTGGATGGGCTACATGATCCCAAGGTATTATAACTGAGATAAACAGAGTTCAAATATATTGCATGAAAACATTAGCATAATATAACATTAGCATAATTCCATGTTATGTAGATTAAAGCTTACCTTTACAGTCAGTAAATCCTTTAACAAAGAACACAGAAATGAGGTAAATCAATTTATTCATTTTTGTCAATTAAGATCTAAATGTAGTTCACACTTGACTATATAATAAACACTACGTTAGTTGCAATAAGGCATAGCAATGTTTATTATCTGCCTAAAATCCAGAGGTCGGCGTTATTATAAGTGATTAGAAATGTGTTTCCATCTGTTGTACAATTATTGTACTATATATAATTTGTCTTTAATAAAGAAACGCATCTACTGGTCTACATGATCCAACTATGTCATTGTGTTTTAATTCGCAAAGTTAAACAACTCTGTAACCCATGTATAAATGATAAGTTGCTGCAGCATTATCTTCCTCATATATAACACAATGATACAACTAAAAGTTACTGGGACCAATAAAACGGCACCAGGCCATTGTTTCACCTTCGAAAGTACAATTAAAACAGGAAAGATATATAAGATGGGAAGTTTATTCAGCTCAGAATATATGAATAAATTATCAATATGCATTGAAATATGTCACGTGTCAAAATATTGAACTGATTAATGTATATTTATATCAACTTATTTTAGCAAAGAATAAAACATATACAAATATTTAGTTGGGAAAAATAGTATTTGTTTAATTTAACACCATCATAGCTATATAAATCACGGTAGACTAATTCAAATGTCAATATATTGGTATTTAAGAAGTGCTTTTAAAATATCTTTTAAATTATTGTTCGTTAATGCGTACAAAAGTGCACACGAATATGTTATTGTTTGTTTACGAAAGAGCACTCAAGGGAAATAAATCCTGATGGCACACCAACAGTTATGGCCCTGAAAATAGATTATTATTATTGGATTATAGGCTTGAACATTATACATGTATTTGAAAAAGATCAGTTTACAAAAAGAATAAGAAATGAACTTTTCTCTCTTTGATGATATGTTACACGTTTCTATCTACGACACGACGTATTCCGTATATTTCTTGTTAATACTTCGACAAAAGATAAAACTATAAAAACATCAACCATTTTAGAAATGTAGTCACGACTCCTTTATGTTTTGGGTCCATATTAATGAAACAAATTGGTTTTCCGCATTCTAAATATATGGATACGCAAACTATAAGAGCCATGTTCTCAACTTCAAAATGAAGAAAATCATTTTGAAATAATGTTTTCTTTGAAAGTGACGGGTAGGAAATCAATATTTATGAAATATGTACACAGATCATTAGATTTGACTATCACGTAATGTTTGTTTTTTCCCTAATGAGTATTGGAAGTAAATGAAAATACAAATTCTTCACAAATTCTCTTATTTAAACATATTTCATTGCCGAATATATACACACATACATATTACATGCATAGAATAAATAAGGCAAAATGGTCTGGCAACCACATTAGTTATGGCCATTCCCTTGAAACGATGAATTGTATTACATTGCGTCACAGGAAGGAGTAAAGACATTAATATGTTTAACTACGAAGTCATTGAATGCAAGGGACGATATTCAAAGTTGATATGTACGTTTGTAGATGTGCTGAACTGATGGAGCAAAGATGCTGATTTGCCAAAACTTCCACCAAGAAGATGAAGCATCAAAGGAAGGAGAAAAGACATTAACTACAAAGACATTGAATATGAATACAAGTGGATATTAAACAATGATGAAGTTGCCATGTACTTTAACAGCCTAATTAAATGTATATGGCTTGGAATAAAGAAACATTTATAGTTGTATAAAGAGGAACAACAACAACAGTTGAATAACTATATTCTTTATTCATGCGTCACTGGTGGCAGGAAAATTCCAGAGAGGAACATGATTCTCATGCGCTCATTTTGGATTAAAGTGCTTATATCAAGTTATACGGCTTTGATTATGTGCCGATGCGTAATTTCCACCTTTTTGTGCATAGCTTAGCTGTTTTATTTGTGTAGGTCGAGCGGTTCGATACAACCTTGCGTAAACCACCTAGGTACCATCGTACTGCTCGAGTCCTTTCTGGGGTTTTCCTGTCAATTAAGTGATCAAACACCATTATCGTTCTAATGTGGAATTATGAAGTTTTACTGAGAACTTATGAATATTATTAAATTTTTAATTGATTTGATTTAGTGTTGTTTATTTAAGTTTGTTGGCATGTCTAGCGTCAATTTATGTCATGAGAGGCCAGAGACGATCATTTAGTCAGCACTCACACACTCATCCTTGCAAGATACTGGTAGCTTTCCCATGAATCAACAGTGGGAGACGGCTGACAATGAGACGCAATGTCGTATATCAGTCATAACTGACACCGTGGCTGACCAGGGATTTGAACTCAAGATGTCCAGGGATTGCAACATGTGACTGGCAGTGCTGACCGTGCAGTCATATTGATTTGAGTCATCTTGAAATAACTAAATGGAAAAAGGTAAAATAGTACTTTTTTATTTAACACCATCATAGCTATATAAATCACGGTAGACTAATTCAAATGTTAACATATTGGTTTTGAAGAAGTGCTTTTAAAATATATTTTAAATTATTGTTCGTTCATCTGTACAAAGTGCAGACGAATATGTTATTGTTTGTTTACGAAAGAGCACTCAAGGGAAATAAATCCTGATGGCACACTAACAGTAATGGTCCTGTAAATAGATTATTATTATTGGATTTTAACATTAATATTTAACATTTTGAACATTATACATATATTTGAAGAAGATAAGTTTACAAAAATAATAAGAAATAAACAATTCTTTCTTTGATGAGATGTTTTTACGTTTCTATCAATGACACGACGTATTCCGTTTCTTTCTTGTAAATACTTCCAAAAAAGATAAAACTATATAATCCTCAACAATTTTAAAATGTAGACACGTCTCTTATATGTTTTGCGTTCACATTTATGAAACATATTCGTTTTCCGCATTCTATATATATGGACACAAAAGATATAAGAGCCATGCCCACTGATTCAAAATAAAGAAAAACATTTTAAAAACTTTGATGTGGTTTCTTTGGAAAGGGACGGGGAAGAAATCAATATTTAGGAAATATTGTCACAGATCATTAAATTTGACTGGACTGTTACGTAATGCTTGTTATCTCCCGAACAAGCTAAAGAAGGAAATGAAAATACAAATTATTCACAATTTCTTTTAGTTTAAACATATTTTATTGCCAAATATATACATACATTCATATTATGAGCATATAATAAATATGGCAAAATGGTCTGGCTACCACATTAGTTATGGCCATTCCCTTGTAACTATCAATTGTATTATATTTCGATGGCTGAGTACCATTAGGTGGACATGTACAATGAAAATGTATACATGTTGTAAAATGTTAAGAAGTTTTAAAAAAAGAAAGAATTTTAAGGAATACACTTAGAAGAATATTTGTTATCAAGAACAATATGTGTACATGCAAGCCTTCTGCAGAGGACTTCTGTGACACTAAAACTAAATATCACGAAATACTAGTCATTAAAACGGTTTGGTTGTTTAATATATATGTACATGTTGTCAAATAGATCACCATTTTCAAGATCAGTTAAAGCATTGCTGCCAAACAGAATCTTTTGAATACACAAACGATGACATGGTCTTGTATTAGTAAATAATTGAAGCCTGATGTTGGTTATTGTGTATATTGCACATTTAGGCTAAGCTTATGCATTTGTTTATTGACTTTTCAAATGGTTCCTATACAGGTACACATTGTCATCTATGTGATTGATTTAGACGACTCGACTCTAAATTAGTGAGTCAATCTCAAGAATGTTTGAAGGACATCGGACATGGGCAGCTAACTTACTAATCTGTGTACAAGTGATTCAGGTAACATAAATGAAGACTTGCAACTGTGCTAACATAACTTTAACACAAACATTTCAAAACAATTGGTAAATTCAATATTTTACCATAAGGTTAACAGTAAACAAAGCAATCCATTACTTACTCAAATCTATTAATGACTTGGACATAGCATGGAAATAATTTATTACAAAGCTAATTCAATTTCATTTTTTGTCAATGTTTATTTTTTTAGTTTGTAGTCTTCAATGAAGGAATGGATTTATGACGTACACATTGTAAAATTTAAACTATGTTGTATTAAATAGCCAATACAATCGTTACAAATTATTTGCTTCTCCGACTGAATATCGTCCATTCATATTGCTTTCGTCACCAATTTTTTTCTTCTTTTTTTTCTTTTTTTTTTTTTATTTCCATAGTACATTCACATACAATTTATTACTTCATACATAATACAATTTATATTCTGTATATATATTTGTTTATGAACCTATTATCAGAAATACAGTTTAGGACCTTGATAGAATAGGTCGAAGAGAAGACAAAAAAAGAAGGTGAATAAGAAGAAGATTTTTTTAAGAAGAAAGGTAAATTAATCCTCACTGTCACTTTATAGATTAAATTATTTTATTAGAAACTAGAAAAGATTGCAGTTTTTTCCATTTGTTTTCATGTTGTGTAATTTTGTCTTATGTCAGCGCAATAATTCTTTCGAGGTTTTCATTGTATTTTAAATATTTCTTAAAAGTGTTCAAATTCACTGTTATGTTATCATATTTGTTTTTAAAAATGAAATATTTTGCGAATATCAATATACAGTTAATGTAGCTTCTCTGGTCAACATATCCGAAGGCGATCATTGAATAATATAAATGTATGTATATAAAAACATTTGAACTTCTGTCCAAAAACATCTCGAAATGTGATATTCCCGAAACAAGTGATTATTAGTTTCTTCATGCACATTGCATAAATAAGACAAACTTGTGTTATTAATATTACATTTAAACAGAAATTTGCTGTTTGGGATTATTCTCATCAAGTATTTATATTAAAACGCCCTTAAGTTTGTATTTATTATAGAGTTGATAGGTATAGTATGTACAGTTTTCCAGTTTATGTTATTCATTTCTTTTTTCCATTTAATATGTGGCTTTATGACTAATGTGTTTTCGATAAAACTTATTATATAAGTATTTGTTTTGACTGTTTAAAATTTTAATTTGTTTTACTAGTAAATTTTGTTGCATATTAGATAATATGTTATCATTCTTGAGTTTAACTTTCCAAGAGCGTGGTATACTTTGAATTAGTTTATGATATTTAAAAAAAAATCTGTGTTGACTTTATCATGTATATTTTACAGATATTGAAAGGTATGAAATGATTTATGTCTGCTATCAAAGAGTTGGTCAATATATCTTATTCCTTTATTATACCATGGTTTGTAGAAGAGAGGTTTGTTATTGTTTTTAATAAAGGAGTTGTTCCATATTATCTGCGTTTTTACATTTTCGGTATGTTCACTTAAGTTTATATTTGACCATGATAATACTATGTCTGATAAAAACTTGGAAGTTGTATTGTTAAGGTCTTTCCAATTGATGTAACATTCAAATATAAATCGTGTATATTAATCTTAATGCGACGGGCACGAATTGAATGTTTGGTATCTCTTAAAAAATGGCCGATATTTAAACAACCATGAAAAAAGACTTTTGTATTTCACTTGACTTAATTTTCCCTTTGAAGTGGTAATTTAAAGATCAACATGTTATTTAATACTGTATTGTTAATCTTGGTTAAAAATGAGAAAACAACGATAAAAACCAATAACTATCACGTGGTGTTAAACAAAACAGACAATGTCAAAGTCGGTTCCCATGTACATGCTAGGACTAGTATATTCCGTGTATATCAAATCAACCTTTCGATCTGATTTTATAGACTATATTGTCAAACAGAAAACTACGTTAAAACAACATTGATGTTGTTGTTTTTGGTTGTTATAGTCATCATTGTTTTTGTTGTTGTTGCTGTTATTGATGTTGTTTTTGTTGTTGTTGTATGGTGTTTAGCGTCGCTTTTAACAATTTTCCAGTCATATTTTGACCCAATCGACATGAGACAGTTTAGATAGCGCTACTACACTGAAGTATAATATCAGATACACAATGTATGGTAAAACATCAAGTCAACTTATATTGACACCAGGCTGACCAGACCTAGAACTATACTCTAAATGCTGAGCACCAAACGAGAACACTTCTAGTACATTTGTTAAACATTTTTGATGACCCTGACGGGTATTTTAACCATGACCTTCCACATAAGAGGCAGAAGCTCAACAACTAGTTCACCGCTGCAGTGTAAAACAACTTGAAATATGTTCAATTTTCATATTGTTTAATATACCTATATCCACAAAATTTACGGGAACGTTCCATTACTGAAAAAAATAAACATCCGCTTTGCTTCATTGCAGCTATGAATGTTTAAGACCGACACATTTTATTAATAATTTCATATTTTTTTCCGTAATAAAAGAACCATAATCCTATCCATACAAATGCACCTTAAACTACTCTTGCAATACATACAAGAACAGTTTAAACTTTCATATTGTTATACCATTTCATTCAGATATGCTTTACATTGCGATTAATATTCTTGTTTTGAGTTTAAATGATAACTTTTATTATTTTCGGAACAACAGAACTGTTTTAGTCATAATATTAAAACACTGTCTGCTGCCCTCAGACGAAATCCGAATTCCAATTCTATTGACCTGATTTATGGAATATATACATTGGTCTTCGTATTCGGTGAAATTACACACATCATATCCATAGATGTGGCTACTTACCTCTTCATCGGGCAATAACTGTTTATTGCGTCATCAACAGGCATATGTACATTGGTCTTCGTACTCGATGCAATTCGCACATCAGGTCCATAGATGTGGCTACTTGCCTCTTCATCGGACAATAACTGTACACTGCGTCATCAAAAGGCATATGTACATTGGTCTTCGTACACGGTGAAATTACACACATCACGTCCATAGATGTGGCTACTTACCTCTTCATCGGGCAAAACTGTATACTGCGTCATCAACAGGCATATATACATTGGTCTTCGTAGTCGGTTAAATTACACACATTAGGTCCATAGATGTGGCTACTTACCTCTTCATCGGACAATAACTGTATACTGCGTCATCAACAGGCATATGTACATTGGTCTTCGTACTCGGTGAAATTACACACATCAGGTCCATAGATGTGGCTACTTGCCTCTTCATCGGACAATAACTGTACACTGCGTCATCAAAAGGCATATGTACATTGGTCTTCGTACACGGTGAAATTACACACATCACGTCCATAGATGTGGCTACTTACCTCTTCATCGGGCAAAACTGTATACTGCGTCATCAACAGGCATATATACATTGGTCTTCGTAGTCGGTTAAATTACACACATTAGGTCCATAGATGTGGCTACTTACCTCTTCATCGGACAATAACTGTATACTGCGTCATCAACAGGCATATGTACATTGGTCTTCGTACTCGGTGAAATTACACACATCAGGTCCATAGATGTGGTTACTTACCTCTTCATCAGGCAAAAACTGTATACTGCGTCATCAACAGGTATATATACATTGGTCTTCGTACTCGATGCAATTCGCACATCAGGTCAATAGATGTGGCTACTTACCTCTTCATCGGATAATAAGTGTATACTGCGTCATCAACAGGCATATGTACATATGTCTTCGTACTCGGTGAAATTACACACATTAGGCTCATAGATATGGCTACTTACCTCTTCATCGGGCAATAACTGTATACCGCGTCATCAACAGACATATATACATTGGTCTTTGTACTCGGTGAAATTACACACATTAGGTTCATAGATATGGCTACTTACTTCTTCATCAGGCAATAACTGTATACTGCGTCATCAACAGGCATATATACATTGGTCTTCGTACTCGGTGAAATTACACACATCAGACCCGTAGATGTGGCTACTTACATTTTCATCGGGCAATAACTGTATACTGCGTCATCAACAGGCATATATACATTGGTCTTCGTACTCGGTGAAATTACACACATCAGGTCCATAGATGAGGCTACTTACCTCTTCATCGAGCAAAAACAGTATACTGCGTCATCAACAGGCATATATACATTGGTCTTCGTAGTCTGTGAAATTACAGACATCAGGTTCATAGATATGGCTACTTACCTCTTCATCGGGCAATAACTGTATACTGCGTCATCAACAGGCATATATACATTGGTCTTCGTACTCGGTGAAATTACACACATCATACCCATAGATATGGCTACTTACATTTTCATCGGGCAATAACTGTATACTGCGTCATCAACATGCATATATACATTGGTCTTCGTACTTGGTGAAATTACACACATCAGGTCCATAGATGTGGCTACTTACCTCTTCATCAGGCAATAACTGTACACTGCGTCATCAACAGGCATATATACATTGGTCTTCGTACTCTGTGAAATTACACACATCATACCCATAGATATGGCTACTTACATATTCATCAGGCAATAACTGTATACTGCGTCATCAACAGGCATATATACATTGGTCTTCATACTTGATGAAATTACACACATCAGGCCCATAGATGTGGCTACTTACCTCTTCATCGGGCAATAACTGTATACTGCGTCATCAACAGGCATATATACATTGGTCTTCGTACTCTGTGAATTACACACATCATACCCATAGATATGGCTACTTACATATTCATCGGGCAATAACTGTATGCTGCGTCATCAACAGGCATATATACATTGGTCTTCATACTTGGTGAAATTACACACATCAGGCCCATAGATGTGGCTACTTACCTATTCATCGGGCAACCACTGTATACTGCCTATCACTTCCTGAAAAGTCGTGCTGATGCTCTGAAATTAACATAAGTAAACTATTTAATACCCTTGTTTAACATATACATGTATGACCCGTTAATGTTATCAAATACAAAAGGTTAGTATGATAAAGGGCGATAATTTTAAATAAACAATAATGGTTGGTCTATGTGATGCACGTGGTTGAGCAGGTATATCATAGCGAATGCACGTGCGTATTTTTTTTCGTACATTGCTTGCGAGTGTGTTTGTTTCTGTATGTGTGTACAATGTCTGTTTTTATGATGTATATTTAATGACTCATATCTTCGTGCAAAAAATGGACATGTTGATTAGGAGTATTTTTTGTAAAAATGAAATTACCTATGATAATGATATCAATTTCTGCTGTCTTTGTCCCAAACACTTCATTATCAGCACGACAAGTGTACGTTCCACTAACTTCCTGTGTTGTGTCGTTGAGACTAATACATGAGGCCTTAGGAGCACACGTCTGCCCTGTGATTGAAGTGTTGTCATTGTTGTTGATTCAGCTTATAACTGATTCATGGTTACTCTTTACTGTATATTGCAGTCCAACAGTCGTACCTTTCGTGACGTATGACGCAGGTGTTGATATCGTTATATCTATGACAGGTGCATCTGAAACAGATGTAATAGATGGTATCATTCAGAAATATTAGGTAGAGTTTAGAATTTATTGAGTGTGTAAATATACATTTTTTAAAAAAATGTTTTCATTTGTTGTATGTTTGGATTGTGTGGTATAACATGCGGTTTATAATAAAAAAAGAGATTTGGGAACTACCAATATTATACATTATTATACTTATACTTTAAAATATAAAATAACAAATAAGTATTAAGAGTTATGTTAACTTATACAAGACCATATAATTTAATATATAAATACATGGGAAAATGATTGCATACACAAGTATTTATAGTCGACATGTAATATAACACAATAAACATGAACTATGTGTAGCTATTGACCTGTATATATATATATGTATCAATACTATACACAGCAAGTGTTTATTGCATATATTTTATGTTATCCACTTTTATTATGATAAGGCTTCTGTTGAAAAGATATTTTCTAATTTTTGGTAAACTAATATATTATATTTTACAGATAGTTTGTTTTTTAATTTAATTACATATTATATATAATCTATACCATAAATGTTCTTAATGAAGCATTTAGTATCCTATTCCTTACTTTATATAGATATGATCATGTGTTCATAAAACATTGTTTAATATCTATTCATGTAACAGACCACCAAGTATTCATTCGATTAGTCAGAAATGAGTAAATATATGTTTTGTTGAAATACTTCAAAACATTTACAATCTAAGTTTTTTCAACATAATAATTATAGACATAACATTTTGTTAGAACTACATTGATTCCGGAAGTGGTATTGTGTACTTTATTCATACGACATATGCTAGACAGTAAAATACATTGATATTTTCATGTATAGTTTATCGTTTGATCACTCGTACACAAGTCATACGTTAACATCTCATGGGACAGACAACACTTTATCGGTTTCTTGTTCCACGTCCTTTCCATGGTTATCAACACGGCCGTTGTCATCGTTTTAACATACCCTTTAGTTGTTTTGCTATTCATTACGGGGTTTCTAGAGATGTAGAATGTAACATTTGGCTCGGGAAGTCCTCCTGTACTCACACAAGACACGTTAATTGGCTTGCCCTGTAATTGAAGAGTTTAGACTGAGTTGGGCGTTTCCTGGTTTGCCTGTGTTTATACAAGGTACATTACGATAGTTACTTCTATTCGTACTTAAACATTAACAACCATGGAAATCGTGTTATTTTTGCATATATTACCCAACCATATAAGAGTGTTTGCAAGTAAGCCATTTATCAATTGACAATATCACCAAAGAAAGATAATAATAAAATGTTATAATAAAGTAATCAATTCTTGCTTATATAACATGTTATATTTAAAACATGTCAGCATATTATTTTACACTTGATTTGGCATCGTACAGTGTCATATCATTAAATCATATTGGTGTATGGTATATGGTGGCATAGCACTGCCCGCTTTTTAGCCTATTTAAGTTTCCTTTTTAAGTTGATATTGAGGATGTACTACCTATTATGTCGACATCTTAATGCTATGTTGACATCGTCATATTTATAATAAGTAATGTATTTTAATTGTGAATATGGTGACTTATGTAATATACCAATGGTTACTTATTAATGTTTATCATAATAATGTAAAAAATGCGATAATGATATAAATGTGTAGTTATTAATTGATAGTACAGATGTTATAATTATATATACATGTTTATAATGCAATTATGTTTCATTTACAACAAAGTTTCTTACGTGTAAAGTATATATGCGTGGATACGACAAGTGGTTTCTCTAGCGCTTTGTTGGCAACGTTACATTGAGCAGTCATCATATGTTCTCTACATGTTAATGTCAATTTTGCTGTATAGAACTCTCTCGAAGATACGGTCATTTGTTTCTTCTTATCAACCAGGATATCCACATGGACAGGTTGTGTGCCACCCGTTGTATTGCACCTGATTGTGATCGCATGGAACGGTGTACCATATATACTTGCTTACAACCCTCAAAGTTTCTAGTGTCCACAAACATCGGGGTACTCGGTGGAACTGAAGGTAAAAACATAACAAATGTCTCGAACATTTATTGAACAGAATGTTATATAACGTCATTTCAAAGTGATGAATGTACTATTTAACGTAAACACAACATATTGAACGATACTGGAAAGATGTGCTAGCTTAGTTAATGTTTACATCGGTAATTCAAACACAGTACTTTTTCTGAGCGATATGGTGTTATTTGGAATTTACAATCAACTATTATTAAAGACTTTGACATTAATATGAATTTAATCATTTTTGATCGCATGAAAAACAAACTAATGTTCAACTGATATTGATAGACACTGGCTCATTTCAAGGCCAAAAATATAATTGCAATTATTTGTTACCTGAATATGTCTTAAAAAGATGTACATATTCCAATTTCTCTATTTACACATAATGTAATACCGTGAATGATAGTATAAATGTCAAAATGGAATTACGTAACTAATATATGCATATGTTTGCTGTGCACGAATCAAAAGAAATTCAGTAATATTCTCAATAACAGAACTCTTCTTTCAAACTTCATTTAAATGAAAACAAAATAATTTAACTACTCAATCACATAATTATTATTATATTTGGTTTAAATCGGTGTTTACAAAAGTTTAATTATTCTACATATATACAGAATATGTACATATCTAGTACTTAGACGAACTAACTGTCTCCACTATTTCGGTAAAACAAAATCTCTACTAAATAGCAGTCTGAGAGTACTGTACGGAATCGGATATCATAAGAACCCGATAGAACTAGGTATCCAAAACTATCAAAATACTGATATTTGATGGAAAACAATCTCAGCCTAATATGAAAGTTCTGTAAGGAATTAAATATCTTCTTTAACCTGAGACCCTTGCCTATAAATATATCTACCAAATATCGGAGTACTCAATGCTCTAAGATATGTCTATTTAAATATAACTTCTCAGTGAACCTAGATGGTTACACTTAACTAAATACTAACTGCTCAGTGAACCTAATTTTTACATCTAACTATGTACTAACTGCTCAGTGAACCTAGATGTTTACACCCAACTAAATACTACTGCTCAGTGAACCTTATTGTCTACACATTTCTAGATAGTTGTGCTTGGTTAACACAGATGTATGTACCTAGCTAATTACATGAACGTCTCGGTGGAATTAGATATCAAATAGATACTGGCAATTATACAGACAGCTACTTTTTATACGAGATTAAAGTATTTTAAATAAAATATTTGCTTTAAATAGATAATATTGTCAACAAATATCAATTGCTTATATATACGGATATCAGGATTCTCACCAAATACTTCAATCTGTTCCCTGTTAGTTTTTTTCTTCTGTTTTCAGTGCATTGAAGTTTGTACACACCAGTCATTGTACTGTGTATATTTTGAATTGTCAATACATACTCCATGTTGCTCTTTATTTCAGTCTTTAAATAATCCCCTGTAGTATTCCTACTTATACACACGTCCAGTCCGGGACATATGTTGGGTGTGAACAGCCAGTATCGGACATAGTTACCAGGATCGTTGATGACACACATCTGTGGTAGGTAACCCAGCTCAACATCGGCACCAGTTACAACCTGCTGTGTACGCTGATTAAACAATCCACAATCCGCCAGTTCTAAATATATATATAAATAAAATATAGTATCCAATATATATAGTATGAATAGCGGCATATGTGATCTTCATATTTTTGCCGTTCTTTTTTCATTTAGAAATACTGGTTGTAACTGCCATTCTTGAAAAAATAATAGTTATCGATTTACATTTTACTAAGTACATGTATACATTAAAAATATGGTATCAAGTATATAGTAAGTTTAGTGGTATATGTGATATTCATATTTTTGCCGTTCATTTTTCATTTAGAAATACAGGTTTTAACTGTCATTATTGAATCAGTTATAGTAAGCGATTTATGTTTTGCTTAGTACATGTTTGTATATAATATTGATGTACTTTTAACGTTATTTTCATTTTGATATATTTTATTTCAAATAATAAAATAATAGAATTAAGAATTAAAAATGTATTATGCACATACCTGATATATTAATTTGTATTTTGATGTCACATTCTCTGTGATGTGAGAAAATTTTGACGGAGATGGTAGCATTTCCACAGAGAGTGTAATTGGAGAAGTGTAAGTAGTATATTTAATCCCTTTCATACTCCGATATCATGTGACTTGATACGCTATTGTCCACCCATATGATATACGTATTCCCGAAGGAGTATTTACGTGATAGTTCCAAAGTTATGTTTAAAGGTCTATTTCTAACAACTGGTTCAGTAACAGAAAGTGTTCCACAGTCAGATACCACAGTAGCTGCAAAGAGAGATAAAACTGTGACGATATATGCATTTCTATACTATAAATATTTTCGGTATTTATCCAATACAAACTACAAGGTATTATTAGACTTCTAAGACAAAATTTAGAATGAATAGCCTCTAGATTTTAAAAACAATATGTTACCGTTGTGTTCGGTAAATAAGCAGAAATCTGGAAACCGCTTATATTTACTCATATGTATTGTTTCGTTATTTTATGTATTCGCGTAGACGAGAGATTTATGTCTAACTCATCTAAAAACGGTCACCTTAGGAACTATTATTTTTTATATTGAGAATTGGAGCCTATGACTGATGCAGCATGCGTTACTACAACATTAAAGACGACGTTTCTGTCAACTGCGCAATCGCCAGTAATGTATCAGACGCTGCTGACATCACAGTGATCTTGATTTCGAATCCTGAAAGTAGCTAAAATGACTTTGAATTTGATAACGACGAGGAACAAACTTTATAAGAAATTATGTCTATGGATCTACATCAAGTAGTATTCTCCAAACATTAGAAAACTAAACCAAACATTAATAAAACATAAAACACATGTTTACATGTTACTAGTATAATAGTAAATGGTTGTAAAGCTATATATGACGTGTATGAAATATCAATGTTGAGAACAAGAGCAATTTGAATAAACAATTCATTTTTTTATATTTTTTTTAGGGAATTACATGTGAACGTATTCGATTTAACATTCAAATGACTTTGTTGATATATGCATTTTAATACATGTACATTTACTGACTATTCATTTGATATGAATGTTCTTTTTGTGAGAGTTGTCAAACACAAACAAAATACAATGCAATTACGCACCGGTATTCTAATGATACAAATCAAAACTATCTTCTGCAAACGGTATATTTATGAAAATATCCTGCTTGAAACAAGTAACAATGCTCTATTAACGATTTTGGCAAAATTATTTTATCCATTTTATCCGATCAAAGTCTAAATAGATGATATCAAATAGACATATCATCGGTCTTGCCCCTTAATACAGGCACAATCAGTATCAATACTGGATTGGCTACATGATCTCAAGGTATTAAAACTGAGATAAACAGAGTTTTAATATATTGCATACAAAGTGATATACCATTAGCATAACTTCGTATTAGGTAAATAAAAGCGTATATTTACTGTCAACAACACCTTTAATAAAAATAACAGAAATGAGATAAATACATTTATCCATTTTTTGTGAATAAAAGTCTAATCACGAATGTTGTACAATTACTGTACTATATAGTTTTTCTTTAATTTAGAAACGCATGTACTGGTTCACATTATCAATCCGTTCCATGCGTTTTAATTCGTACTGTAGTTCATACTTAACTAATGAGTGACCGCAACAATATCTTCCTCATATAATAAACAATGATAAAACTAGAAGTTACTCAGAACATCAAACGGTGACCGGCCATTGTGTCACGGTCGAAAGTGCAACCGAAACCGGAAAACTATATACACTGGGCAGTTTATTTAGTTCGTAATAAACTATGACCTTATCAATATCAATCCAATATGTCACGTCTCGAAATATTTACAATTGAACTGCTTTGGTGTATATATTGAACACCGTATGAAAGTTTTATTATTACGATTTTTAATTGGAAAAGAGGAAAAAGAGTACGTTTTTATTTAAAAACACCATAGCTAAATGAAATCGATGAAGGCTAATTCAAATCTCAACGCATTGTTTTTTCTTTAATAAGTGATTTTTAAATATCTTTATTATTGTTCGTTCATGTGAATCACAATATGGACGAATAGATTTTGTATAAAGTATATACAGGGTATTCCCTCAAACACAAGGACGGATGTAGCGTTAAGTTTTATTGGGTCCAATACAATTGAGAGCGAAATTGATTACAGAAAGCTGTCTTTTTTTCGGCCAGTTGTGTAATTTACCATCTCATTTCTTGGCAAAATATATATTTTTAAATAGACTATATATATATATATATAATTTATATATATATATATAGTCTATTTAAAAATATATAATGACAACCCCGTATAACAAAAGAGGGTTTATTTCTGAAATATATAACTTATTAAAGTAGTGGGACCGTAACAGGCTATATTTCAAATCTTTTAAAGCCTTTTATTTTCATTAACTATATAATATCACAGACTAATTTACAAATTTTTAAAAACTTTTACAGTCTAAAAAAAAAGTTATCCGCATTAACTTTACCATATCCCATTTTCAGAAGGCCTCAAAAAATTACATAGTCCAAAATAGGTAAAATTGCTACAATTTTATTAATTTTTAATATTTTTTACATTTTTCAGTATCAATGTATTCTAAAAGCATATGTTTTAAGAAAAAATATGAGCATGCAACATTAAATTGAAAAAAATAATCTAAAATGAGCTCATTTGTATTCTAGCGGATAGGAGAAATCCATATTTTTGATAGTTTTGAAAGTGTAGAGAATCCATTCTACTATTTGGGCATCAATACTACATGACTAACTTTTATATATATACTATTCCACATATGATATCAAAAGATAAGGAACTTTTACAATCGATTTTTTTCTCAATAATTTTTTTAATATGATATGGTCAAAATTTCATAATCAGCACTTCTATAGAAATAAATGTTTATCTTAAAAGTAATGTTAATGTTTCCAAGTTTTTATACAAAAACTATAATGACAAATATTATTGAAATAAAGATTTTCCCACATTATACAGAAATAGCAAAAAAGCAATAATATGTACTTTTTATGTGAAAATAGAACACGGAATCAGAACCCCACCCACCCCCACCCCATTTTATGGATTCATTCTCGTGCTTAACGTCTCACACCACTATTACATTTCCCATAGGGCTCCATTGTAACATTTATGTCCAAAACAGAGTAAAAAATTAAATTCTGCAGCATGTTTCTGTTCTCAAATTCTTCACTGGTTCAAGATATGCAATTATAAAGAAAAAAAGTATACCTTGACCAGGTTGTTTTTTTTGAAATTCAATGCTTTTGTGAGACCTATCAATTTCCAGAGTAATAATATGTCAACTATTGGCCCTAGATACGGTTCGAACCAACAATTCTGAAATGACACAGAATAGTCCAGAAAGCTGGTATCAGCATCAAATTTTCAGTGGTGATTTCTGAGATACTGACCATTTTACTCATGCTAGCAAAAAAACACAAAACATTGCATTACAAAGCCC
Source organism: Panopea generosa (assembly GCA_029582155.1). Classification (NCBI taxonomy): domain Eukaryota; kingdom Metazoa; phylum Mollusca; class Bivalvia; order Adapedonta; family Hiatellidae; genus Panopea; species Panopea generosa. The sequence goes on along the minus strand of CM055894.1, from coordinate 98,518,727 downwards.
TGAAAAAAGAAGAAAAAGAGAACTAAAGTTTTATGTTTACCTCCTTCATCTGTAGGTCCGGAGTACTCAAAGGAGATAATAGTGGTGTGAGTCCTTAAACACTTAAATCATTTATCTAGCGAATAGTGTCAATTTCAAAACAAACATAGTATGACATAAACTTTTAAATATTAATACTATGTTAAAAAAAGTTCACATTATGAGTATAACAAAATAGAACCCCACCCTCACTTGACACACACTAACTTGATAAAGAGTCATAAAGAGTCATTGTTTGGAATATATAGCCATCTTTGATATAACCTCAATCAAGCTAAAATAAGTTGGTATAAACCAATTCAATTCATTAAAGAGGGTTTGTCATAACAGGTAGCCAGGAAGTTTTCTATTGATTGTTAAATATGAAACTAAACATCTACACAGATGTATCTGAATAGAACATATGGCAGAGAGATAATGACAGATAATGGCTGTCTACTCCTGGTTAAACCATTGCATATCTACAAAAACCCGATGACTATGTACATCATGGACATGTATAGCTCTCAATTCCTTGCGTAAGGGCATCAATACAATTGTCACATTAAAAGCAGCGTTAAATTCAATGTAATTAATCAATTATAAATTATTAAATACATACATGTTAAACTTTCAAAGTCTTCTGTGTGCCATTCTACTGCACAGAACATGGCACTTTTTGCCCGACAGGAAAACGTGGCTTACTCTGTGTGTTGACCTGACAGACCTCCAGACAGTAGAGAGTCGACAGTGAATCGCTGTCTTCAGTGTAACGGCATTACTGAAATCAACATACACAACATTCTAATTGCAATATATTGTATCTTGTATCATTGTATGTACATGTATATAAAACAATTCTTACTACTTGTTTACATTTTAGTTTTATATATTTTGTTGTAATGAGACAATGTGTCTCATTATCAATATCATTCATATCTCATCGCTGATTGATGTGGGAAAGTTATCAACTACTTTTAGAAATGGGTGTACTCGAGTACAGGTTAAGCTTCCATGATCCCTTAAAGAGTGGTTAAGCTAGCTGATCGTCCGTTTGGTCTCGATGGCACGAAAATGATATTCTATATATTCAATCATCAATCAAAGTCTAGCAAAAAAAAAATATATATGTATCTCAGCATTTTTTAAATTCTGGATAATTGAACAGTTTCATCGCAACTAATTACTATCAGTTCTAATAAAAAAAATCAACGTTTTACAACAGACAGTCATCAATACTATTTTACCTGGCCTAGCTTTGTGTTGGCTGCAAAACAGCGCATTCTTTTAGATCTTTGATGGTGTGTTTTTGCCATAGGCAACTCTGTTGACATGTCCACAGTCACTGTTCTGACGAACAACATACACATATTCGCCTAATCCTTTCTGAGCAATGCTGTCATAAGTAACTGGTACAGAGCTTAGTCTGCATAATTGACAACGTTTTAGGATTGAGAACAAAACTTCGAACACAACCAGTTTTCGATCACTTTTTCCAACGCGCTTCGTCGATTCTTCATTTGATATTGATACACTGGCTCTGACACATTACAAGCGATCTGATTGCTATGTTTGTCATCAATATTCCCACCCATCGAAGGAGACTTCGCTGTTTTTTTTCTTTTTATTCGAACAAAAACATCTTCGACGATCGTAAAAATCCATTTTTGTTTACAACCGGAAGTGAGCAATTATCTTTTTTTTTTTTATCTTTTTTTAATTTAACGTTAATGACGATAAAATGATATTAAAAGCAATGAAACAAAACAGGATATGGGATTTATTGATACGAAATAAAAATATATCTATACTTTATTTATTTTATAAGTTTATTCTGATTCTGAAGACATTACAACTAAGTTCACATTAATGAACGTTTTATCGAATCGGGTGTCTTTCCTTCAAAACATGTTTGGAAATATATCATAAGACAATATGTAGATACATCCGAGCAATTATCACTGAGCTGAAGATTGGGCGATGATGATGAGAATCTCCATCGTTTTAGTTTTAATCACTCATCGCTGGGCATTATCTCGCCGATTTGGTCCCGTAGCAGGGAATATCAATCTTTTACTTGAAAAATGTAGGAGCGCTATAAACATATTAAGTTTTACCAACTCTCATGCTTACCAGCAAACGTATCATAAGTGCGGAATTAGTACAAATGATCTATCTCTCCGTTGAGAATTTGACTGTGCGGTTAATGAAATTTACAGACAAATGCTTTGGAATGATATTCATTCAGTTTTTGAATTCAAGTGTTTTCTTCTATTCATATCAACCGTTATGCAATCCCTAATGAATTATCTTTGATATGGGTTAAACAAAGTACTTTAGCTGAAAACTGAGCAAGACTTATGTCTGAAAATAGTCGTAAATTCATTTCACAATATGCTTATGAGTTAATCTTCAAACGAGCGAGATAGCATCAATGAATGCAAATTAAGTGTTATATATATACACTGATGTAACTTTCATTTGATATTTACAGATATGGTTAAAACTCTTTTCAGTTTTTTCCCTGTTTATTCGGTGGAAAGATTGTACAAGAAATAACCATTATAATATGCCTGTGTTTGTTTACTTTATTTTGTGTAGTGATTAAACAAATCTTTGAATTGACGCTAAAACTGGTGATGTATGTATTCATGTTTGTGTTCGTATTCATGTGTCTGTGAAGGCGTTAGTATATGTGCATGTTTACATTTCAGTCTGTGTGCGTGTCTGCTTGTACCTCATCACGCTTGATTCGTGTATGTCTGTAATTGCGTATATCTGCGAGTGTTAGTGCAGGTGTGTAGTTTTGCAATTCAAATGTTAAGTGTCCTGTATGCTTTACTCTATTTAATATTGATATACTTTTGTTTGTTTTTTTGCTACTCATGTTCATATTTAATATGTTCTTTATGTAACAACATATGTTTTGCTCTCCGCTTATGGAGGAAATAAAGAATGTATATACAATAAATGTATTGGCCCTGTAATGCAAACAGAAAATTAGGTCTTTATGATGTTTTAGGATTTTAGGCTTACCATTGTGTTTGAACAATAAAATATTACAAAAGGAATAAGAAGTACCTTTTTTATCTCTTTGTTGGAAGTTTCACATCCCTATCAAGGACAAGACGTATTCTGTATTTTTGTTATTAATGATGAAAACTATATTACCACCAGTCACATTTTGAAAAATTAATGATATTTTTCGTCATTATAAATATATGGACACACAGCCTATAAGAACTGTGTTTATGTTTTTCAAAATGAAGTAAAAATCATTGTTTTAAATGTACCCCGTGCCGGATTGTCTATACACCACGGGAAATTTCTCACACAACATATCTTCCTTACGAAGAATCTCAGTGCAAACACGTGTTAAAACAATGCCACAGTTCGTATATACAGTATATATGTACATTTTATACGAGATGTAGATAATGTTTCATACGAAATATAGATACTCTTTATACGAAATATAGATACTGTTTTATAAGAAATACAGATACTGTTTTATATAATATATAGGAACTGTTTTATACGAAATACAGATACTGTTTTATACGAAATATAGAAACTGTTTATACGATATATAGATACTGTTTATACGAAATATATATACTGTTTATACGATATATAGATACTGTTTCATAGGATAGATACAGTTTATACAAGTACAGCTCTATGAGATATATGGACCAGCTTATTTATATGGGAGATACAGATACAGTTGTATACGAGGTATACAAGTAGTATGTGAGATAAAGATAAAGGTTCGTACGAGTTATATATATAAGTTCATTGAGTTATATACGAGTAGGAGATTTAATAAAGCAAATCGATTTTATATCAGATACGGGTACAATTTTATAAAATACATGTAAGTTTTTAACCAATCTATAAATTAGTTTGAAACGCATTTAGATACATTATTATCCAATATAATAATCTGAGTTTTTAAACATTTCAATATAACTGATGGTGCAGATTTGAATTTTAATTTCATGCATTTCTGATTGAGATTACACACATTGACCAAACTTTGTATATGTCAATTTCTTGATATTCATATTATCCATCTATGATTTAGTATACTGTTAAATGTGGAAACAAAAAGAGAGATACATCATGTCTAATGCATGGCAGAATGCTAGTTTACTCTGTAGATGGTCATTTTGGTGTTTCCTTGCCCTAAGTTTAGGTTTATGAGCAGTGTCCAGTCTCATATTTTATGAACACCTGTCCTCATAGACAGATCCCATTTGTGACACTCTCTCCATCATGTGTGGTTTTGCCATATTTCTGTAGAGTTACCAACCCTTAATTCAGGTTGAAGTATCTGCAAGATCACACTGAATTCCAATGGACATGCTTATTGCTCAGATTGTGAATTTGAAGCTGATTTTTACATTAATTTATTACCCCACCCACTTATTTCTGCATACAAAAATAGAATTGTTTGCAAAATTAAATAAATTGCATATTTACAGTGGACTGAGAGTTTGTACTACTTTTTATTGTTTAATTATGAAAATGCAGTAGTTGCAATCTTGCCAAGAGGCCAGTTTACGCTTAACTTCGGTTGTTTTCAGTTGTCGTGGCATTAAATTCTGCGTCGAATCATTGAATTTGGCGAAGTTTTTGCTTGTACTCCATTTTTATAGAAAATGCTATAGATATGCAGAATTTTACATTGAATGTCATGTATGCATTATCTATTGGGCCTGTGTTGCCCTTTTTATATTGGAATTAATGTGTAAACAGGGTAATGGAGTACTTTAGCATGAAAATAGCTTGAACTGTTTGCTTTTGTGGCTGCCATATCATTCTGATATTGAAATTTTACTAAAAGTATGTTATGTTTAATCAGTTTTGTTCCACAATATCATTAATTTGTATTCAAAATGTCTGTTTTTCTTCCTATTTTCAATCACCTTTTCATTTTACCATGTAGTTTTGAAAGTTTCAGACCTTTTTAGACACATATGGTCAAGTTATCATGAAAGTTAGACTGTAGGGTTGTGAATTCTTCCTTTTTTACAAGAAATAGCAGCATTTTGACTGAAACCATGTGTCACTGAAACTTATTTTATTTCAGAACTAGTTCAGATATGGGGATGCATTAAGCTTTATTGAACTTGTATTGAGTATTGTAACATAATATGTAAATTAAGAATCTTAAATTTAAAAAATGTCCTCTTCAGGACTCACACCACTGTTATCTCCCTTGAGTATTCCGGACCTACAGATGAAGGAGGGAGAAATAAAACTTAAGTTCTCTTTTTCTTCTCTTTTCAGAGCTTTGTACTGCAATGTTTTGTTGTTTGCAAGCATGAGTTAAATGGTCAGTATCTTAGAAATCACCACTGAAAATTTGATGCTGATACCAGCTTTCTGGACAATTCTGTGTCATTTCAGAATTGTTGGTTCGAACCGCATCTAGGGCCAATAGTTGACATATTATTACTCTGGAAATTGATAGGTCTCCCAAAAGCATTGAATTTAAAAAAAAATCAACCTGGTCAAGGTATACTTTTTTTTCTTTATAATTGCATATCTTGAACCAGTGAAGAATTTGAGCACAGACACATGCTGCAGAATTTAATTTTTCACTTTGTTTTGGACATAAATGTTACAATGGAGCCCTATAGGAAATGTAATAGTGGTGTGAGACGTTAAGCACGAGAATGATTCCGTAAAATGGGGTGGGGGTGGGTGGGGTTCTGATTCCGTGTTCTATTTTCACATAAAAAGTACATATTATTGCTTTTTTGCTATTTCTGTAAAACGTGGGAACATCGTTATTTCAATAATATTTGTCATTATAGTTTTTGTATAAAAACTTGGAAACATTAACATTACTTTTAAGATAAACATTTATTTCTATAGAAGTGCTGATTATGAAATTTTGACCATATCATATTTAAAAAAAATTATTGAGAAAAAAATAGATTGTAAAACTTCCTTATCTTTTGATATCATATGTGGAATAGTATATATATAAAAGTTAGTCATGTAGTATTGATGCCCAAATAGTAGAATGGATTCTCTACACTTTTATTTTAGAACAAATTTTTTCAAAACTATCAAAGATATGGATTTCTTATGTCCGCTAAAATACAAATGAGTTCATTTTAGATTATTTTTTTCAATTTAATAATGCATGCTCATATTTTTTCTTAAAATATATGCTTTTAGAATACACTGATACTGAAAAAAGTAAAAAATATTAAAAATTAATAAAATTGTAGCAATTTTACCTATTTTGGACTTTGTAATTTTTTTTGGCCTTCTGAAAATGGGATATGGTAATATAAATGCGGATAACTTCTTTTTTAGACTGTAAAAATTTCTAAAAATTTGAAAATAAGCCATTGATATTATATAGTTAATAAAAATAAAAGGCTTTAAAAGATTTGAAATATAACCCATTACGGTCCCACTACCTTAATAAGTTATATATTTCAGAAATAAACCATCTTTTAATATACGGGTTGTCATTATATATATATATATAGTCTATTTAAAGATATATATTTTGCCAAGAAATGAGATGGTTAATTACACAACTGGCCGAAAAAAGACAGCTTTCTGTAATCAATTTCGCTCTCAATTGTATTGGACCCAATAAGACTTAACGCTACATCCGTCCTTGTGTTTGAGGGAATACCCTGTATATACTTTATACAAAATCTATTCGTCCATATTGTAGTTCACATGAACGAACAATAATAAAGATATTTAAAAAGCACTTATTAAAGAAAAAACAATGCATTGAGATTTGAATTAGCCTTCATCGATTTCATTTAGCTATGGTGTTTTTAAATAAAAACGTACTCTTTTTCCTCTTTTCCAATTAAAAATCGTAATTACAAAACTTTCATACGATGTTCAATATATACACCAAAGCAGTACAATCGTAAATATTTCGAGACGTGACATATTGGATTGATATTGATAAAGCCATAGTGTATTACGAACGAAATAAACTGCCCAGCGTATATAGTTTTCCGGTTTCGGTTGCACTTTCGACCGTGACACAATGGCCGGTCACCGTTTGATGTTCTGAGTAACTTATAGTTTTTTCATTGTTTATTATATGAGGAGGATAATGTTGCGGTCACTCATTAGTTAAGTATGAACTACAGTACGAATTAAAACGCATGGAATGGATTGATAATGTGAACCAGTACATGCGTTTCTAAATTAAAGACAAACTATATAGTACAGTAATTGTACAACATTCGTGATCAGACTTTTATTCATAAAAAATGGATACATGTATTTATCTCATTTCTGTTATTTTTATTAAAGGTGTTGTTGACGGTAAAGATACGCTTTTATTTACCTAATACGAAGTTATGCTAATGGTATATCACTTTGTATGCAATATATTAAAACTCTGTTTATCTCAGTTTTAATACCTTGAGACCATGTAGCCAATCCAGTATTGATACTGATTGTGCCTGTATTAAGGGGCAAGACCGATGATATGTCTATCTGATATCATCTATTTAGACTTTGATCGGATAACATTGATAAAATAATTTTGCCAAATTGTTAATTGAGCATTGTTACTTATTTCAAGCAGGATATTTTCATAAATATACCGTTTGCAGAAGATAGTTTTGATTTGTTCGGCTCTGTATCATTAGAATACCGGTGCGTAATTGCATTGTATTTTGTTTGTGTTTGACAACTCTCACAAAAAGAACATTCATATCAAATGAATAGTCAGTAAATGTACATGTATTAAAATGCATATATCAACAAAGTCATTTGGATGTAACATCGAATACGTTCACATGTAATTCCCTAAAAACTAAAAAAAAGATGGATTGTTAATTCAAATTGCTCTTGTTCTACAACATTGATATTTCATACACGTCATATAAAGCTTTACAACCATTTACTATTATACTAGTAACATGTAAACATGTGTTTAATGTTTTATTAATGTTTGATTTAGTTTTCTAATGTTTGGAGAATACTACTTGATGTAGATCCATAGACATAATTTTTTTGTAAAGATTGTTCCACGTCGTTATAAAATTCAATGTCATTTAAGCAGTTTAGCTACTTTCAGGATTCGAAATCACGATCACTGTGATGTCTGCAGCGTCTGTAGATTACTGACGACGATGCGATAGCGCAGTTGACAGAAATGTCGTCTTTAATGTTGTAGTAGCGCATGTTGCATCAGTCATAGGCTCCAATTCTCAATATAAAAATAATAGTTCCTAAGGTGACCGTTTTCAGAAATCTCTCGTCTACGCGAATACATAAAAGAACGAAACAATACATATGAGTAAATGTAAGCGGTTTCCAGATTTCTGCTTATTTACCGAACACAACTCTAACATATTGTTTTTAAAATGTCGAGGCTATTCACGCTAAATTTTGTCTTAGAAGTCTTATAATACCTTGTAGTTTGTATTGGAAAAATACCGAAAATATTTATAGTATAGAAATGCGTATATCGTCACAGTTTTATCTCTCTTTGCACCTACTGTGTTATCTGACTGTGGAACACTTTCTGTTACTGAACCAGTTGTTAGAAATAGACCTTTAAACATAACTTTGGAACTATCACGTAAATACTCCTTCGGGAATACGTATATCATATGGGTGTACAATAGAGTATCAAGTCACGTGATATCGGAGTATGAAAGGGATTCAATATACTACTTACACTTCTCCAATTACACTCTCTGTGGAAATGCTACCATCCCCGTCAATATTTTCTCACCGCACAGAGAATGTGACATGAAAATACAAATTAATATATCAGGTATGTGCATAATACATTTTTAATTCTTAATTCTATTATTTTATTATTTGAAATAAAATATATCAAAATGCAAATAACGTTAAAAGTACATCAATATTTTATACAAACATGTAAAAAGCAAAATATAAATTGCTTACTATAACTGATTCAATAATGGCAGTTAAAACCTGTATTTCTTAATGAAAAATGAACGGCAAAAATATAAATATCACATATACAACTAAACTTACTATATACTTGATACCATATTTTTAATGTATACATGTACTTAGTAAAATGTAAATCGATAACTATTATTTTTTCAAGAATGGCAGTTACAACCAGTATTTCTAAATGAAAAAAGAACGGCAAAAATATGAAGATCACATATGCCGCTATTCATACTATATATATTGGATACTATGTTTTATTTATATATATATTTAGAACTGGCGGATTGTGGATTGTTGTGTCAGCGTACACAGCAGATTGTAACTGGTGCCGATGTTGAGCTGGGTTACCTACCACAGATGTATGTCATCAACGATCCTGGTAACTATGTCCGATACTGACTGTTCACACCCAACATATGTCCCGGACTGGACGTGGGTACAAGTAGGAATATTATAGGTTATATCTAGAGACTGAAATAAAGAGCAACATGGAGTATGTATTGACAATTCAAAATATAAACAGTACAATGACTGGTGTGTACAAACTTCAATGCACTGAAAACAGAAGAAAAAAACTAACAGGGAACAGATTGAAGTATTTGTTGAGAATCCTGATATCCGTATACATATGCAATGGATATTTGTTGACAATATTATCTATTTAAAGCAAATATTTTATTTAAAATACTTTTATCTCGAATAACTATAGAAAAAAAGTAGCTGTCTGTATAATTGCCAGTATCTATTTGATATCTAATTCCACCGAGACGTTCATGTAATTAGCTAGGTACATACATCTGTGTTAACCAAGCACAACTATCTAGAAATGTGTAGACAATAAGGTTCACTGAGCAGTAGTATTTAGTTGGGTGTAAACATCTAGGTTCACTGAGCAGTTAGTACATAGTTAGATGTAAAAATTTAGGTTCACTGAGCAGTTAGTATTTAGTTATGTGTAACCATCTAGGTTCAATGAGAAGTTATATTTAGATAGACATACTTGGAACATTGAGTACTCCGATATTTGGTACATATATTGATAGGCAAGGGTCTCAGGTTAAAGAAGATATTTAATTCCTTACAGAACTTTCATATTAGGCTGAGATTGTTATCTATTAAATATCAGTATTTTGATAGTTTTGGATATCTAGTTCTATCGGGTTCTTTTGATATCCGATTCCGTACAGTACTCTCAGACTGCTATTTAGTAGGTATTTTGTTTTACCGAAATAGTGGAGACAGTTTGTTCGTCTAAGTACTAGATATGTAAATATTCTGTATATATGTAGAATAATTACACTTTTGTAAACACCGATTTAAACCAAATATAATAATAATTATGTGATTGAGTAGTTCATTTTTTTTTGTTTTTATTTAAATGTAGTTTGAAAGAAGAGTTCATTTAGTGTTATTGAGAATATTACTTAATTTCTTTTTATTCGTGCACAGCAAACATATGCAGATATCAGTTACGTAATTACATTTTGACATCTATACTATCATTCACGGTATTACAATATGTGTAAATAGAGAAATTGGAATATGTACATCTCTTTAAGACATATTCAGGTAACAAATAATTGCAATTATATTTTTGGCCTTGAAATGAGCCAGTGTCTATCAATATCAGTTTAACATTAGTTTGTTTTTCATGCGATCAAAAATGATTAAATTCATATTAATGTCAAAGTCTTTAATAATAGTTGATTGTAAATTCCAAATAACACCATATCGCTCAGAAAAAGTACTGTGTTTAAATTACCGATGTAAACATTAACTAAGCTAGCACATCTTTCCAGTATTGTTCAATATGCTGTGTTAACGTTAAATAGTACATTCATCATTTTGAAATGACGTTATATAACATCCTGTTCAATAAATGTTCGAGACATTTGTTATGTTTTTACCTTCAGTTCCACCGAGTACCCCGATGTTTGTGGACACTAGAGACTTTGAGGGTTGTAAGCAGTGTATATATGGTACACCGTTCCACACGATCACAATCAGGTGCAATACAACGGGTGGTACACAACCTGTCCATGTGGATATCCTGGTTGATAAGAAGAAACAAATGACCGTATCTTCGAGAGAGTTCTATACAGCAAAATTGACATTAACATGTAGAGAACATATGAAGACTGCTCAATGTAACGTTGCCAACAAAGCGCTAGAGAAACCACTTGTCGTATCCACGCATATATACTTTACACGTAAGAAACTTTGTTGTAAATGAAACATAATTGCATTATATACATGTATATATCATTATAACATCTGTACTATCAATTAATAACTACACATTTTTATCATTATCGCATTGTTTACATTATTATGATAAACATTAATAAGTAACCATTGGTATATTACATTAGTCGCCATATTCACAATTAAAATACATTACTTATTATAAATATGACGATGTCAAAATAGCATTAAGATGTCGACATAATAGGTAGTACATCTTCAATGTCAACTTAAAAAGGTAACTCAAATAGGCTAACAAGCGGGCAGTGCTATGCCACCATATACCATACACCAATATGATTTAATGATATGACACTGTACGATGGCAAATCAAGTGTAAAATAATATGCTGACATGTTTTAAATATAACATGTTATATAAGCAAGCATTGATTACTTTATTATTACATTTTATTAATATCTTTCTTTGGTGATATTGTCAATTGATAAATGGCTTACTTGCAAACACTCTTATATGGTTGGGTATGTTTAAGTACGAATAGATGTAACTATCGTAATGTACCTTGTATAAACACAGGCAAACCAGAAAACGCCCAACTCAGTCTAAACACTTTAATTGAGGGCAAGCCAATTAACGTGTCTTGTGTGAGTACAGGAGGACTTCCCGCGCCAAATGTTACATTCTACATCTCTAGAAACCCCGTAATGAATAGCCAAACAACTAAAGGGTATGTTAAAACGATGACAAAGGCCGTGCTGATAACCATGGAAATGACGTGGAACAAGAAACCGATAAAGTGTTGTCTGTCCCATGAGATGTTAACGTATGACTTGTGTACGAGTGATCAAAGGATAAACTATACATGTAAATATCAACGTATTTTACTATCTAGCATATGTCGTATGAATAAAGTACACAATACCACTTCCGGAATCAATGTAGTTCTAAATAAATGTTATGTTTATAATTATTATGTTGAAAAAACTTAGATTGTTAATGTTTTGAAGGATTTCAACAATACATATATTTACTCATTACTGACTAATCGAATGAATACTTGATGGTGTGTTACATGTATAGATATTAAACAATGTTATATGAACACATGATCATATCTATATAAAGTAAGGAATTGGATACTAAATGCTTCATTAAGAACATTTATGGTATAGATTATATATAATATGTAATTTCATTGAAAAAAATATCTGTAAAATATAATATACTAGTTTACCAAAATTTAGAAAATATCTTTTCAACAGAATCTTTATCATAATAAAAGTATATAACATAAAATATATGCAATAAACACTTGCTGTGTATAGTATTAATATATATATATATATATATATATATATATATATATATATACAGGTCAATAGCTACACATACTTCATGTTTATTGTGTTATATTACATGGCGACTATAAGTACTTGTGTATGCAATCATTTTCCCATGTATTTATATATTAAATTATATGGTCTTGTATAAGTTAACATAACTCTTAATACTTATTTGTTATTTTATATTTTAAAGTATAAGTATAATAATGTATAATATTGGTAGTTCCCAAATTTCTTTTTTTAATATAAACCGCGTGTTATACCACACAATCCAATCATACAACAAATGAAAACATTTTTTTAAAAAAAGAATATTTGCACACTCAATAAATTCTCAACTCTACCTAATATTTCTGAATGATACCATTTATTACATCTGTTTCAGATGCACCTGTCATAGGTATAACGATATCAACATCTGCGTCATACGTCACGAAAGGTACGACTGTTGGACTGCAATGTACAGTAAAGAGTAACCATGAATCAGTTATAAGCTGAATCAACAACAATGACAACACTTCAATCACAGGACAGACGTGTGCTCCTAAGGCCTCATGTATTAGTCTCAACGACACAACACAGGAAGTTAGTGGAACGTACACTTGTTGTGCTGATAATGAAGTGTTTGGGACAAAGACAGAAGAAATTGAAATCATTATCATAGGTAATTTCATTTTACAAAATATACTCCTACTCAACATGTCCATTTTTTTGCACGAAGATATGAGTCATTAAATATACATCATAAAAACAGACATTGTGCAATCACGGAGACGAGTGGTATATGTGTAATTCACCTGAAAGCAGTCACTTTAGGAGCTATTGTTTTTATTTTGAGAAATGGAGCCTTTGACTCATGTAGCATGCGCACATTAAAGACCACGTTTTTGTCAACTGCACTATCGCAATGTCGTCATTAATGTACCAGTAGTTGTTGTTGACACCACAGGTACCGTGGTTTCGAATCCTGAAAGTAACTAAAATGTTTAAAGTGATTTGGAATTTTATAACGATTTTGAACATTCCGTTTAAGACATAATTTCTATAGACTTACATCAAGAACCGTTCTACAAACATTAGAAAACTAAACCATTCTTTTAAAAAATGAAATATTACACACAGGGTTAACTGATAATAATATAATAGTAAATTGTTGTAAAGCTATATAAGAAGTATATGAAATACAAATGGTAAAGAGCATAAGACATTTGAATAAACAGTCCATGTTATTTTTATTTTTATTGTGTGAGCTATATTTTAACTTACTGTTAAGAACAATACAATCGATGCAATGTCATATTCACTTTATTCATATAGGCATTTTTAATAAATGTACACTGACTGAAGATTCATGATATATAAATGTGTTTTGTGAGAATTGCCAAACACTAACAAAATGCACTGTAATTACGCTCTGGCAGTTATACAGCCGAACAAATTAAAGCTATCTTCCTGAGAAGGTATAGTATAGTGTAGTGTAGTGTAGTGTAGTGTAGTGTAGTGTAGTGTAGTGTAGTGTAGTGTAGTGTAGTGTAGTGTAGTGTAGTGTAGTGTAGTGTAGTGTAGTGTAGTGTAGTGTAGTGTAGTGTAGTGTAGTGTAGTGTAGTGTAGTGTAGTGTAGTGTAGTGTAGTGTAGTGTAGTGTAGTGTAGTGTAGTGTTGTGTAGTGTAGTGTAGTGTAGTGTAGTGTAGTGTAGTAGAGTAGAGTAGTGTAGTGTAGTGTAGTAGAGTAGAGTAGAGTAGAGTAGAGTAGTATAGTCAATTAACCTCGTCATTGGTCTAGTGGGATCGAGGCCATCCGGCACTAAACGTTACAAAAGCATATTTATTGTTTTACAATAGGTCATAATGACCTAGGAGCATTTTTTTTTACTTTTACTAAATAATTTAACAACATCAATTATATTCAATGACGGACACTATTGTCACTACACACATACATATAAATATACAAATATGCATACACATATACACACATATATGCATATGTCCAACAGTGTATATATGTATATACATATATATATACATATATACATTTTTGGACAGGAGAATAGACTTTGTAATTAAAAACAAGTTTGCCCTTAATTCAAAAGACTTGAATACATATATAGCTAATTTATGAATTTCTTATTTATTTTCTGACTTCAACAAATGGATAATTTTTAGCATACTATAATTTTTCAAAAAGTATGGTTTAACATATATTTCTCTAAGATCCTTATTAAAGACACATTCAAATAGTAAATGAAATTCATCTTCAAATAATAGACATGTAGGACATTTTCTGTTTTCCCTAGGTATTATATCTGGCTTGTGCCATCTCCCAGTATCAATTTACAATCGATGAGTAGAAACACGTAATCGCGTTCGAGCTATTCTAAATTTACTAACATTAACACTATTTAAAAATGGTTGAAATCTAAACTCTGATAAAGTTTCATATATTACTGCTCGTGTTGACATTGCAATTCGAGTTTTCCAATTTTGCATAAACTGATTATTTAGACATTCTTTAACAATTGATGAAAATGATTAACATTACCTACCTCTTGCGCATACCATACATGGTTATAACCTAGATTAAATAGTTCCTATCTTAAAAGAGATGCCCAATTTGTCTTATTTGGCATTCTTTCTAGATCATTAATCATAAGTTTATAAATAATGTAATTATACTTTTTATCAGATAACTGAATAAGTTTTAACCAATACTTTATAGCTGTTAATATTCTACGTGTTCTATAATTAGTTATACCGAGTTCACCGTAGATAAAATCATTTTGCGTTAACCGCTTCACACATAATAACGATTTACAGATTTGAACTATTTCGATGTTATTTGCTTGTATAAAACCTTAAACTTCACTGCCGTAATTTAGAATTGGCGTAACTAATGTATCGAATAGTTCTAATGTATGAATTACTGAGATGTTCTAAAATATAGACAAATATAACTTAAAAATAGATTTTTGCGATTGACCCGACAAATTGACCCGACAAAGTGACTTGCGCTTCATTAAATGAGCCTCCTGGAGTAAAAACTATTATACCAAGATATGAAATTTGGCTACAATTTCGATCACGGAACCGTTTAGTGAAAACTCTAGATATGTTATATGTAAAGAAATCCCTTGCTTGAAACAAGTAACAATACGTTATTAAAAATCTTTGGCAAAATCAATTGATCAATTTCTCAGCAGATGAAACTATCAAATAAAAATATCAAACGTGAATGCATATAAACGAAAACAGTAGCAGTTTGTTCATGAGGAGTTATGGAGCATGCAAAATCGGTCATGTCCCTTAATACATGCATAAACAGTATCAACATTGGCGGAGCTACATGATCCCAAGGTATTATAACTGAGACAAACAGAATATTATTATATTTCATGAAAATTGATATAACATTAGCATAATTCCATATAAGGTAGATAACAAAACCCTTAACATAAAATAAAGAAATGAGATAAACATATTTATTCATTTTTGTGAATTAAGGTCTAATAGTAATGTCTACATTTGAATATATAATAAACACGTTAGTTGCAATAAGGCATTGCAATGTTTATTATTTGCCTAAACTCCAGAGGTCAGCGTCACAAATCAGATTGAACAATGTTTAAAATAATTGTTCTAGTATAAGTGATTTCCATCTGTTGTACAGTTATTGTACTATATATAGTTTGTCTTTAATTAAGAAACGCATCTACTGGTCCATATGATCAAGCTATATCATTGTGTTTTAATTCGCAAAGTTTAATAACTGTGTAATCCATGTATAAATGATGAGTTGCTGCAGCATTATCTTCCTCATATATTAAACAATGATAAAACTAGAAGTTACTCAGGCAAATCAAACGATACCCGGCCATTGTGTCACCCTCGAAAGTACAATAAAAACAGGAAAACTATATACGATGGGAAGTTTATTAAGGTCAGAATATATAATGACCTTTTCAATATTCATGGAAATACGTTACGTGTCAAAATATTGAACGGCTTTGGTGTATCAGTTGTTTTTTTTAAAGTTCAAACATTTATTGTTGTTTTTTCAAATATTTAGTAATATTGCTTTATCTCGTTTATTTCGTGACTGAAATCACACCCATTGCGTAAATGTTTGAATCTTACGGCAAAGTGAATCTTTCACAGTAAATTTTACATCAACACCGCCAGAGGTGAATTATTTTGGTAAAACAGCTCTCGAAGCGAAAACATCATATAAAATAAAAAAAAAATCCCACCATCCCAGATAGGGACAATTGGTTTTATTTAATGTGTTTAAAGTATAAATAAGATACAGTTGTGATTATTCTTTTTATTGAACATATTAGAATAATAGAAGATCAAGTGAAGTAAATTCTAAAAATGATGGATCTGACTATTATCTGCTGTTGTTTCTGTGAAACTGTTTTCTCTCTGTGTTTATACATTTACAGATGTGCCGAGCTGATTTGGGTAAATATACTGATTTTCCAAATAATTTCGACGATGACGGAGATGTAGCATCACAGGAAGGAGTAAAGACATTAATATGTTTAATTACGAAATCATTGAATGCAAGTGGAGATATTCAAAGTTGATATGTACTTTTGTAGATGTGTTGAACTGATGGGGTAAAGATGTTGATTTGCAAAACCTTTCAACAAGGAGATGTAGCATCAAAGGAAGGAGTAAAGACATTAATATGTTTAACTACAAAGACATTGAATACAAGAGGATATTTAACAATGATGAAGTTGCCATGTATTTTTACAGTCTAATTCAATGAATACGAGGGGTGTTCGAAAACTTTTGCAAATGATTAATTTTTTCGGATATGTTTAATACTAGATGATGTTGTTTGGTTGAATTACGTTCGAAATAGTCTCCTTTAAGCCAGAACACACATTTTCAATATTTTAATCCAGTTTCTAAACAATTTTCATACTCCTTTTTAGGTATACCCATCTGATTCTGATAAATGGCTGACCCCAAGGCCGCTCTTGATCTTATCTCCTACCAGATAGGTGCTTTTTCAACTTTGGAAAAAGAAGAAATCATAGAGGACCAGGTCTAAGCTGCCCGGTGGTTGCGGCAATACATTAACCTTTTCTGACTGAAAGAAATCTACTGCATAGAGACGTTATGAGCTGGTACGTTGTCGTGTAGCAATTTGACATGCTGGAGACCACTTTTAAGAAGTAATTTCCTCCTATTTTTACGCAAGTTTTTCAAAATCATATTTTTATAGAAGCCACCAGTAACCGTCCGACCCCCAGATACTGCAATTTGTATGATTGGCCTATTGTTTCGAAAGAATATGGCGTATAACACCTTCTTCGCCGTCATCGTTCGTTGAACAATACTGGGCCTTTTATGATGTATGTGAGCCCATATCCTGTTATCAACTTTTCGCTTGGGGTCATAGAAATGGGCCCATGTTTCATCACCTGTTACGAAATGTCAAACACTATTTTCGGATATTCTGGAAACTTCTTCAGTTGTTGCTTTGACATTTGCATTCTCGTGCGTTTCTGTTCATCAGACAGCAAATGAGCGATCCAGTGAGCACTTATTTTCCTAACGTGGAGAACCTTCTTGAGGATGAAGTGAACAGATGCTTAACCCAAGTTTGTCATTTGCGCTAGCAGTCTGACAGTGAGTTGCGCATCTTTCGCAATGATTGACTTGATTGTAGCAACATTAGATTGTGTGAATGCAGATCTTGGTCTTCCTGAATAATGGGCACCTTTCACTGATTCCTGGCCTGATTTGAATTTAGTAAACCACATATAAACTGTTGAAAATGACATTTGGCTATCCCTATTTATATCCCGCACCTTTTTATGTATGTTTATAACGCTCAAACACAATTTACAGCGGCCCTTTATATAGGCCTTAAATTCGCCAACATTTTCTATTCGTCTTCTTACCGTTTTCAACACAGTGTATATGAATAAACATGCGGACCATCACACTTGCAATAAAACACGTGCTCGGATTATCGTTATATTTATACAAAATGTACAGTGGTGATCAGTCGTCCGTTTCGTTTTGGTTTTATACATGTAAACCTCGTGATATTCAAGAGAACAGGACGTTTGCAAAAGTTCGTATGACTTGGAATGTGTCAACTGGATAAAGATTCATTGAAGGTTGAATAGAGAGGAACAACAACAACAGTTGAAGAACTATATAGTTCTTTCACATGTCACTGCTGGCAGGGAAATTCCAGAGAGAAACATGATTCCAATGTGCTCATTTTGGGCTAAAGTGTTTATATCAAGTTATGTGATTTAGTTTTTTTGCCGATGCGTAATTTCCGACTTCTGGTGCATAACTTAGCTGTTTTATTTGTGTAGGTCGAGCGGTTCGATGCAACCTTGCGTAAATCACCTGGGTACCGTCGTACTTCTCGAGTCCTTTCTGGGGATTTCCCGTCATTTAAGTGATCAAACGCCATTATCGTTTTAATGTGGAATTTTGAAGTTTTACTGAGAATTTATGAATATTATTAAATTTTCAATTGATTTTATTTAGTGTTGTTTATTTAAGTTTGTTGGAATATCTAGCGCCAATGTATGCCATGAGAGGCTAGAGACGATCATTTAGTCAGCACTCAAACACACTCATCTCTGCAAGTTATGGTAGTTTTCCCATTTGAATCAACAGTAGGAGACGATTGACGATGAGACGCAATGTCGCATATCAGTCATAATTGACACTGAGGCTGACCAGAGATTTGAACTCACGTTGTCCAGGGATTGCAACATGTGACTGGCTGTGTTAACATTGGGGGTCATATTGATCTTGAAATAACTAATTGGAAAAAGGTATAATAGTACTTTTTTAATTAAACACCATCATATGAAATCACGGTAGACTTATTCAGATGTCAACATATTGGTTTTGAAGAAGTGCTTTTAAAATATCTTTTAAATTATTGTTCGTTTATGCGTACAAATGTGCAGACGAATGTGTTATTGTTTGTTTACGAAAGAGCACTCAAGGGAAATAAATCCTGATGGCACACTAACAGTAATGGCCCTGTAAATAAATTATTATTATTGGATTATAGGCTTGAACATCATAAATGTATTTGAAAAATATAAGTTTACAAAAGAATAAGAAATAAACTTTTCTCACTTTAATGAGATGTTTCATGTTTCTGTCAATGACACGACATATTCCGTTTCTTTCTTGTTAATACTTCCACAAAAGATAAAACTATATAATCATCAAACATTTTACCAATGTAGACACGTTTCTTACATGTTTTGCGTTCATATTTATGAGACAAATTCGTTCTCCGCATTCTAAATATATGGACACACAACATATAAGAGCCATATCCACTGATTAAAAATGGAGAAAACCTTTTAAAAACTGGGATGTGTTTTTTTTGGAAGGGGACAGGGAAGAAATCAATCTTTAGGAAATATTGTCACAGGCCATTAAATTTGTCTGTTGCGTAATAATTGTTTTTCCCCGAATGAGCTAAAGAAGGAAATGAAAATAGAAATTATTCACAATTTCTTTAGTTTAAACATATTTTATTGCCAAATATATACATACATTCATATTATGAGCATAGAATAAATATGGCAAAATGGTCTGGCTACCACATTAGTTATGGCCATTCCCTTGTAATGATCAACTGTATTATATTGCGATGGCTGAGTACCATTAGGTGGACATGTACAATGAAAATGAATACATGCAGTAAAATGTTAAGAAGTTTTAAAAAAATAGAAAGAATTTTAAAGAATACACTCAGAAGAATATTTGTTATCAAGAACAAAATGTATACATGCATGCCTTCTGCAGAGGACTTCTGTGATACTAAAACTAAACATCACGAAATACATGTCATTAAAACGAATTGGTTGTTTAATATATATGTGCATGTAGTCAAACAGATCACCATTTTCAAAATTAGCTAAAGCATTGGTGCCAAACAGAATCGTTTTAATATACAAATGATGAAAGTGTCTTGTTTTAGTAAATAATTGAAGCCTCAATGAAACGGTAACAATGAAAGAAATAATTATGTGCATCTTCTGTATCGTATCCACATTCACATTTTGCTGTGTAATGTTAGTGGTTTATGTACAGATCATTACTTTATTTACTACACAATTTGTATGTTGATCATTGCATCAACTGTAAATTTTGGCTAAACTTATTCATGTGTATATTGACTTTTCAGATGGTTCCTATACATGTACACATTGTCATCTATGTGATTGATTGAGACTACTCGACTCTCAATTTGTGATTCAATCTCAAGAATGTTTGAAGGACATCGGACATAAATGCAGACTTGCAACAGTCCTAGCAAAAATTTAGCACAAAAAATTCAAAACAATTGGTAAATTAAGTAATTTACCATTAAGGTTAACATTCAACAAAGCAATCCATTAATGCATGGAAATATTTTATAGCAAATCTACTTCAATTTCTTTTATTTTTCAGTTTTAATTGACAATGAAGGAGTAGTTCTATGACAGTACACATATTATTGTAACCTTTGAACTATGTTGTATTAAAAGCCAATACAATCGTTACAAATAATTTGCTTCTTTGACTGTATATCGTCCATTCATAAGCTTTCATTCAACACATCAATGTAAAAGTAGTCAAACAACACCAACCAATCAAAAACCTTCTTGCATATATCAGTTGGGTTAAGTTCAATCACTGTCATATGTATTGAATGACAGTGTACTCTTTTGACACCATTTGTAAAAATCTATAATTCTATAATTTATAACAAACAAAACGTACCTTGCAGAATTGATTTCGAGTATAATACTCTTTATGCGATAGGCACGAATTAAATGTATGATATCTCTTAAACAATGACCGATATTTAAACAAACATGAAAAAAGACGGTCGGAAAAATGATTTTTGAATTGGTTTTACTTCACTTTTGAAGTGGTTATTTAAAGAGTAACATGTTTTAATACTGTGTTGTTTATCTTGGTTATTCAGTGTTAATAATGAGAAAACAACGATGAAAATCAGTAACTAGGACGTGAGGTTATACAAAATAGACAATGTGAAAGTCGGTATCCACGTACATGCACGGACTAGTATGTTCAGTGTAAATCAAATCAAACTTTCGATCTGATTTTATAGACTGTACTGTCAATCAGAAAACTACATTAACACAACATATATGTTGTTTTGTTGTTGTGTTGTTGTATGGTACTTAGCGACGCTTTGAACAATTTTCTAATCATATTTCGACGGTGTCGACATGAGTACTTATTCTTATAGAGTATCATGCCACATACACAGTGTATAATAACTCACCAAGTCAACTTATACTAACACCAGGCTGACCGGACCTAGAACTATACTCTTAATGCTGAGCGTCAAGCGAGGAAGCTTCTTATATAATTTATAAACTCTTTGGTAGCGTAGTGACCCGGCTGGGGATCGGACCCATGAATTTCCACATGCGATGCAGACACACAACACCTAGATCACCGCTGCGGTGTTATACAACATTGAAATTTGTTCAATTTTCCTAGTGTTAAATATACCTAACGTTCAACAAAATTGACGGAACAAAAAATGAAACTTCCGCTTTGTTTAACTGCAGCTTTGATTTTTTACGACCGACACATTTAATGAATAATTTAATATTTTTTCCTTAAAAAAAACAACCAAAATGCTAGCCATACAATTGCACATTAAACTACTCTTACTAGTTTAAACTTTCATATTATTATGCCATTTTATTCCGATATGCTTTACATTGCCATTTATAATCATGTTTTGAGTTTGAATGACACCCTTTATTATTTTCGGAACAACAGAAACTATCATAATAAATAAACACTGCATTATGCCATCGGTTAATATTCAAATTCCAAATCTATCGGACATGTACATTGTCCTTCGTACTCGGTAATTATTACAAGTATCAGATCCATAGATTTGGCTACTTACACCGGGAAGTAACTGTATACTACGTTTTCAACAGTCATACATTCCATTTAAGCTTTTGAAACTTATAAGTAACAGTATTTAAATTCTATATGAGATGTCAGCCATGCCATTTTCATTATTCGGGTTTAAACTGATTAGAAATAATGTTATAAATTCTTTGCAGCATTATTAATAAATACATTAACTGGTAATTACATAGAAACAAGGTCCTTTTCTGAGATAAACTAGTAATTTTAAGAATTTTCAGTTAATGAATAAGATAGTTTGTAACTATATAGTGTTGTTCTCCATTGTATATATGTTCTTTCTTCATGACAAAACATCATAATTGATGGTCATTCTGCAAAATAAAAATATATACAAAATAAGGGCACCCGCAATATACAAGTATGTACAGAAATTAGGGCATCCGTGAAATATAAAAGTAAGTACAGAAATAAGAAATCCAACAAAAATAAATTCATACACAGAAGTAAAGGGACGTACAAAATGTAAACATGTATAAATATGAGTTCGTCAATAAAGTAACGTTTTTTTTATATCTCCACCATAGTAATGTTTATACTCTTAACCATATAAATAAACATTATCGTATAAGCAAAACATAAACATTTCCTAATAGCCATGTTACACATTACACATGTTGTTACATAATCTACATATAGATTTGAGAATAAAAATCATTCTCATCTGCAACATACAGTCGTATATTTGGTCTTGTTGCTAACATAACTTGAAGATTTGAACATGTACCAAAAAATTACCACAGAGCCAAGAACAAGTACAAGAGACCCAAGTGAAATTAGTATACATATAGCTATGTCCCTTCCATATATGATGGACTTAATGTGCTCATTTTAGTCTGCTTTACGTCCAGTGCTATCACCCCTAGTAGAGTCATACTGATGCTCTGAAATTGACATTGACAAATCAATTAAAAAAAGAAAATGTTAATATAAATATGTTATGATCAATACATACAGGGCGATAATTTTCGTGACATATGACGTAGGTGTTAGTATCGCCGAAAACAGACTTAATAAATGTTATCATTCTAAAATGTTATATATACTTAAGATTTATAGAATGTGAAGAATAATAGAAGATTTCTTAGAAAAATACAGTCATAACGATAAAGAAAGGTAATTTAATTAGTTTAGGATTGTAGTTACACCGGTGCGTAGACCTGGAATTTGTAAATATGGTATACTATAGTACTATGGTATATCTTATTATAAGAATAGTTCAAATTACCAATGACTAAGATTTGGATACCGTCTGTCTTTGTCCCAAAAAAGTCATTATGAACACTACAAGTGTACAACCCACTGTCTTCCAGTGTTGTGTCGTTGAGGCTGATACTCAAGGTATTGTTAGTTGACGTGGATCCCTTTATTGTGGTATGTCTTTGTTTTTTACCCAGCTGATTCGTGATTCAGGATAACTTTTCACTATGCATTGCAACACAACTGTCGTTCCACTGGTGACATTGGCAGATGGTGTGGATATGGATATCTCTATCTTTGGTGCGTCTGTAATTAGATAATATTATTTTAGAATAATAAGCGTGTTCAGTCATATCAGCTACAAATATTATACATTTCAAAAATGTCTCAGTCAAGTTTTATTTGTTGTACATATGTCTTGCATATCCCATGCAATGTATAGGAGGAACCGATACACAATTAATATTATCAATCATCAATTCATAATTCAAAACTACAAGGAACACATTTTCGGAACGTTATTACCCATTTCCATCTAATATAAACTGTGTATAGTTCAATATAGCCAATAACAGTCGGAAATAAGTCGCCCCGGTATTTTACTCAGTTTTCTTGATGGTTCATGTAGCTCATTTAATATTATTAAAATAGAATTCTGCTGAGGCTAGAAGGCGTTAGTGTGTTGTATATTCTATTGCCCCTCAGGGACAGACTCGATAACAACCTAACCAGCTCTGAACCAGTTTTGATATTTAACAGGCTCCCTTATCAGAGAGTATCTAACATTTTATTCATATTTGACCATGATCCAGATAAACTGAGTTATTGATTTGGCATATTCAAATATATGTAATACATGCAAATGCTTACACGGGAGAGTTATTGTATATTCATCATTTTTTTCATTAAAAAAACTGCTGCATTGAGCACTGCACTCTATCGTTTCTCCATCGTCATCCTTTGATATATTTACAGAAACAACATTTGTCGAAGTATAACCACCAGTGTCGCTGGCTGTTTTCTCCCAGTTGCTTGTAACAATTGCATTCCGAAAGTACCACACGGCCGGACAAGGAGGGTTGGCATTCCTTATTACACACGTGAAGTTCACGAGAGTGTATGGATAATCTTCAATGATTGGCCAAGGTGGATCTAATGTTACCGACGTTGGTGGAACTGTTTGATAAAACATAAATGTAATAGGTCAGTGGTAATTAGTTTAAACTAATTTATTTTAGCTCGAATGGTAACCGAGCTCAAAATCGGCACCAGTTACAACCCGCTGTGAACTCTGATACAACAATCCACAATCCGCCAGTTCTAAATATATATATGTATATATATATATATATATATATATATTTAAAACATAGTATTCAATATGTATATAGTATGTATAGCGGCATATGTGATATTCATCTTTTTACCGTTCATTTTTCATTTAGAAATACATGTTTTGACTGCCAGTCTTGAAAAGATAATAGTTAGCGATTCATATTTTACTTTGTACATGTTTGTCTATTTTTTGTACTTTTAACATAACTTGTATATTGATATATTTTAATTTCAAATAATAAAATACTAAAATTAAGATTTAAAACTATATTATGCACATACCTGATATATTAATTTGTATTTTCGGGACACATTTTTGTCTGTTCGGTGTGAAAAGGTTGAAGAAGATTATAGCATTTCCACTGAGAGTGTAATTGGAGAAGTGTAAGTAGTATATTGAATCCCTTTCATACATCGTTACGTTTGACGAATTGTGGAAGTTTTCATTTGATGTCACGTGACTTGATACTTTATTGTACCCCCATGTGATGTACGTTTTCCCGGAGGAGTATTCACGTGATAGTTCCAGTGTTATGTTTAAAGGTCTATTTCTAACAATTGGTTCAGTAACAGAAAGTGTTCCACAATCAGATACAACAGTAACTGCAAAGAAAGATAAAACCGTGATGATATATTCATTAATGTACTATAAATGATTTTTGTAAGTTATTCAATACAAAGTCCGGGTATTATTGGAACGATGAGACAAAAGTTAGAAAGAAGAGATTTTGAAACGAGTATGTTACCGTTGTGTCCGGTAAATGAACAGAAATCTGGAAACCGCTTACATTGATCCATGTGTTTTGTTTCGTACTGTTATGCAATCACGGAGACGAGTGGAATATGTCTAATTCACATGAAAGCAGTCACTTTAGGAGCTATTGTTTTTATTTTGGGAAATGGAGCCTATGACTCATGTAGCATGCGCACATTAAAGACCACGTTTTTGTCAACTGCACTATCGCAATGTCGCCATTAATGTACCAGACGTTCTTGCTGACACCACAGGAACCGTGGTTTCGAATCCTGAAAGTAACTAAAATGTTTAAAGTGATTTGGAAAATTTGATAACGATTTTGAACATTTCGTTTAAGAAATAATTTTCTATAGACTTACATCAAATACTGTTCTACAAACATTAGAAAACTAAACCATACTTTAAAAAAAATGAAATATTACAATAATATAATAGTAAATTGTTGTAAAGCTATATAAGAAATGTATGAACTAAAATGGTAATGAGTATAAGACATTTAAATAATCAGTCCATGTTTTTTTTATTTTTATTGTGTGAGCTATATTTGAACTTACTGTTAAGAACACTACAATCGATGCAATGTCATATTGACTTTATTTATATAGGCATTTTTAATAAATGTATATTGACTGAAGATTTATGATATATAAATGTGTTTTGTGATAATTGCCATACACAAACAAAATGCACTGTAATTACGCGCTGACATTCTAATGTTATACTGCCGAACAAATTAAAGCTATCTTCCTGAGAAGGTATAGTATAAAATAGTCTATTAACCTCGTCATAGGTCTAGTGGGATCGAGGCCATCCCGCACTTAACCTTCCAAAAGCATATTTATTGTTTTACTATAGGTCATAATGACCTATGAGCAAAATTGAATACTATTACTAAATAATTTAACAACATCAATTATATTTAATGACGGACACTATTGCGACTATACACACACATATATACATACATATATACATACACATATACATATACACACATATATGCATATGTCCAACAATGTATATATGTATATACATATATATACATATATATACATTGTTGGACAGGAGAATATACTATGTAATTAAAAACAAATTTGCCCTTAATTCAAAATATATATATAGATAAGTTTTTTATTTTCCGACTTAAACAAATTGATAGTTTTAACATACTAATATTTTTCAAAAAGTATGGTTTAAAATATATTTTTCTAAGATCATTATTAAAGACATATTCAAATAGAAAATGAAATTCATCTTCCAATAATGTAGGACATTTTCTGTTTTCCATAGGTATTATATTTGGCTTGTGCCATCTCCCAGTATCAATTTCCAATCGATGAGCAGAAACACGTAATCACGTTAGAGCTATTCTAAATTTACTAACATTAACACTATTTGTATATGGTTGAAATCTAAACTTTGATAAAAGTTGATAAATTGCTGCTCGTGTTGACATTGCAATTCGAGTTTTCCAATTTTACATAAACTGATCACTTAGACATTGTTTAACAATTGATGAAAATAATTAACATAACATAACCTATCCCTTGCGCATACCATGCATGGTATAAACCTAGATTAAATAGTTCCTATCTTAAAAGAGATGCCCAATTTGTCTTATTTGGCATTCTTTCTAGATTATTAATCATAAGTTTATAAACAATATAATTATACTTTCTATCAGATAACTGAATACGTTTTAAACAATACTTTATAGTTGTAAATATTCTACGTGTACTATAATTAGTTATACCGAGTTCACCGTAGATAAAATCATTTTGCGTTGACCGCTTAACACATAATAACGATTTACAGAATTGTACTCTTTCGATGTTATTTGCTTGTATAAATCCTACAACTTCACTACCGTTATTTAGAATTGGCGTAACTAATATAACGAAGAGTTCTAATGTATGAATAACTGAGATGTTCTTAAATGTAGACAAATACATTTTTAACTTAAAATAGATTTTTGCGATTGACACGACAAAGTGACTTGCGCGTCATAAAATGAACCTCCTGGAGTAAACACTACACCAAGATATGAACATTTGGTTACAATTTCGATTACGGATATGTTATATGTAAATAAATCCATTGCTCGAAACAAGTAAAAATACGTTATTAAAAAATCTTTGGCAGAATCAATTGATCAATTTCTTCCGTTTAAAGTCTCAGCAGATGACAATATCAAATAAAAATATCATACTTGAATGCATATAAACGAAAACAGTAGTAGTCTACTTATGAGGAATTATGGATCGTGCAACATCGGTCTTGCCCCTTTATACAGACACAAACAGTATTAGTCTGTACATAAGGAGTTATGAAGCATGCAACATGAGGTTATGGAGCATGCAACATCGGTCATGCTCCTTTATACAGGCACAAACAGTATCAGTCTGTACATGATGAGTTATGGAGCATGCAGACACAAACAATATCAGTCTGTACGTGAGGAGTTATGGAGCATGCAACATTGGTCATGCCCCTTAATGCAGGCACAAACAGTATCAGTCTGTACAAGAGGAGTTATGGACCATGCAACATCGGTCATGCCCCTTAATGCAGGCACAAGCAGTATCAGTCTGTACATGAGGAGTTATGGAGCATGCAACATCGGTCATGCCCCTTAATGCAGGCACAAACAGTATCTGTCTGTACATGAGGAGTTATGGAGCATGCAACATCCGTCATGCCCCTTAATGCAGGCATAAACAGTATCAACTCTTGATGAGCTACATGATCCCGAGGTATTATAACTGAGATAATCATAGTTTTAATATATTGGATGAATATAACATCATTCCATATTAGGTAGATAAAAAGCTTACCTTTACCGTCAAAAAAACCTTCAACAAAGAACATGGAAATGAGGTAAATATATTTATCCATTGTTTGCGAATAAAGGTCTAATGGTAAATTCCACACTCGAATATATAATAAACAACACGTTAGTCGCAATATGACATTACAATGTTTATTATTTGCCTAAAATCCAGAGGTCAGTGTCGCAAATCAGATTGACTTCGTTAAAAATAATGTTTAAACTAATTGGCTTAGTACATGTGATTATAAATGTGTTTCCATCTGTTGTACAATTATTGTACTACATATAGTCTTTAATTAAGAAACGCAGTTACTGGTCATATGATCAAGTTATACCATTGTATTTTAATTCGCAAAGTTTAATAACTCTGTAATCCATGTACAAATGATAAATTGCTGCAGCATTAACTTCCTCATATTATTAAACAATGATACAACTAAAAGTTACCAAGACCAATCAAACGGTGCCCGGTCATTATGTCACCCTCGAAAATACAATCAAAACATGAAAACTATATACGATGGGAAGTTTATCAAGTTCAGAATATATGATGACCATTTCAATATTCATGTCAATATGTCATGTGTCAAAATATTGAACTGCTTTGGTGTATCATTTTTTTAACAACGTAGATGTGAATTATTTGGCTAAAACCGCTAATCTTCACTTTGAAATTAACTCTCGAAGCGAAAACATCTTTTAAAATAAAAAGAACTCCCACCGTCCCAGATAGGGAAAATTGGTTTTATTTAATGTGTTTAAAGTAGAAATAAGATACAGCGGTGGTTAATCGTTTTATTGGACACATTAGAATAATAGAAGATCAAGTAAAGTAAAGTCTAAAAATGATGGATCTGACTATTATCTGCTGTTGTTCCTGTGAAACTGTTTTCTCTCTGTATTTATATATTTACAGATGTGCCGAGCTGATGGGGGTTAATATGCTGGTTTGTCAAATAATTTTGACAATGAGATGTAGCATCACAGGAAGGAATAAAGACATTAATATGGTTAACTACGAAGTCATTGAATGCAAGTGACGTTATCAAAGTTAATATGTACATTTGTAGATGAGCTGAACTAATGGGGTGAAGATGCTGATATGCCAAAACTTCCACCAAGGAGATGCGGCATCAAAGGAAGGAGTAAAGACATTAATATGTTTAACTAGAAAGACATTGAATACAAGTGGATATTGAACAATGATGAAGTTGCCATGTACTTTAACAGTCTAATTCAATGAATATGACTTGGAATAAAGAGACATTTAAAGCTGTATAAAGAGGAACAACAACAACATTGAAAGAAATAACTATGAGCATCTTTTGTATCGTATCCACGTTCACATTTCGCTGTTAAGTGATGAATGTACAATCCATTATTTTATTTACTACACAATTTGTATGTTGATTATTGCATATATTGGACATTTAGTCCAAACTTATGCATGTGTGTATTGACGTTACAGATGGTTCTTATACATTTTTTTCTTCTATGTGACTGATTGAGCGTACTCGACTCCCATTTGTATGTCAATCTTAAGGACATGAGTAGATCATTAACTAAACTGTGCACAAGTGATTGAGGTAACATAAATGCATAATTGCCACAGTCCTAGCATAAATTTAACACAAAATATTCAAAAAAAGATTTAAGATATTCAATATTTACCATAAAGGTTAACATTCAACAAACCGATCTATTTCTCACCCAATTAATAACTTGGGCATAACCTGTTTAATTTTTCAGTTTTTAATCTATGACGGAGTAGATCTATGACGTACACATGTTAGTGTAACCTTTGAACTATGTTTTATTAGATAGTCAACACAATCGTTACAAATAATTTGCTTCTGTGACTGTATGTCGTCCATTCATAAAGCTTTCATTCAACACATCAATGTAAAAGTAGTCAAACAACACCAACCAATCAAATACCCTTTTGCATATATCAATTGGGATAAGTTCAATCACTGTCCTATGAATTTGAATTAAATGACGGTGTACTCTGTTGACGCCGTTTGTAAGAAGACGTTGAATTTATTGTTGTGCAATAAATTCTATAATTTATAACACAAAACGTACCTTGCATATTGATTTCGTGTCTAATACTCTTTATGAGATAGACACGAATTGGATGTTGGTATCTCTTAAGGATGGCCGATGTTTAAACAAATATGAAAAAAGACGATCGGAAAATGATTTTTGTATTTCATTTTATTTAATTTTACTTTTGAAGTGGTAATTTAAAAAGCAACATTTTATTTAAAGAGGCATGACATATAAGTCTGATATTTTTAGGATAAAAAAATTGAACACCGATTCTGTTACTTCGGATTAAATAAAAGATAGACAACGATTAGGATGGACCGAAGTCGCTTGTATGGTAAATATGTAATAACAAAACACCAACTAAGTTGTAATGGGCACTTTAATTAAAAATGCCGGGAAAATTATCTTATTTAAGAAGAGATACGTTAAATACCAATACATTTATATACAACAAAACATGTCTGGGCATACAAAACCGCCACAAAGCTGACTGCCAAAGCACAGCAACTGCCCAGACAACAGAGGTGCATCCAGGCTAGGAAACAGTAAACTGTCTATGTACATCAGACCTCTATGTATAATCATATACTGTATATAATAACCAAATTTTAACCAACCGTCACAAAATGTAGCAGTGCTTTCTAAAACGGAATCTTCCTTTGCAGAAAACAAACGATTTCTATATATGTGTGTTATTTCACAACTTGTGAATGTGCTCATGGCAAACTATGAAAATAGTTGTTCATTCAAAAATGAAACTAAACAAATAAAACATTGAATATAACAGAAAAATAGGGAGTCCTATATATACCTGCCAAATCGTGAATATATGGACCGTCTAAATCAGACGCATTATGAAATTAAACATACTTATACAACAACTGGTAATGTGTGCCGCCTGTAACAGTCACACTTGAAAGTAAACAATACATCATAAAATTGAAATTGCTGACTAACCCAGTCACTGACATGACAGTAAGATTGGCAATGGTTGGCAGCTATCTGTCTTATTGGAGGATTGCCGCTTACGCTGATCAAACTTCAACTGGGAGTATTGGAGCGTTTAAAGAAACAGCTCGAGGACGGATGTTGCGTTGAAACGCGTTAAATTTCCATCAACCTAACAGTTGCATTCGTTTGCTTGAATGTGTGTTATGCATATGAGTGGCGGCACCTATACGGAAAGAATATGGTGTTTTACCATCGGATTCAAACCGATAGACTTAATGCATAACCTAAAAACCCTGGAGAAATAGTCCGATGATATCGGTGTATCACATTGTAATTGGAAGAACGACCCTAATGCTGATGGATTTAAGTGGTAATATTGGTAGAGCGCCTTTAACAAACTACACATACCTTTGACTGGAGTAGGTCGATTGTTATAGTAGTGTTGACTATGTTATTTGAGTTGCTTGCCGTATGCAACCCTTGACAAATTTGAATTTAATATGCTTTCTTTGTATGTTGTTGTATGGTGTTTAGCGTCGCTTTCAACAATTTTTCAGTCATATCGCGACGGTGTCTACTTGAGACAGTATTCTGAGCGCTATCACACTGGAGTATCATGCCGCAGACACATGGTATGATACCCCACCCAGTCACATTATACTGAGACCGGGCCGACCAGACCTAGAACTCTCCTCTTAATGCTGAGCGTCAAGCGAGGAAGCTTCTAGTACCGTTTTTTCAAGTCTTTGGTATGACCCTGCCGGGGATTGAACCAACGATCTTCCGCATGCGAGGCGGGCGCTTTACCACTATACGATTTCTTTGTAGGACGTTCTGAGAGCCAAGGTATGTACTTGCATATTTGCCTATGCGTAGGGGAGCGTGAAACGCGGTGACAAACAAGGCTTTCAACAATTTTTTTGAGATAACGAACTTTCCATTAACAAGTCAGCGGCTTTTACAAGTTTATGTAATATCCTCAGTGTGAAAGGTTGACGTTTATCTGAGACCAAAGACTAAAGTGTGATTCTTGATATTGAACTTGTCTGTTGGATAAGGTAACTCATGCCATTAATGAAAATAGGTTAGAACCGAAAATTGAGTAGAAATTGTGGAGTAGCTTAGCCCTTTCTAATGATAATGTGCAATAAATTAAGCCAATCTTTTACATGGAATTGGAAATATCTGATCCTGTGGGGAATATTTCAAAATGAAAGCTTTGTACTGTTTGTACGTACAACTGTACGTTTTACGACCAGAGGGTGCTAAAATTCTTTATTCTTTGATTCACATTACGTGTTCCTATCCATGAGCGTTTAGGTAAACGGTCACGTGACCACTTTCATGAAACTCGGTACTACTTATTTTCGGCAGGACTACTTTCACGGTACTCTCCCCCCAAATGTTTCGCGACAATTAAAATAATTTAAAGCAGGTGATTTTTCAGATTCGAAACTGCAGTCTGATCAGTAAAGGAAATACCGACAAGCATCTGTAATATTTAATAAATATATGTGGCTCAGGTCTGTAATAACATGTAACTACATGTACATCGTCTCGGATTGCCAATGTGTTCATCAGTTTGTTCTGTTTATTAATACCGTTACTACAAACCCATAGTTGATCTATATTTAGATCCAATGTCTAGTCTGATGACCTTATCGCATACCGTGCATAACAGTACTTACACACGTCTATCTTTCTATTCATGTGTCAACATTTTAACACCTCTACGATATATTAAACTGATTTATTTAAAGAACACTCAAAACTGGTTAATTACATAATATCTACATGATGCAAATTATATTGAATAGGGAACCGCAGTATATGTACATGAAGGTTTTTAATCTCGTTTGTATTATGGAAAAATGGCAAAAACTTTCGAAATCGTTTAATAGTTTATATAATCGAAGACATACATGACAACAAATGTAACAACTTCCATTTTCATCAATTTATGATAGAAAAAAAATCATCAAATAACATTTTCTTAAGACTTTTTTTTACTGATACCAGTGACTTAATAGTTTATATGTCTGTTGATATTTTGAAAACTAGTTTGTATTATAAAAAAGTGAAAGCTTCAGTTAGAGATAATAATACATGACCAATATGATAGACACAACATTGCCGTGTGTGTTCCTATAAACTAAATTGTTTGTTCTTTTGACATTGCGATATTGAAATGTAAGAGCCCATTGTCCTATTTGGTTTAGGCAGAGACATATAAACAATTAATTAAGTCACTGGTTTAGGCAAGTAATTATAAGTCTGGAGGATTTTAATAGTAGCTATTTATAACCCACCCTCATCCTATAAATTACGTAATTAAATTATAGCGTCGTCGTCGGCAATCATTTTGAAACAAAAATCTAAACAGATACTTATTTAAAAAACAAATCATTGTATGCATATTTAACATATACTTTTTTACATATTTTTTGCTATATTTCTCAGTATACAAGATTGATTTTTGTATACTGATTCTTAAAAATATTTATAAATGATGAAATCAACCCTTCCCCATTCATTACTCGTCTGTAGCAAAATTATATGAAAAAATTGGTTTTGTAAATGTTCAAATAAAATTGGTTTAATATTCAATGCGCAATTCATGGATCCTTACAGTTATATTATGATCTGTGCGCTGGAACTTGGAAGTTGACTTCTGACAATATTTTTTTCCCGTTATTTTTATGTTATACTTGTTTTACACAGATGCAAAAACATGTTTTGAAAAATGCACTAGCAGTGAATCTAATGCTTTAAAATTTTAATCTGTTTTTTTTTTTCTCAAATGGGGTTCGAATGTAATATGGACCCCCTGTGGTGTTATGTCATAGTATCGCCACATGTGTCAGTCAAATTGCAAGTCAGCTGGGCCTATCGGTACACCGATCACGAAAGAACCCTGCTGATATGTATATTTGATTGTAACACATGTCAGATGAATGAACCCGCGGCATGTGATTAAATAGGAAAGAAATAATGAAAACTGTCAAACATTTAAGCGAATCATTTTAACATATTGTAAATACTTTCAATTAATTAAATAGTTAGTAAACTTAATTAAGCTCCCGGTAGTATGACTTTATTTATGTCTGCATTTATATTCCTTTTCTGTACATACATAAACTATACGGACTAAATGCATGTGCAGTATTCGTTTGGTTTAAGAAATCATTAAATGTATTTGAAAGCTAAACAGGACCGGTATGAACTTTACCAAAACCGACATATACACATGAGCGTAGGTTCAATTATTATGGGCTCAATCAGCTCAGTTGGTTACGCGTCTGACTATCAATCCAGGGGTCTTGAGTTCGAATCCCCTGCCCGGCAACAGTCTCCGTGATGATTGATATACGACATTGTGTTTCATTATCATTCGTCTTTCACCACGAATCAAGTGGGACAGTTATAAGTTATTGCGGAGATTGGGTGTGCTCGAGTTCTGGTTAATCCAAGGAAACAGTGGTTAGGTTAACTGATCGTCTGTTAGCCCTCGATGGCATAGAAATGACGCTTAACATTCAATCAATCAATCAATTATTATGGGGGCAACCTAAGGAGAGAGTTTATATGGAAACAAACTGCACAATTTCATTGCATGTGTTGAATGAAACAACACGTTTACTGCCATCTCTTTGATGACTGTGAAGTCACCGTGCGTCGGCTAACATCAAAGGGATATTGTAAGGGTGAAACGTACATGATTTCAAGTCCTTGAAAGTGACATGTTTATGTCGTTTCATTTTGAAAATTGAAGCATGTTTTTGGATTGCGAAGTTATGGAGGAAATATATCAAATTAATGGATAAGATATATAAAAGGTATAGACATTTTATAATTATTATTTAGTTCAAATTACGTTGATAATGCACACATCTGTTTTCTGCCGACAACTATTTATGTGGAGCGCGTGGTCTAGTGGTAAAACACCGAACCCATGATCGGAGGGTCGTGTGTTCGATCCTCCGCCACAGCTATGTGTGTTGTCCTTGAGCAAGACACTTTTTTCCGCATATGCTTTTTACTTGTTCTACCAAGGAAAACTTCGAGAGTGATTTGCCTAAGTTGTAAGAACTTGTTTCAAAATCGAAGTAAAATAAATAAGTTTAACTACAACTTTTGTTCCAAACGTTATGGCTAACGCAAACAATTCCGATCCGACATCAAAATAAAATCGGTCCAGGTTTGATAACTTTCATTAATTAATCTCATTAATATTATAATTAAAGTAATTGTTAAAAAACTCAAGCAAACAAGTAATACTGCGTGTTTTATTAAATATTTTGATAACGCAATCAATTTTCGGTCCGAAGGTCCCAGCATTGACCACTTGGGAAAAACAAGTTAATACATTGCGGCAAGCAGTATATCAAAATTGACCTCCTTTCGCACAGCGGGTGACAATTGTTTAATCAAATGTTCTTGCCGCAAGGCGTATTACACAGCTTATAGTAAAACATGATAAGGGTAACGTATACGTCCGATAGAAAATATGTGTACCGATTTTTTTATAAAATTTTAAAGCTTCCCAACAAAGTGCATTTTCCGGCTTACTTGTTATTAAATTATCTAAAATACATCTGACACCACTGACAGTAACTTCTAAAATGGCGCGGACAGACAGCAGTAGCTTCGTTATGATTCGATGTATCACTACGCGAGTAACTAAACTCGTTATTCCAAGCAAAGTATTTTATATTCTTAATTATACAATTATTTAATACACCTTTTTGACTTTGAATCAAGTATTTTAAGAACAAAAATACTTTGATTTTAGCTAAATTAATCACATAAATATCGCACTATATTGTGATGGGTGGTGAAGCGCCAGTGTAAGGATTGCACGTTGGTGCAGTAATTGTCATGGTTATTTACCATAATTAACTTTTACTTTTATAATATTTAACATTTACCTTTTTAATTAAACTTTAACATATTTAAATCAATTAACCAAAAAATATAGAATAAGCATAAATATTTGATAACAACGTTATTTTTAACCGATTTGGTTTAGGAACTCTTTCGTCATATTTCTTCATACGCTGTACCCGAGCAAACCCCACTATTTAAGACAGAAACTGGGGTTTGCCCGAGTAGGTTTTAATGCATACTGTAGAAGTAATAAAACTTTGCGACGATTTTCTGGAATAAAAGTTTTGTAACAGATCCATTTGTGGAGCGTTTACTCTGAAAGCAGCGATCTGTGAACGGGAAAGTAAATCGGGTAAGGTAATGAGCTTTCATGGAACGTGCAAGGCTTTAACTAAAACATTGAATTACATACAAGCTAAAACTAAACGTCTTAAGAGTTTCATGATATCAGAATCTTTGCTCGTTTGTTTGCTTAAGATATGAACAACGGCAATGTAAATTACTAAGCATTGATTTCTAAAATATTTCCCCAAATTTCCATAGTTAACGATAAGAGCAATAGAAGTGGAAACAGTTCCTCGAATGTGATGTTAAACTTGTATAACTGGAATGGCCTCTCTCCTTGAAACCAATTTAGACCAAACATTTCCCAAAAACTGATATTACCAGAAGCATCAATGAAAAGATGTAGTTGACTTATCAATCCACCTGTGATTTAACAGGAGGTGTTTGCCATTGAAATTATCGATAAATAAAAGCCAATCATCTATATCCGACGTCCTTCTTTATTGAAAGAGATCCTATGAGAGGGACGGGAAACTTTTATAGTGAGATTGATTAATCGCCCTATGTAACGATTTGGGCTGCTGAGAAACTGGAGGCTGCTGTTGCATAGAAGCCATTATCCAAAACTACATATGGAGATAATCTCTTAGCAAAGCATGGTTAGCTCGGAGCAAGCGAAATTGTTAAATCATATGTTACCTACACTGAATAAGGCCCTATTAAGGCAAAATTTCTGATAATGTCCATGTATTTCATTAGTTATGGGCTAGAACGGGTGTGCATTTGCAGATAATTATCCACAAAACGTATGAACGCTGAAGACCAAGAGTTTACTAATTTCCCTGTCCTTTGTTCTGGGCACGACACTTAAATTGGTCTGATGGTCAACATAAATTAAGAATTTAATTGCCCTTGATTCAAAGAGTAGTCAGGAAGCCGAACTGACAGATCTATAAACTGATCTGTCCATATTTTTCTTTTCAATGATTTTTTTATATAGTGTAGCAATAGGAATGGAAATTGGATGGTGATTTTTAACCTGCCCACAATTACCCTGAAAACTATCAAACTATTATGGTCGATGATGTCCTAATTGTCGTCGGACGATGAGACGTTGACATCAGAATATGAATCATCCGAAGTGATTACGTCAGATGAGTCAGAGCTGTTTGGTTGGAGCGGCACTTGCGGGGCCTAAGCTGCCCGAGTTGTAGCTGATCGCGTTACACTTGACCTTCGTAAGCTCGGTACAATGACACTTTGGTGTTTGCTGCGTTAAGCCATTGACGGTTCCATAGTAAATACACTCGTTTAGGCAGCGACAGACCGTTTTGCTCTGTTGGACCGGATGTCTGGCCGTCCTCTTTCTGAGTTTACATCCGTGTTAATAAATGACCCTGCTTTAAGACAACAGTCCCATTTTGAGACAGTGATCGTCTGACGTCGCTTCATCTCAGAAAGCATAACAACAAAAAATAATAAATAATAATACATACAAGAACCTGCATATGAGAAAAGTACACGAATTCACCACTCGCACCTTTGACATAGGCGAGGAAAAACTATACAAACTCATCACTCACAAATTTGGTTCATGTCCGTCACTCAAAAAGACTGTATTGATTGATATGGTAGTGCAACTTTTTTAGGGATTAAAACATAAAAACGGGCAATCTTATTTGCTTGATATATTAAAATCGACTCCCACATTTTAAAAGTCACTCACCACAATGAAATAGACTAAGATTAAATCTATCAAGTGAGGAAACAAAACTGCAATTATGCATTGAGGTAAGCTTTGCCGACTAACAACCTCATGCTAGAGAAAAAAGGGAAATGATTAAACTGGTCCTCACTATGTACATGTATAAATATTATTCACTCACGGAGGAAATAAAAATGAAAAATCGGTACTGCTGAGTATGTTATACCTGCAAATGAACAAAAAGCAGTCATCACTCCCAGAGGAAAAGATTACACTATGCATGTCATTTTATACTCAGTTGCAAAAGAAAGTATACACTCCTGTTTTTCCCATAATGGTTTACCTAAAAGTGATATCATGTCAAAGGTTTTGCTGTATACCAAAATTTGCTTTCAGTGAAGCAACGTATATTTTAACGATAAAAATTGTATAGTGGATACAGTGTTTACACTCTCTGTGCACGTGCACATCATGGGAAAAGTACATTTAAGCTAAATCTTTTGAATGACATTCTCTATACCTTTCATGAGAGTAATACATAACACTTAATAAAAAAAACGTGAGCCTGCATATTAATGAAAGAGGATCATGTATAAAAGATTGTGAGGAAATAACTCGAAATCATCACTCGCACATTTGACATAGGCGTGGAAAAAGTACACAAACACATCACTCACAAATTTGATTAATGTCTGTCACTCAAAAAGACTGTATTGATTGATAATGTAGTGCAACTTTTTGAGGAATAATAACATAAAACGGGCAGTCAACTCCTATTTGCTTTGAATATGGAAATCCACTCTCATTTTAACAGTTACTCACCATAATGAAATAGACAAAGATTAAGTCTTTGAAATGAGGATAGAAAACTGCAATGATGCATTTAACAGAGGGAGATCAGCTATGCCTGCTTACAACCACATGCTAGAGAAAATGGGGAGATGATAAACTAACCTTCACTATGTATAATAAAAAAAATCATAACACTATGCATGCCATTATATATAGCGGGAGACATTCAAACAAGTGTCGAAGAGATGGTCACACACTAAACAGCATCTCAAAATGCTATAAATGAATTGCTTGGACACTCTTGGAGGATGTAAAGCTTATTAAATGAAAAAAATACAATGATATTTATAATAAGTCTCGTCTGTCAAACATTGGGAGGCAAATAAACCATCATTTGCTACGCTTGCCAAGTGAGGAAATTAATCAACTCGTCACTCACTAGGACTATTCATAAACTTCACTCAAAGCGGTTGTATATGTTGTGAACTTTTTAGGAAATACAACAAAAACGTGAATACCTTATATTTGCTTAAATATATAAAAAGAGACTTAAACCTTTAACACTCACTCACCAACAAGAAATGAATTAATAAATACTCTAACAATTAAAGAAAACAAAACGCAGACAGGGCGGGTAAGATATATTTGCCTAAAACTACAAGCTAGATATGTGAGAAAAATTATTATTCTCGCCCTCACTACGTAACGAGCCTTAAATTAACTCTGAGTGGACGTCATCTGTCCAAAAATGTATAGTTGAGGATAGTATAAGGTGTATTCATGAACAAATACCACTATTGTCATCAAGAGGAAACTATTACACTGGGCACGTGGTTATATATAGTGAGAAACATTGACCTAAATGTGGAAAAGATGGTCACACACTTACTAACGTCCACGTGTTATAAATTAATTGTTTGGTTACTCTAGAAGGATGTATTTCAAGCAAATTACATGCAAGCCGACACCCAGAAATTGCTTACGTCACTGGTCGGTCACTAGGTAGAGAGACAAATGTCTATGTACTATTACCTACAATTGCTCTAATACACAACAACCGGTTTTTATACATGGGTGATAAAATATACACTTTTATGTAAATACTAAATCATGATTATTTTACTCATATGACTTAATGTGCTATAACATACAGAGTAAGCAAATATATAACTATTAAGAGCATGTGAACACCGACACCAAAGATACTCCCACATGTTATATATATATGCCTTTATATAGCACCGCAATGACGGTCTTATAGTATAACAGATAATGTTGCCGCCAGTAAGTGTTAAAATGTATTTTAATAGATAAACACTTAACTATCCGAGTGTCCTTGTTTCTACAATGAACTACAGAAGCACGAATGTTGTTGAACAGCTTTCTGTTGCCCCGAGGGGAAAGGTGTACTCCATCGTCGCAAAACGCCGTTGCCACACTATCGCCAGACCAAAACCCTTTGAGCTGCCATAGTTTAGCATGTGGCCGGTGTTGCAACTGTTCGTGTAACAATCTATTCACATGGTCAACACGCTGCTGAAATAGCTCCACGTTCACAGGGTAACGGATGGATGAAATGAAGGTACTCTGTATGTGATTTGGCTAACAACCACCTGTTTAACATTACGAGAGCACAACAAAGTGTTCACTTAATCACAAATTGGTGCAGCCGTTGTCTGAGGAGAGCGTATGTTCCGATACAGGTCGTTTGTACCCACCATCAAGAAAACCATATCTCGAAGTCCATGATAACGTCAACATTTGCATGGACATTAAAAAATCAGAAAAGCGGCCAATTTTTGTTGAAGTCTGTGATATTTTTCTTTTGTTGAAAACTTTTGATTTTTCTTCAGTTTCTGATAGTTTGAAGCATGTGACTACGAATTATATCAGTTAAACAAATTACAAACACTGACAAAATAGTTTTTGACAATGAGCAAAAGACACGCGAATTCTGGCATGTGAACTACTTTATAATACGGGTAGTTATACAAATTATGTCACCATCTGAAATAGATCAACAATACACAATATATATTTTTTTAAACTTTTATTGAACTAAATAACATACTTTTTTAACAGAACATTGTTAGACATAACAACACTTATTTTCAAGACGTTTATATTTGAATTTTGTTGATATTTATACTTTACAGTTTTAAAGACTGTTTTTAAAACATCGTGTTTAGTAATTACGTTGAAGATATCGAAGACGATTTTCTTAATACGTACACCATATTAAATTAATGATACATTATATGACCGTTTAAATACTTTAGCATAAAAATATAATACAAAAAAAAATGCAACACAGGTATGACTAACTCAAACAGTATTTAATGACGTAGTTCACAACTTTATAATTTGCAAACAATACATATTATACAGCTGAATGATGCATTGTTTTCGTTCTTATCTTTAACACGAATGATTTTATTATAACCCATAAACATGTAGACCAGTATAGCAAAGTCTTAACGTCTTAAACATGTATTTATGAGGAATTTATAGCTGGAATGTAAGTCAGTCATATCATTCAACTATTTTAAATGGAGTAATATTTATTAAGAATAGGCTAATTGCAAATATATTTTATGGGAAATAACAAGATAACACTTAAACACTATAAACTTGAACTAGAAAGTAAGGTGGCAGAGTTACTACTCACATTTAACATGTAACGTAGTTCACCTAAGTGCTACTTTGCACTCAATATAAATAAGAAAAGCAATAACATGTTATATCTAATGGATTCTCATCAAACACCAATGAACTATGTGTAAAAGAACAGTTATAACATTGAAATGGCTAAATGTTTAACAAACAAGTGTCGGAAATATTTTTAATAATTATTCCAATAAAGCACATTTCAATAAAGGTATATTGACATAGCAATACTAATGCGACTTACTAGTAATCAGTTCATGTGGTAGTTATCCAAAAACACTAGCTGTATATAAAGTAAGCAGTATAGCAAATCATTTATAAAGTTTTTCACGTAATGCAATTCTTTCATAGACTTAAGAATAATATGGTAACGTAGTCCATGTTGATTTGGAGCTCATTGAGCTACTCAATCAATGGTCGTATAAATTTTCGATATTGTCATCAATGTCATATTGTATGATCTTTCCAATGTACCATTTCTCGTCATAAAGCGCGGCTACATATGCATCTGTGGCATCCTTTTTTCAATTGTTTCTTCTGCACCACTTTGTTCCTGATCATTAAAACTGGCTGCGTTGTTGTTGCTTTGTGCTCAAACGTGAGTAGCATTTACCTCTATGCTTAAGTCCACATTGTCATTATTTTCCTCAACAGATACATGAGAATCAGAATCTACCTTTAATTCATAATTATGTATGTTCCACCCTCTACACTTTGCATGGAAATCTCCCTCGCAAAAGCATGAAGTATGTCGTACTGCAATACAATTGTTGCCAAGACAAACTGCGCTACCGGCATTCATGGTACCTTTAATAGGTTTTATGTTTAGCCCTTTTAAATCATCTGATGCATTTTCTTTTGCTTTTCTGTCTGCCCTGTCCCATCACTGGAAAGTTCATTTTGACAATAAGGCTTTTTGCAGGTGCTTTATTTCCTACTGATGATGTACTAGTAATTATCGACATCGATGAACTAGGCATAATTGTTGTTGAAGTTGAATCACACGGACAATTGTCAGTAACGACGTCAGTCAGATGTGATTCGTTATTAATGACTGTTTCATTATTATTCTGGTTAATAACAATGTTATTGTCTACACCTTCATTATTGTTTCTATCCTGTTGGTCTCGAAACCTCTTGTTTTTTTCATTGCGTTCCTTATGTTTCTTCTACGCTTCTTAAGATTTTTTTTTAGATAATTGAGCAGTGGAAACATAGTAAGTTTAAACTCTCTTAGTCTCTTCTTTTGAATATGCTGTGCCCTTTTCTGCTTTTTCCCTCTCTGTGTAGGCTTTTTGAATTTCCGCCCTTGTCTTGCCCATTGTCTATAACGCCATAAAAACATTATGACCATAAAATAAGTAAATGTAAACTACGTTACAATAGTCAACATGCCCTTTCTCGTAAATAAATGTACGTACTGATAAGTTGTCAGTTATGCAACACAAATTGATCATAGTTCTACCATTTTAAACAATAAGTATAGTTTTAACAGTCGGCATTCACATTTTATTTTGAGTAAATACGAAAACAAGTCTAATCTCATCTTTTGATTCAAAATTGCTC
Source organism: Panopea generosa (assembly GCA_029582155.1). NCBI lineage: Eukaryota > Metazoa > Mollusca > Bivalvia > Adapedonta > Hiatellidae > Panopea > Panopea generosa. Next base: position 98,475,223 of record CM055894.1, on the reverse strand, counting down.
ACAGCAGACACTCTAGTGACCTGCCATATTTATTTACATTGAGCACCGTGAAGAGTATTCGCTATATGTGTAAAGTAATTCACTTTGAATTAGTCCTAAGATTAAAAAAAAAAACGTTTTACTATTTTGCTGGTAACGTAGTTCACAGTAACAAAGTTCATGGAATTTAGGTTTGGTTAGTCTGTTGCTTTAAAAACAGAACGCAATTAAACTTTATAATGTTTCATATATACGGTTCATAGATATCATTTTACTGTATTGGTGAGTAACGTAGTTCACAAAAAAAGTGCAAATCAAAGGGTTTCAAATTTGGCATGATTATTCGAACTTTTAAACCATGAACATGTTCGAAATAAGTTCATAGGGTAACTTTTTCATCGATGCTTCATTTCAGAAACTATTCATATTGACTGTTTATATATTTATTAACTACTGAATACATACTCCAATATGGTTACGTAGTTCACGGTAGTTTCTATGACAAGACAAAATCACCGAAAAATTAAATTTTATGCTTTCTAGTTACCTAAATTGTATCAATTAGTCATATTTTGATGTTTCTGTTATAGAATGGAATGATATTACCCACATAACTGGACAGCCATCTTCCATGTATTGAAGGCCAAAACTTAGGACCATACGTTGTGACAGGGTATTTTCGCTATTTTAGGACCTTAATAACTATTTCAGATTTATAAATGTAATGTTACCAGTGCTCAAAAGCGTTTTTATACATAGATTATGGCTTCGTCATTAAATTAAAACAAAAAATTGGAAGATTGTACTGTTTTATTGATGGTTTATTGAGCTGTGACAGCCGTTTTTAACAATTGGCCGTTTTTCTGTTTTTTAATGTGTAACGTCTGTACCGACGCCCCCGGGAATCAAGAATACTGTACCATAACCTCGTTATCCAGATTTAAAATGAAATATAAGTCTGACTCGGTCCGTATAATTTTTTTATGCCGAGAAACAAAAGAGTGTCCAAATATTTGAATTTTGAAAACCATCTTGAGTATCCAATACAACATAAACACAGTGCCGGAGTTGTATCGTCCTTGTGTGGACTAACAAAGAAGTGTAAGCTATTATTTCTTCCTAGCACTAACACGAGGTTGCCATTGTCTCGACAACAAATGAAAGTATATGTAACCCCTTGATGTGTAAGAACGTAGCAGAACACACTGGATTGTTTTTGTGGTAGTTTAATCATGGATTACACTTTTTAAAACCCGGAAAGACATACAAAGACTACATAAATACATTGACAGAAAAGACGTTACTAAACGAAACTAATAGCAATAAAAGCACATGTCAATAATCGATAAAGGAGAAACGAACAATAATAAATAAAACTTACCGGCGCATCCGCATGTATCGAGTTCAATAGTGACATGGTAGGTCTTGTCACTAGCTTACTCTGGCTAGACTTCTCCATTGATGCTTTAATTATCCCTTTAAGAAGGTGTTATTGGAGAATGAAGAACAACAAATAATATTAGTTAATTATATTTTATTTTAAGTTTGGCATTGTTTGGATACGGCTCAATATTTCGGGCTACCGTCAACAACAAATAGGCAGCTCTCAACAAAACAATCCCCATCATGGGGCAAATAAATCACACAAATCACAACCCCTTCATGGGGCAATAGTTAATATTAAGCACAATCACCTTCATGGGGCAAATATTTCACATATAAGTTAAAATTGTACATGTTCTTTCAAGTTTCATTTCACATGAAACGATCAGCTAAACTGAATGAAACCAATCCTGGGTAACAGTGATTGGAAACACAAATTATATTTATTATAAACTGTTTAGTATTTCGCTGACCGCCAAATGGACTCGGCAGGTAGTTCAGTTACTATTGACGACCTGCGAAACGAGTCCACCGCCAAATAATCAGCGAAATAGAGCCGTAAATAAACCCAAACAATGCCTCATAGACACTAAACATATAGTGGTTAGACACTCAACATATAGTGTCTGATGATCAAAAGATGATATAGGAATAAATAAAATTGTTCCAAAGAAGGTCACTGAATCAGTACAACACTTTCTAGAACTAGACACTCAACATATAGTGTCTGATGATCAAAAAATGATATAGGAATAAAGAACATTGTTACATTTCAAAAAATGCCACTGAAACAGTACAACACTTTCTTGAACTAGACACTCAACATATAATGTCTGATGATCAAAAATTGATATTGAAAAAAAGAAAATTATCACATTCCAAAGAATGTTGAGAAATCAGTATAACACCTTCTTGAACTACTGTTTTTATGCATCAACATACAACTCCGTCTTGGCTTCCAATTAATCAAGTATTAACATGTAGCCAATCATAACAAATGCACGCTTTTATGATTAAAAAGCCCCATTCGTGATTGTGGATCCGCATACATAATATACTGTCACCATGCTTTTAACACCATTGAAGCTGTTTACGTACTAGTAGTTACACGGTTCGTAGCTATATTTATTGCCACCTGTTTGGCTGGAAAATGTCATGCCTTTGGTTATGACCATATAACTAGGGGCCAATACTGATGGATAATTAACAACTATCCCAGTGCTGTATAAAATTATCTTACTTCATACGACTTCGCCATGCTGAAAACAGATATCCTGTTAATGGAGCCTTATTCAAATGACAAAACAAGCGATATTTAGCTAGGTCAAACCTAAAAAGTACATTTGCAAGCTTGCAAAGTGGCAAATTGGATTGTACTTCATAATTCTACTGAAGCGGTCTTCACCGTTTAATCAGTTCTAGATTATGATAGCGAAACCCCGCTTCACACCTCAGCTTCATTCATATCTCATCATCTACTGACAAAACTTGCCATTACCCATATCGACTTGCTAAATTGTTCAACGTAGTAACCAGGACCTCATAAAAATGGTACCAGGGCCTCATTAAGCAATACTGTTCTTCAACAGCATAGCACATCATCCCGCAACGCATTCTTTCTTAGCACTTCACCATTGCTACTAAAAGTGTATTGTCTGACAAAAATGCACTACCTAGATAGTTAGAAAGCCATCCCAAGGCATCATTTCTCTGCGCTAATCAGGAATTGAGCGTAAATCTAACATTTCTGTGGTGTGCCATGTTTGCGTCGGAAAATAACTGCACCAAAATCACCAGTGATTGTTTTCTTAAATGGAGATAATGAAAATCAAAACCTATCAATTCCGACATTGCCTCGTATAACGGACGTTAAATGCTCTACTGGACCCATTGACTGTCTAAAAGTCATTGAACATAACTGCAAGTTTCAAATTCTGTACTAGTCGAATGAATTCTTTGAATAATTATGTTTAATTTCATAAATAAGATATAACAATTAGCAGCACTAATTGACTTCAATAAAAGTAATAAAAAAAAAGACACGAGCTCCCAGCTCAGGTATACTGGATTATATTCACAAGTTCATAGATTATTGGGGTCACAGGAGCATGATGGAATCACTTGAGGTGAAATGCTCCGAGTTCAGGACATATAAAGGCCTGATGATTATTAAGCAGTGTTTTTATTTTTTATAGTGTTTTTATATTATTTGGGATGGGGATTTCGGCAGTGGCAGTCAAGTTGTTAAGGATGCTGGGAGGTTGTAGAGAAAGGCGAATTATTTGTTTTGAATACGAGTCATAAAACCATGTAGAAAAGTATGAAAAACAGTGAAGAACTTTCCTATTATGTTGTATATATTTTTCTAAAGTAGAACTAGATATCTAATATGGAAATAAACTTTATATTACAAGCAATGGGATTGCTGATTTTTTTAATTTCGCTTCAGTTGCTCATCCTTAATCTTATAGCAAATTGACTGCAAGTGTGTATTACCCATTTCATACCTGAACGTTTATATTGTCAAGTCACCTTATAGACCACGCCCTTGAAACTGAAGGCTATTTCCCATTGCTCCAAACTCTGACAGTATAATGTCCAATCACCTGGCTGCCGGATACCTATCCTCAATTTGAGCCTGCATTACTCGCTATACCTTCTTCAACTAGGTCCCCATTTCTCATTATTTAATGTAGTAAGTAATTTTTTTGAATAAAATATTAATTAAACCAAGGTCAACATACTGACTAGCAATCATACCCAAAGAGAAAAAGTTTAGTCACCATTTTCCTGTAAGCATACCTAAAATACACAAGATTTCGATGTTATAAAGATTTAATTATACTTGTCCAAACTGTAGAGTAACTTAAAACAAAAATATATAGTTATAAATTAAAATCTGTATCTTTTTCTCCAAGATTCAGTAAGTTTACTTTTCATCTTTTTATTAATTTAAATAATGTGTTTTTCTTCATTTTACAAAATTAAAATAAAATCATTTCATATTGTTAATGTCATGATGTAATGAATACATTTTATTGTAGTACTGTGCAAAATGTCTGTGCTGTGCCCCTTTAAGGGAAAAAACATTTCCCCCAATATGCCTATTTACACTCATTAATCCCATATTGCCAAAAGGATATATATCTAAATATGCCCGAATAATATATTGAAATAGTTTTTTGTTTTTTGTTTATTTTTTTGTTGTTGTTGTTTTGTTTGTTTGTTTTTTGGGGGTTTTTTGGGGGGGTTTTTTTGTTTGTTTTTTTGTTGTTGTTTTTTTTGTTGTTTTTTTTGTGTGTGTGTGTGTGTGTGTTTGTTTGTTTTTTCAACTTGGGCTTCACGCCGAGATATATTAATAAAGATATACCGCTTAAAATTGGAGTCACATGATTCCATTTTTTTTTTTTTTTTTTTTTTTATCAATTTGATCTGTTAAACAGGTTGACACGTTTTAAGAATTGTTTTATCTTAGAAAGAGTCAACATGACGATGCAAAGGTCGTTAATCAGTATTTTAGTGATGTCTTGGAAAGGTAATTTCGTTTCAAGTTTACCACTCCCGTCGAAATATTGATTTTGTCACGTTTTAATAGATTTGACATACAAACCCCTTCATATTTATTTAATAATAATAGCAAAATACAATTCATATGTTTGAACATTTTTTTTTTATACATTTGATAATGTTATCCCCCTGTTCTAATCCCTTTCATGTACCCTATATTTTTGTTTTATTACTATTTATTTTTTATTTATTTATATATTTATCTTTTTATTTTTATTATTTTATTTATTTATTTATTTTTTTTTTTTTTTTTTTTAACAACTAAACTTTTTCTTGTCTTTTGAGTATATTTTCCATCGATTGAGGAATTAAGGAATGTGCAACCCTAATTCAGAGTCGGCACTCGCCAACTGAAACATATTAGTATACTCCACCAATTTTTAATATCCTGGCCAACTCAAGCGGCAGATAACAGGTTCAGCCATAGTCTCGGTTGAAGTTGTTGCAATGAAGACGTTGCAGATGTCGCTGTTATCACAGTTGATGGCACCGACATATGCCACTGGCAACTCCCTCTTCTGTTTGACCATTGTCGACTCGGGTGAACATGAAAATTATTATCAACAGTTAGCGCTAGCGCTAGGATCATGAAAGATATAACAGACAATAACAAATATTCAACCAAATCTCCATCCTTTTATCCTTAGCATTGTATCCCATATTCCCTGTGCTTAATAATAACCGAATTGCACTCTTCCAATAAATTACTTTTAAGGTCCGATATAATATAATTACCATAATATGTATATTCCAACGGTCACTCTTTATAGCATTATAAGACAATCAGATGAAGATTAAGCAAATTTATTAATATAATTTAGCACCCATTACATATATGCCCCTTTGACACACAATATAGCCATTGGTATCATTTATCCAGGTATATAGTTATATATACACCGGTCGACGAAGAAGGCGGCGTTGACACCATTGTTTCGGTGTAACCGTTTAGTTTGTTTAATCTTTACATTTATAAACCTCAGTTAAATACGAACTAACAGTGAAGAACATAACTACCGCCTAACAGCGATCCTAATTGATTATATACTAGACCATTCTTACATAAGAAGGTCATGTAGAAATGTTTACGCATCAAGCAAAATCTAACAAAAATCTCGGTATTCCACGAACAACCGAAACCCTCCGACTTCAAACATACTAAATAATATTTCGTCTACCAAACTGCATATTGCATTTGCTTTTTTCCTGCATGTACTTTCTTACTACATTACCTTAATTCCAAATGTCAAAAGGGACGGTGCACTGTTCTACTAACACTGACATAAGAATCACGCTACAAAGTGCACCTTACTTTTTAAGTGTCTGCATCCCAATAACCATCACCTATCAGCTAGTGATAACTGCTATTATTGACATGTACGATTAATCCCATGCAACATATAGATACGCCCACAACATGAATTCACACGCACTTTTATACATAACTCTGTCTATAAACAGATTATGTATATCTGACACTCATGACTATCATGCATAAGCGCTTAAACACTTACATTCCTAAAACAACACCGTACACAACAGGTTACGAAAAAATACAATCACCGTAGTGATACTTGGAGACCTGAATTACATATACGTATCAAATAACACACTGACCTTTACAATTTCCAATAAAAAAACGTTGTAAACCGACCCACGTGAAGCAGTCTTCAATGTTGTAAAACCATAACGTAGGTATAAATGGAAGATAAAAGTAAAATGGTGTAAAATCAAAATGCCACGTCAGCCTTCCTCTACCTTACGGTTAGAACTGGGAAAGACTGGTACCTCACTCTATTTAAAACTGGTTAAGCGTTCTATGCACAAGTACCAGTAATAAATTAAGAGCCGAATATTATTTAGTAATTTACCGGCCGAAACAGAACATAAATCCTCATGCATAAAAACCTTTATCTTTCATATAAACTTCATTTATTTAAATGCTATCATATAAATAAAGTTATTTTATGATTTTTTTGCTCAGAAACATGTGTCCGTTTCTGCTTCTATAGTGCGTGTTTTGCAGCCAGAGTGTTCTTGTCGTTTAATTCGTGTTCCGCGATAAATCATCCTAAAACAACTATCCTAAATGCGATAATTCCCGAGCGAGTGCGCTGACAAAATTCAAGGAAAATGCTACCGTTACGATACCGTGTTAATTATTTACCTTATCTGCAAGACGATATCGTTTTAATTTACATAGCACATGAGTGAGAAGAAATAACGAATTGAGGGAATTAATATTAGACGAGATATGAAATAAGTAAACAACAGAAAATAGACATGAGAATACATAGACAAGATAGTATAATACCTAGACAAGACCTCACAAGACATCAACTTTAACAATACCAGGAAGGCTGCCATAAGGAGACATCGGAATAACACGTTTTGTACAAGGCATAATAGGGATTTTAGTCATACATCGCTGACATGCGAAATTGTGCAGATGCCTGTGAAAAAAACATTAAATGAGTGACGATGAAATGCAACCATAACGTAAATTCTATGACACTCAAGTATTATACAACTTTGAACGTGTTTGATTAGATGCCGATTCACCGGACCTTTGTATGCATTCGCGTATTAATACAACTTTTATTAAACTCGTCGAGTGGCGAGTATAATGAATGGTGTTGTTTAATAAATATATAGTCGAATCGATAAATGTGTTTTTTAGTTAGAATTATTTTTAGGCCAAACTTACAAATCTCGTTATGGTTATCCGGCCTATGAAGGAGACTTGCATATATGTCCTTTTGAAAGTTACAAACTTGTATTTTTATCTGTACGTGGGAAATGTGAAATTGAGATTGAGAGGATCTGACACTCGTCATTTCATACAGAATTTCATTAAACTCGTCCAAGAAAAGTGCTTTTTCCTGAACTCGTTAAATACAATTCTGTATAAAATGACGAGTGTCAGATCCTCTCAATCTCAACTTAAATTTTAAAATGCTGGAAATGCCTGGATACATACTTACACCCCTTGACTATCTGCTGTGAATTACTTCCCTTGTCGAGCACCTGTCCTGCCAATAAGAACTAATATCGGCATTACCGTCATGCGGATAAGGGCAATAATGAGCACGACTGTTCTGTGGATAAGCAAAATTATGTGCACGACCGTCATGCCGATAGACATTTCATTTATCACGTCACGTGGCAATAACAAATCTTCGGATTTCTAAAATCAATCACGAATACATTTGTTTATAGACGACCGTTTAAAACAGTTATTTATAGAAAGTAACTCGTGTTTTAGAAAATCGATCCGATTACTTCAAGACACATTGGTTTCTTTCAGACTATGTACAGTTTCGTGAAAATAAAATAATATCAATCCAGGGGTCGTGAGTTCAAATTCGCGCCCGGCAACAGTTCCCGTGATGATTCATATACGATATTGTATCCTGTTATCATTCGTCTATCACCGCTGATACAAGTGGGAAAGTTATCAGTTATTTGCAAAGGTGTGTTGTGCTCGAGATCTGGTTACCTTTCAGGATCCCAGGAAACAGTGGTTAGGTTAATTGATCGTCTGTAAGCGCGCTATGGCATAAAAATTACGCTGAATATTCTATCAATCAATCATGAGAATAATTTATCAGTGTTGATAACTTAATGAGGAAATAACGATGAAAATGTATAACTAGCACGTGCTGTTTAAAAAAATAGGCAATGTGAAAGTAGGTTTCCATGTACATGCACGAACTAGTATGTTCCGTTTATATCAAATCAAACTTTCGGTCTGATTTTATAGACTGTATTGTCAATAAGAAAACCACGTTAAAACTACATTCATGTTGTTGTTGTTGTTGTTGTTGTTATTGTATTGAGTTTAACAATTTTCGAGTCATATTTCGACCCAATCTACATGGGACAATATCAATAGCGCTACCACACTGGAGTATCATGCCACATACACGGCGTATAATACCCCAACTTATACTGACACCAGGCTGACCAAACCTAGAACTATACTCTAAATGCTGAGCATCAAGAGAGGAAAATTCTAGTACCATTTTTAAACTCTTTGGTATGAACCATATGCGAGGCAAACGCTCAACAACTAGACGACCAATGCAATATAATTTAACATTAAAATGTATTCAATTTCCTTAGTGTTTTGTTACAATAAAATTACATGACATCTTTACAAATGACATAATAAAGTATATGCTGTTTATTCTATTTATTGTTAATGTTCTTGATTGACATATCAGTACGGTTACTGTGAAGCAACCCACCTGTTTCCTTGCTTTTTCGTCTCTACATTTTATTCGCTTTGTGAGGCCCTGAGAAATAAATAGTGAAACAATATGATATTCATGCCGTCTATTGGCAAGCGCGATATATCAAGCGTTTATATATAAAATCATGGGTATTGCCATGCCTTGCAAAGATTACAGTTATCTTTATTTGCATAATCAGAATTGATATTAACACTGACCAAACATTTTATCAAATTAATAAAGAGACATGCCACATACACCTATGGCAATTGATGATGATTATTTTTTTAACTTAATGTTGATGGTACAGTTACGTATATATTCATACATATATTCACAATATTTACTGGAACGTGGCATTACTGACTTAAAAATAAACTCCCGCTTTGTTTAATTGCAGTTAGGACTTTTTACGACCGACATATTCAATGAATGATTTGAGAGCCATAATCCTATCCATAAAAATGCATCTTAAAGTACTCTTGTGATACATCAAATAATAGTTTAAACGTTCGCATTGTTATACCTTTTTATTCAGATATGCTTTACATTGCCATTGATATTCATGTTTTGAGTTTGCATGATAACCTTTATTGTTTTCGGAACAACAGAAATGTTAAAGTCATAATATTAAAACACTGTCTGCTGCCCTCAGTCGATATCCAAATTCCAAATTTATAGACCTAATCTATTGCAAATGTACATTAGTCTTCGTACTCGGTGAAATTACTTACATCAGGTCCATAGATGTGGCTGCTTACCTCTTCATCAGGCAATAACTGTATACTGCGTCATCAAAAGGCATATATTCATTGGTCTTCGTACTCGATGAAATTACACACATCAGGTCCATAGATGTGACTTCTTACATCTTCATCAGGCAATAACTGTATACTGCGTCATCAAAAGGCATATATACATTGGTCTTCGTACTCGATGAAGTTACACACATCAGGTCCATAGATGTGACTTCTTACATCTTCATCAGGCAATAACTGTATACCGCGTCATCAAAAGGCATATATACATTGGTCTTCGTACTCGATGAAATTAAACACATCAGGCCCATAGATGTGGCTACTTACCTCTTCATCAGGCAATAACTGTATACTGCGTCATCAAAAGGCATATATACATTGGTCTTCATACTCGATGAAATTACACACATCAGGCCCATAGATGTGGCTACTTACTTCTTCATCACGCAATAACTGTATTCTGCGTCATCAAAAGGCATATATACATTGGTCTTCGTACTCGGTGAAATTACACACATCAGGCCCATATATGTGGCTACTTACCTCTTCATCAGGCAATAACTGTATACTGAGTCATCAAAAGGCATATTTACATTGGTCTTCGCATTCGGTGAAATTACACACATCAGGTCCATAGATGTGGCTACTTACCTCTTCATCAGGCAATAATTGTATACTGCGTCATCAAAAGGCATATATTCAGTTTAAGATTTTCAACATTTGTTTTGCAGTTACATAGAACAGACTTATATCTATTTGAATACTCGGTTCGTCTCCGAGATGAATTAATTGATGGAATATCGACTAAGAAATAATACAATCCGAAATTGTACATTGGCGTTCTCTATGTTTATATATTTTCTTTCTTCATTAAAAAACAACAGTAATCATTATAAAGCAAAATAAATGTATTTAATGAAATTGGCGCACACACAAAATACAAGTCTGTTTAGACATAAGGGCAACCACAAAATACAAGTCTGTTTACACATGAGGACAACCACAAAATAAAAGTATGTACAGAAATAAATAATACAACAAGAAAAATGTATGTACAAAATTGAAGACACCTACAAATTACAACTTTGTACAGATATGAGTACGCCAATAATAATCAGCTTCATATCAACAACATAGTAATGTTTATTCTCTCCACCATACTTTTAAACATTAACGTATAAGGAAAACAGAAATATTTACTCATAGCCAAAGAACAATTTCATTTGACGATGTTGTTACATAATCTACATAAACATGGGAAAATATAAAATCGTAAAGTACTTTGCATCTGCAAAATACATTGGCATTATGGTTTTACTTTTTTTTCTTTCAAAGGTATCACGTATTTTGTCTTATTTGTAATATAAGTATGAGATTAAAAAAAGTTGTTCCACATCGACATATAATATTTCTTAAATATAATTCTTATTCTGTAATACAACAAAAATCAGCACAGAGCAAAGAACAATTTCATGAGACCCAAGTGCAATGAGTGTATATATAGCTATGGACCTTCCATATATGGTGTTGTCATTATCGTCTGCTTTGCGTCCTGTGTTATCACTTCCTGTGAAGTCATGCTGATGCTCTGAAATGAACATAAAGTTATTTAATACTCTTGTTTAACATATACATGTATGGCCCGTTAATGTTATCAATTGAAAAAGTTCAATATGTTGAAGGGAGATAATTCAATATAGAATATAATTGTTGGTCTATGTGATACGCGTGGTTGAGCGCGTATATCATAGCGAATGCACGTGCGTATTTTTTTTCGTACATTGCTTGCGAGTGTGTTTGTTTCTGTATGAGTGTGCGTGCAGTGATGTTAATTTATTGAGTTTCATATATTCGTGTAAATATGTGTGCAACAGACAATTCATGGGCAATTTAAATACGAGTATTTATTGTAAAATCAAATTACCTATGATGACCATTTCAATTTGTTCTGCCTGTATCCCAAACACTTCATTATCAGCACGACATGTGTATATTCCATTATCGTTTTGTGTTGTGTATTCGAGACTAATACACAAGGCATTTTGTGCACACGTGTTTCCAGTGATTGAAGTGTTGCCTTTATTGTTAATCCAGCTTATAACTGATTCTTATACTGATACTCTTTACGTTACATTGTAGTACAACGGTCGTACCTTTCGTGACGTATGACGCAGGTGTAGATATCGTTATAAAACAGATGTAATAAATGGTAACATTCTGAAAAATTAGGTATAGCTAAAATTTATAGAGTGTGTAAATATTCTTTTGAAAAACAAATGTGTTTTCGTTCGTTGTATGTTTGACATGTGTGATAATACGCGATGTGTATATATATATAGGATGATACCTACTCCCACAGCTAATGTTTATTGCATATATTTTATGTTATCCACTTTTATTATGAGAAGACTTCTGTTGGAAAGATATTTTCTAATGTTTGGTAAACTAGTATACTATATTTTCAAGGTATTTTTTTTCAATTTAATTAAATGTTAATATCTAATCTATACCATAACTGTTCTAAGCGAAGCATTTAGAATCAAATTCCTTACATAATATAGATATGATCATGTGTGCATATAACATTATTAAATGTCTATTCATGTAACTTGCCACCAAGTATTCATTCGATTAATCAGTATTTAGTAAATATATGTTTTGTTAAAATACTTCAAAACATTTACCATCTAAGTTTATACATGTACATAACTTTTTTTCACAACCACATTGGTTCCGGAAGTGGTATTGTGTGCTGTATTCATACGACACATGCTAGATAATAAAATACATTGATATTTACATGTATAGTTTATCATTTGATCACTCGTACACAAGTCATCCGTTAACATCTCGTTGGACAGACAACACTTTATCGATTTCTTGTTCCACGTCCTTTCCATTGTTGTCAGCACGGCCGTTGTCATCGTTTCAACATACCCTCTAGTTGTTTGGCTACTCATTACGGGGGTTTCCAGAGATGGAGATTGTAACATTTTGCAAAGGACGTCCTCCTGTACTCACACAAGACACGTTAATTGGCTTGCCATCAATTAAAGAGTTTAGACTGAGTTTGGGGTTTCCTGGTTTGCCTGTGTTTATACAAAGTACATTAAGATAGTTACATCTATTCCTACTAAAACATTAACAACCGTGTGAATAAAGCGTTATTTTTGCATATATTTTTTAACCATATAAGAGTATTTGAAAGTTAACCAGGTATCAGGAACGCTAATAATAAAATGTAATAATAACTTAATCAATGTTTGCTTATATAACATGTGATATTTCGGTCATTGAATTCAACACGTTATTTAACACTTAATTTCCCATCATACAGTGTCATATCATTAAATAATCATATTATATACTAAATCATGTCAATGGAGTATAATGAATTGTGGCATAGTTCTGCTCGCGTGTCAGCCTAGTTTAAGTTACAATTTTAAGTTAACATAGAGGATGTACTACCTACTATGTCGACATCATTATGATATGTCGACATCAGCATATTTATAATTTGTAATGTATTTTGATTATGAATATGGCGACATATGTAATATACCAACAGTTATTTATTAATGTTCATCATAATATTGTAAAATGTGTGTTAATGATATCAATGTGTAGTTATTAATTTATAGTACAGATATACATGTTATAGTTATATATACATGTAAAGAGGACATTTAAATGTCATCTACACCAAAGTTTCTTACGAATTAAGTATATATCTGTGGATACGACGAGTGGTTTCCCTAGCGCCTTATTGTCAACTTTACACTGAACAGTCAGCAACTGTTCTTTATTCGTTAGTTCCAATTCTGCTCTATACATCCCTCCCGAGAATACGGTCCTTTGTTTCTGCTTATCAACCAGGATTTCAACATTGGCAGATTGTGTGCCAGCCGTTGTATTGCACCTGATTGTGATCGTGTGGAACGCTGTACCGTATATATACTGCTTACAACCCTCAAAGTCTCTAGTGTTCACAAACATCTGCGTACTCAGCAGAACTAAAGGTCAAAACATAACAAATGTCTCGAACACTATTTTGAACTTATTTGTATGGAACAACATGAATTATGACGTCATTTCAAAATGATTATTATATCATTTGCCGTAAAAACAGCAGATATAACAAAAAGATATGATAGCTTAATTAATGTTTACATCGGTAGTTGAAACACAGCGCTCTTTCAGAGCGATATGGTCCAATTTGGAAACTACAATTAATAATAATTAAATACTCTGGCATGTATATGAATTAAATCTCTTTTTATCGGAACCAAACTTAAATTAATAAAAAAAATATAATTACAATTATTTATTACCTGAATATGTCTGAAAGAGATGCACAGATTCAAATTTCTCTCTTTACATATTTGTGGTAATACCGTGAATGATTGTATAGATGTCGAAATGTATTTACGTAATTGAAACTTGCATATGTTTGCTGCGTACGAATCAGAAGAAATTCAATACTATTCTTAATAACATCAATGAACTCTTCATTATAAACTAAATTTAAATGTAAACCACCAACTTCGAACAACTCTATCACATCATTATCATTATATTTGGTTTTAATTGGAGTTCATATACGTTTAATTATTCTACAGATATAAAGACTATTTACATATCTAATACTAAGACGAATAAGATGTGTACTTTATTTCGGTTCAACAAGGTCTCTACTAAATAACAGAGTACTGTACGGAATCAGATATCATATTATGTGAGTGCACTGTAAAATTTCAAAGAACTCGATAGAACTATTAAATATCTACTTTAACCTGAGACCCTTGCCTATAAATATATCTACCAAATATCGGAGTACTCAATGTTCCAAGATATGTCTATTTTAGTATAACTGCTCAGTGAACCTAGATAGTTATACATAACTAAATACTAACTGCTCAGTGAACCTAGATGATTACACCTAACTAAATACTAACTGCTCAGTGAACCTAGATGTCTACATCTATCTAGGTACTTGTGATTGATGAACACAGATGTATGCACCTAATTAAATACATGAACGTCTCGGTGGAACTAGATATCAAACAGATATTGGCACTTATACAGACTGCTACGTGTATTCCTGTAGTTGGACGAACTAAAAGTATTTTTAAAATTAATTAATATGTTTGCTTCAAATAGATCCTATTGTCATATATCAAATGCTTATGCATATCTGTTTCCCATTAGTAGTTTTACTTCTGTTTTCAGTGCATTGAAGTTTGTACACACCAGTCATTGTACTGTTTATATTTGGAATTGTCATTACATACTCCATGTTGCTCTTTATTTCAGTCTCTAAATAATCCCCCGTAATATTCCTACTTGTACACACGTCCGTAACTAGCACATTAAGACGACGTTTCTGTCAACTACATTATCACAACGTCGTCATAAATGTACCAGGCGTTGCTGACACCACAGGAACCTTGATTTCGAACCCTGAAAGTAAAATAAATGTTTAATTTAGAGTGATTTGGGATTTTATAACGAACTGGAACATTCCGTTCAAGAAATGATTTCTATTGATTTACATCAAGTACCGTCTCCAAACATTACAACACTAAGCCAATTTTTAAAATAATAAAGCATTACACACAGGTTTAACTGTTACTAATATAGTAGTATATTGTTATAGAGCTATATAATATCTGTAAGAAATTCCAATGGTAAAGGGCATAAGACATTTGAATAAACAGTCCATGTTAATTTTTATTTTTATTGTGTGAGCTATATTTGAACTTACTGTTAAGAACACTATAATCGATGCAATATTATACTGACTTTATTTATATAGGCATTTTTAATAGATGCATATTTACTGAAGACTCGTTTTACATAAATGTATTTTTGTGAGAATTGCCAAACACGAACAAAATGCTCTGCAATTTATACAGCCGAACAGATAAAAACTATCTACCTGAGAATGTCTATTTAATATGTAAATAATCCCTTGCTCGAACCAAGTAACAATACGTTATTAAAAATCTTTGGCAAAATCAATTGATCAATTTCTTCCGATCAAATTCTCAGCAGATGACTATACCAAATGAAAATATCCTATTTGAATACATATAAACGGACACAGTAGAAGTCTGTACATAATGAGTTTAAACAATGATGAAACTAAAAGTTACTCGGACCAATCAAACGGCGCGCGGTCATTGTGTCACCCTCGAGAGTTCAACTTAAACAGGAAAGCTATATAAGATTGGAAGTTTATTAAATTCGGAATATACGATGACATTATCAGTATTCATGGAAATATGTCACGTGTCGATATATTGAACTACTTTGGTGCATATTTCTATCAACTTTTTTTAACAAAGTCTAAAACATTTATTTTTGTTTTTACAAATATTTAGTTGGAAAATGGTAAAATTGTTTTTTATTTAACACTATTATAGCTTTATAAAATCACGGTTGACTAATTCAAATGTCAACATAATGGTTTCGCAGAAGTGCTTTTAAAATACCTTTATCGTTGTTCATGCGTACAAAAGTGCAGAAGAATGTGTTATTGTTCGTTCATACGTACAAAGGTGCAGACGAATGTGTTATAGTCCGTCCATGCGTACAAAAGTGCAGAAAATTATTTTATTAGTCGTTCATGCGTACAAAAGTGCAGACGACTGTGCTATAGTTCGTTCATGCGTACACAAGATTAGACGAATGTGTTATAGTTTGTTCATGCGTACAAAAGTGCAGACGAATGTGTTATAGTTCGTTTATGAGTACAAAAGTGCAGACGAACGTTTTATAGTTCGTTCATGCATACAAAAGTACAGACGAATGTGTTTTTGTTTGTTTACGAAAGAGCACACAACCAAATAAAATATTAAGTTTGATTTTAGGATTCACATTTTGTTTGAACAATATATGTTTACAAAAGGAATAAGAAATGAGCTTTTCCCTCTTTGATGAGATGTTTCACGTTTCTATCTATGGCACGACGTATTCCGTATCATTCTTGTTAATACTTCCACAAAAGATGGAATTATATAACCATCAACTACATTTTATAAATGTGGACACGAATATTATAGATTTTGCGTCCATATTTATAAATCAAATTAGTTTTCCATATTTTAAATATATGGAAACACAACCTATAAGAGCCATGTCCACAATTTCAAAATAGGATGTTTTCTTTCAAAGAGGACGGGGAAAGAAACAATATTCATGAAATGTGGACATAGATCATTAATTTTGATTGTTACGTAATGCTTGTTTTTTTCTCAAATGTGTTAAAGAAGGAAATGAAAATACAATTATTAACAATTTCTCTTAGTTTAAACATATTTTATTACCAAATATATACACACATACATTTATTAGCATAGGATAAAAAAGGCAAAATGGTCTAGCCACCACATTAGTAATTGCCATTCCATTGAAACGATGAATTGCATTGTATTTTGAAGGCTGAGTACCATTAGGTGGACATCTACAATGAAAATGTAAACATGTAGTAAAATGTTACAGACATATATTAAAATTCATATACAAAATTGAGAAAAATTTGAAAACATAAAAAGAATTTTAAAGAATACACTTAGAAGAATATTTGTTATCAAATTGTAAAGTTAATCCCAAGAACAAAACGTATGCATGCCTCCTGCAGAGGACTTCTGTAATACTAAAAATAAATATCACGAATTACCAGTCATTAAAACGTTTGGGTGGTTTAATATATATGCGCATGTTGCCAAATTTATTGCAACTTTCAACATTAGTTAAAGCATTGCTGACAGACAGAATCTTTCGAATACACAAAAGATGATATGGTCTTATTTTAGAAAATAATTGAAGCCTCAATGAAACGGTAACATTGAAAGAAATTAATATGTACATCTTCTGTATCGTATCCACATTCACATTTCGCTGTTTCATGTAAGTGGTGTATGTCCAGATCAGTATGTTATTTACTACACAACTGCTATGTTGGTTATTCTGTATATTGCACATTTAGGTCAAAGTAATGCATGTTTGTATTGGCTTTTCAGATAGTTCTTATACATGTACACATCTATATGATTGATTGAGACGATTCGACTCTCAATTGAGTGTCAATCTTAAGAATGAGTGAAGACTTTAGTCGTTAGCAGATCATTAATTAAACTGTGTACAAGTGATTCAGGTAAAATAAATGCAGATTTGCAACAGTCCTTGCATAAATTTAACGCAAACTATTGAAAACAATTTATGAATTCAATATTGTACCATAAAGGTTAACATTCAACAAAGCAATCCATTACTCAAACAATTAATAACATGGACATAGCATGGAACTTTTTTATTACAAAGCTAATTCAATTTCTTGTTTAAATTTTCAGTTTTTAATCTACAATGAAGGAGTAGATCTATGTCGTACACATATTATTGTAACATTTGAACTATGTTGTATTAAATAGCCAATAGAATCGTTACAAATAATTTGCTTTGTTGACTGTCTGTCGTCCATTCATAAAGCTGTCATTCAACACATCAATGAAAAAGTAGTCAAACAACACCGACCAATCAAAAACGTTCTTGCATCTATCGATTTTGTTTTGTTCAATCACTGTCACATGAATCAAATGACGGTGTACTCTGTTGACACAGTTTGTAACAAGACGTTAATTTATTGTTGTGCAATAAATTCTATTACTTATAACAAACAAAACGTACCTTGCATATTGATTTCGTGTCTAATACTCTTTATGAGATGGCCACGAATTGAATGTTTGGTATCTCTCAAAAACATGGCCGATGTTTAAACAAACATGAAAAAAGACGGTCGGAAAATTAGTTTTATATTTTTATTATTTAATTTTTGAGTGGTAATTTAAAAAGCAACATGTTATTTGGTACTGTATTGTTAATCTTGATTCTTAAACTAGACAACCGTTGCGGT
The DNA here is from genome assembly GCA_029582155.1 of Panopea generosa. Classification (NCBI taxonomy): domain Eukaryota; kingdom Metazoa; phylum Mollusca; class Bivalvia; order Adapedonta; family Hiatellidae; genus Panopea; species Panopea generosa. The sequence continues at coordinate 98,456,387 of CM055894.1, read as the reverse complement.
GCAAAACAACATTGAAATCTGTTCAATTTTCATAGTCTTTAATATACCTAACGTTCTACACAATTTACGAGAACGTGCCATTATTGACAAAAAAAGAAACTTCAGCTTTGTTTAATTGCACCTATTATTGTTTACGACCGACACTTAACTGGTATTTACAAAGAAACAAGGTTCGTTTCTGAGATAAACTAGTAATTTTAAGAATTTTCAGTTAATGAATAAGATAGTTTATAACTTTATAGTGTCGTTCTCCATTGTATATATGTTCTTTCTTCATGACAAAACATCACAATTGATGATCATTCAGCAAAATAAAAATATTTACAAAATAAATTCATACACAGAACTAAAGGGACATACAAAATGTAAACATGTATAAATATGAGTTCGTCAATAAAGTAACGTTTTTTTATATCTCCACCATAGTTATGTTTATACTTTTATATGCATATACATTGGAGAATAGAAATTATTCTCATCTGCAACATACAGTAGTATATTTGGTCTTATTGCTAACATAACTTGAAGATTTGAAGATATACCTACACATTACAATTTGAAGGTAAATAGACTATTTGCCATCGATATATAATATTCCTTAATTCTTATTCCGTAATAAAACAAATATCACCACAGAGCCAAGAACAAGAACAAGAGACCCAAGTGCAATTAGTATATATATAGCTATGGCCCTTCCATATATGATGGACTTAATGTGGTCATTATCGTCTGCTTTACGTCTTGTGCTATCACCCCTAGTAGAGTCGTACTGATGCTCTGAAATGAACATTGACAAATAAATTAAAAAAAGAAAATGTAAATATAATATGATATGATCAGTACATAAAGGGCAAAAATTTTCGTTACATATGACGTAGGTGTTAATATCGCCGGAAACAGATTTAATAAATGTTATCATTTTTAAATGTTATATATACTTAAAATTTATAGAATGTGAAGCATGTATAGAAGATTTCTTAGAAAAATGCAGTCATGACGATAAAAGACAGGTAATTGAAGTAGTTTAGGATTGTAGTTACACCGGTACGTAGACCTGGATTTCGTAACTATGATATTTATATTATTATAAGAATAGTTCAAATTACCAATGACTATGATTTGGATACAGTCTGTCTTTGTCCCAAACACGTCATTATGTGCACTACAAGTGTACAACCCACTGTCTTCCAGTGTTGTGTCGTTGAGGCTGATACTCAAGGTATTGTTATTGGACTTGGATCCCGTAATTGTGGTATTGTCTTTGTTTTTTACCCAGCTGATTTGTGATTCAGGATAGCTTTTCACTATGCATTGCAACACAACTGTCGTTCCACTTGTGACATTGGCAGATGGTGTGGATATGGATATCTCTATTTTTGGTGCGTCTGTAAAAAAGATAATATTATTTAAGAATAATAAGTGTGTTCAGGCATATCAACTACAAATATTATACATTTCAAAAATGTCTCAATCAAGTTTTATTTGTTGTACATATGTCTTTTATATCCCATGCAATGTTTATACGAGGAACCGATACACAATTAATATTATCAATCGTAAATTCATCATTCAAAACTACAAGGAACACACTTCTTTCTGAACGTTATTACCCAATTCCAACTAATATAAATTGTGTACCCTTAAATATAGCCAATAACAGTCGGAAATAAGTCACCCCGGTATTTTACTCAGCTTTCTTTTGTCGGTTCCCAGCAGTCATGCAGCTCATTTACTATCATGAAAATTTAATTTTGCTGAAGCTAGAAGGCGTAAGTGGTGTTTTTTCTTCTATTGCCCCTCAGGGACAGATTCGATAACAACCGAACCTGCTCCGAACCAGTAGTGATATTTCACATGCTCCCTTATCAGATAGTATTCAATTTTTTATTCATATTTGACCATGATCCGGATAAACTATTGATTTTGCATATTCAGATATATGTAATACATGCATATGCTTACATAGGAGAGTTATTGTATATTCATCAGTTATTTCAACATCAAAACTGCTACATTGAGCACAGCATTCTATCGTTTCTCCATCGTCAGCCTTTGATATATTTACAGCAACAACATTTGTCGAAGTAAAACCACCACTGTCGTTGGCTGTTTTCTCCCAGTTGCTTGTAACAATTGCATTCCGAAAGTACCACTTGGCCGGACAAGGTGGGTTGGCATTCCTAATTACACACGTGAAGTTCACGAGATTGTATGGATAATCTTCAATGCTTGGCCGAGGTGGATCTAATGTTACCGACGATGGTGGAACTGTTTGATAAAAAATGAATGTAATTGGTTAGTGGAAATTAGTTTAAACTAATTTATTTTAGCTCGAATAGGACGAAAATTCAGAGCTTATATGAACCACTCCTGAGTCTGCTTCCTGTGTAAAACAAGTAATGCGTGGTTTCTTTTAGAGGTCATCGGTTCGAGCTTTAGATCGATCTAGCGTGAGCGGCCAACACTTTATTCACTACACCACCGCCAACTTATGGTAATACAATAACATCGTAACACTATAATTAGGTATAATTGATGGTATATATGTAGTGATATGCATTCAATATATTTCTAAACAAAATTAAATGGAAATGTTATAAACGTGACGCGCGGTATAAAAAACCGAATAACCAATACGTTATCTACTTATAAGTACGGTAACATCCAAATGTGTGTGTGTAAATTTACTTACATGTGTATATAAATGTTTACGTCAATATTTATATTATAAACAAATAAAGAAACAATTGATGTTATTTATAGAATATCTGACGCCAGAATAACAAAAATGTTACAAACATATGACATCATAGACATAATGAAAGTGTCTTTATTGTTTTCAAATATGATCATTTTAATTCGAATTTTGCGATAAATCAGGCAAATATCATATAAACAAAACATTAATAGTAGTACATTGTATTGTTAAGTCCAATATTTGAAATCACATTAAGAGCTTTATGAACAATCGACAGTACAAATAGTTATGCTTAGTAAAAATCATTTATATATGTATTTTATCATGCATAATAATGACTTGTTTCAACATATTATCCTTGACACAAAGTGTATATATAATTTATAAGTTGACTGAACAGTCACTCACTACATAGTAAGTTGTTCCTCTTTTTTAGTGAGGCTACACGACTTTTACGCTAACAACTTCGAAATATTTCAAAATATTTCATAAGGACTGTGGTTACTTGCTGCAGATGTATAGAGCAAAAGCTGACACAGCACATCGTTATAAGACAACACTGGTGCTAAAAAGTGAGCTTTATTGCATTTAAAAGATGGATCTTTTTTAAAACATTTGAGGGTTTCATTTAAAGAGAAGACACTCTGTCGCTGCACTGTCTTTAAAACATCGAGCAGTCCCCCCCCCTTTCACACACACACACACACACACACACACAAACACACACACACACACACACACCAGTTATTGTGCTTTTTAATGAGACTTGAATTACTTAATGAATGTGGGTGTATTGACTATTCCGTAACGAGATTTATGCTTTATGGGTTTAGATAAATAGTTTGACTATGTTCTATTTAAGCATCAGGCTCGGAAATTATATAATTTAAGACAACATAACCAACCATGTCGGAATCTCTGTTTTACCATCAACTAGTTAACTATCAAATGCTTAAGTTTACTTTACATTATATTATTCGTTACACTCATACAATCATAGCAACATGATTGCATTTTCAATTTCCATTATATATAAACTACATCGTGTATGTAAATGGGACATACATATATGTTTCCGGATAACTTTCCAATTTAATTGATATGTATCATACATTTACCAAACAACTATTAAATAAAACAATATAGGTATCCAGTGCCTTACCCCACATACATGCATTAATGAATACATTATTTACATGACTATTCGTGTATCATGTAATTAAGCATTCGTTCCATTAGACTGAAAAGTATATTAACTTAAATTCTCTTAATATACTGCAAAAAAAAATTACCATCTTTATCTTTTCAAACATAAAAAATATATGCATGAACTATTTATTCAGAGCCAGATTGGTTCCGACATGGTATTGTGTGCGGTAATAAGACGTTTGCTAAAGTAAATACTTACATGAGTAATTTATCCGTGTATCATTCGTACATAAGTCATCCGCTAACATCTCATGAGAAAGACAACACTTTATCATTTCCTGGTTCCATTTCCTTTGTATGGTTGTCAGCGCAGCCGTGGTCGTTGTTGATCCATATACATTGCTTATAGTTGTGTGGTTACCCTGAACTGGTCTTCCAGAGATGTAGAATGTAACGTTGGGCGCAGGACGGCCTCCAATACTCCGACAAGACACGTTAATTGGATTGCCTTCACTTAAAGTGTTTAGTCTGAGTTGAGGGTTTTCTGGTTTGCCTGTGTTTATATAAGGTACATTGAAATAGTATCATCTTTTCCTAATAAAGCATAAACAATCGTGGAATAAAGTGTTACTTTTGCATGTATTATTTAACCATATAAGAGTATTTGCATGCAAATCATTTATCAAACGAGAGTATTACCAAGGGACATTATAATAAAATGTCGTATAGCGTCATATGTTTAAATCCCATAACATATAAAATCGAATAAGAGTAGTTCTGTAAGGTCATGTATAATGTACCCTGCCCACTTGTTAACCACATAATAACTTTATTAAGTCGACTTACTACCACTTATTATGTTGACATTATCGTTGTTACAGGTAATGTATTTTAATTATAAATATGGCGATATCTGTAATATATTAACTGGATGAAAAGATCAGTCAGTGTCATATCATGCTACCAACTGGTTACTTATTGATGTTGACATTTCTATCATAATAATGTGAGAATAATGAAATAAAGCATTACCTAGTGTAGTTTTAATTCATAGTGCATGTGTATATATGTATATCAAGTATTTATATTTCATCCATAACAAAGTTTCTTACGAACTAAGTATATCTTCGTGGATACGACGAGTGATTTGGCTAGCGCCTTATTGGCAACGTTGCACTGAACAGTCCACATATGTTGTCTATCCGTTACATTCAATTTTGCTGTATACAATCCTCCCGAAAATACGGTCGTTTGATTCATGTTATCAACCAGGATTTCCACATAGACAGGTTGTGTACCATCCGTTGTATTGCATCTGATTGTGATCGTGTGGGACTGTGTACCATTTATACACGGCTTACAGTCCTTAAAGTATCTAGTGTCTACAAACATCGGAATACTCGGCGGAACTGGCGGTAAACACATAGCAAATGTCTCGAACACTATTTTGAACCTATATCTATTGAAATGGATGTCTAATAACTTCATTAAGTCGACTTACTACCACTTATTATGTTGACATTATCGTTGTTACAGATAATGTATTTTAATTATGAACATGGCGATATCTGTAATATATTAACTGGATGAAAAGATCAGTCAGTGCCATATCATGCTACCAACTGGTTACTTATTGATGTTGACATTTCTATCATAATAATGTAAGAATAATGAAATAAAGCATTACCTAGTGTAGTTTTAATTCATAGTGCATGTGTATACATGTTATCAAGTATTTATATTTCATCCATAACAAAGTTTCTTACGAACTAAGTATATCTTCGTGGATACAACGAGTGGTTTGGTTAGCGCCTTATTGACAACGTTGCACTGAACAGTCAACATATGTTCTCTTTCCGTTGCATTCAATTTTGCTGTATACAAGCCTCCCGAAAATACGGTCGTTTGATTCTTGTTATCAGCCAGGATTTCCACATAGACAGGTTGTGTACCACCCGTTGTATTACATCTGATTGTGGTCGTGTGGAACGTTCTACCATTTATACACTGCTTACAGTCCTCAAAGTCTCTAGTGTCCACAAACATCGGAGTAGTCGGTGGAACTGAAGGTAAACACATAGCAAATGTCTCGAACACTATTTTGAACCTATATCTATTGAAATGGATGTCATATGACGTCATTTCAAAATGATGAATATATTATTTAACGTGAAAACAGCATATATAACGATACCGGAAATATTTGATAGCTATCGGTAATTAAAATACAGAGCGATATGGTGCAATTTAGAAACTACAACAAATTGTTATTAATGAATATGATCTTTTTTTCTCACAAAAGATGTTCATATTAAAATGTTTCTGTATACACATGTTGTCATATCGTGAATGATTGTATTGATGTCAAAATGTATCTACGTAACTGAAATGTGTATATGTTTACTGTGCACGAATCAGAAGGAATTAAGTACTACTCTCAATAACAATAGATAAACTCTTCCTTTTTATACTAAATTTAAATGAAAACCAACAAATTCGAACTACTCTATCACATAATTATCTTTTTATTTGGTTTAAATCGGATTTCTTAAAAGTTTACACCTAACTAAATACTAACTGCTTAGTCAACCTAGAGGTCTACACCTGTCTAGATACTTGTGCTTGGTTAACACAGATGTATGCACCTAGCTAGTTACATGGACGTCTCGGGGGAACCAAATATCAAACAGATATTGGCAATTATAAAGATAGCTACGTGTATTCCTATAGTTGGACGAGCTAAAAGTATTTTAATTAATATGTTTGCTTCTAATGGATCCTATTGTCATATATCAAATGCTTATGCATAGGGATTTCACGAATCTCACCCAATATTTGAATCTGTTTCCCGTTAGTTGTTTTACTTCTGTTTTCAGTGCATTGAAGTTTGTACACACCAGTCATTGTACTGTTTATATTTGGAATTGTCAATACATACTCCATGTTGCTCTTTATTTCAGTCTCTAGATAATCCCCGGTAATATTCCTACTTGTACACACGTCCGATCCGGGACATATGTCGGGTGTAAACAGCCAGTATCGGATATGGTTACCAGGATTGTTGATGACAGACATCCGTGGTAGGTAACCCAGCTCAACAATGGCACCAGTTACAACCCGCGGTGTACGCTGATACAACAATCCACAATCCGCCAGTTCTAAATATATATATATAATATAGTATCAAGTATATGTAGTATGTATAGCGGCATATGTGATCTTTATCTTTTTACCGTTCATTTTTTATTCAGAAATACATTTTTTGACTGCCAGTCTTGACAAAATAATAGTAAGAGATTTACATTTTACTAAGTACATGTTTGTATAAAATATTATATACTTTGAACATTACTTGTATATTGATATATTTTTATTTCAAATAATAAAATAATAAATTAAGATTTAAAAATATATTATGCACATACCTGATTTAATTTGTATTTTCATGTCACATTCTCTGTGCTGTGAGAAAATGTTGGCGAAGATGGTAGCATTTCCACTGAGAGTGTAATTGGAGAAGTGTAAGTAGTATATTGAATCCTTTTCATACATCGATACGTTTGACGAATTATAGAAGGTCTCATACGATGTATCGTGACTTGATACTCTATTGTACTTCCATGTAATATACGTTTCCCCGAAGTAGTATTTACGCGATAGTTCCAATGTTATGTTAAAAGGTCTATTTCTAACAACTGGTTCAGTAACAGACAGTGTTCCACATCCAGGTACTACACTGGCTGAAAAGAAAGATAAAACCTTGATGATCTATTAATTAATGTACTATCAAGGTTTTGTGTAAGTTAAGTTATCCAATAGAAAGTACGCAGTATTATTAGAACGATGAGACAAACGTTTGAAAGAAGAGATTTTGAAAAGAATATGTTACCGTTGTCATTGGTAAAATAACAGAAATCTGGAAACCACTTGTTTTTAGTCATATGTATTGTTTCCTTCTGCTATGCAATCACAGAGACGAGTGGTAAATGTCTTATTCCTTTGAAAACAGTCACTTCAGTCAATATTATTTTTATTTTAGGAAATGGAGCCTATGACTCATGCAGCATCCGTAACTAACTAGCAAATTAAGACGACGTTTCTGTCAACTACATTATCGCAACGTCGTCATTAATGTACCAGGTGTTGCTGACACCACAGGAACCGTGGTTTCGAACCCTGAAAGTAACTAAAATGTTTCAAATGATTTGGGATTTCATAAAGAACTGGAATATTCCTTACAATAAATTATTTCTATGATTTACATCAAGTAGTGTTCTCCAAACATTTTTATTTTAAACCAAACTTAAAACAAAATAAAACATTACACACAGGTTTAACTGTTTCTTATATATTAGTTAATTGTTGTAAAGCTTGTATATACGATGTGAAAGAAATACCAATGGTAAAGAGCATAAGACATTTTAATAAACAGTCCATGTTATTTTTATTTTTATTGTGTGAACTATAACTTACTGTTAAGAACACTACAATCAATACAATATCATTTTGACTGTAGTTATATAGGCATTTTTAATAAATGTACATTTACTAAGACTCGTTATATATAAATTTGTTTTTGTGAGAATTGCCAAACACGAACAAAAAGCACTGCAATTTCGTGCCGGCATTCTAATGTTATACAGCTGAACAAATTAAAACTATCTACCTGAGAAGGAATATTTAATTTGTGAAGAAATCCCTTGCTCGAAACAAGTAACAATACTTTATTAAAAATACTTTTGGCAAAATCAATTGATCAATTTCTTCCGATCAAAGTCTCAGCAGATGACAAAACCTAATAAAATTATCATACTTGAATGCATATAAACGAAAACAGTAGCAGTCTATACATGAAGAGTTATGGGGCATGCAACATCGGTATTGCCCCTTAATACAGGCACAAACAGTAGCAGTCTGTACATGAGGAGCTATGGAGCATACAACATCGATCATGCCCCTTAATACAGGCACAAGCAGTATAAGTCTGTACATGAAGAGCTATGGAGCATACAACATCGGTCATGCCCCTTAATACAGGCACAAACAGTATCAGTCTGTACATGAGAAGCTATGGAGCATACAACATCGGTATTGTCCCTTAATACAGGCACAAACAGTAGCAGTCTGTACATGAGGAGCTATGGAGCATACAACACCAGTCATGCCCCTTAATACAGGCACAGACAGTAGCAGTCTGTACATGAGGAGTTATGGAACATGCAACATCGGTCATGCCCCTTAATACAAACACAAACAGTAGCAGTCTGTATATGAGGAGCTATGGAGCATACAACATCCGTAATGCCCCTTAATACAGGAACAAACAGTAGCAGTCTGTACATGAGGAGTTATGGAACATGCAACATCGGTCATGCCCCTTAATACAGGCACAAACAGTAGCAGTCTGTACATGAGGAGCTACGGAACATGCAACATCGGTCATGCCCCTTAATACAGGCACAAACAGTAGCAGTCTGTATATCAAGAGATATGGAACATGCAACATCGACCATGCCTCTTAATACAGGCACAAACAGTAGCAGTCTATACATGAGGAGATATGGAACGAGCAACATTGGCCATGCCCCTTTAATACAGGCACAAACAGTAGCGGTCTGTACATGAGGAGTTATGAAACATGCAACATCGGCCATGCCCTTAATACAGGTACAAACAGTAGCAGTCTGTACATGAGGAGTTATGGAACATGCAACATCGGCCATGTCCCTTAATACAGACACAAACAGTAGCAGTCTAAACATGAGGAGATATGGAACATGCAACATCGGCCATGCCCCTTAATACAGGCACAAACAGTAGCGGTCTGTACATGAGGAGTTATGGAACATGCAACATCTGTCATGCCCATTAATACAGGCACAAACAGTTACCGTCTGTTCATGAGGAGTTATGGAACATGCAACATCGGTCATGCCCCTTTAAACAGGCACAAACAGTATCAACACTGGATGGGCTACATGGTCCCGAGGTATTATAACTGAGATAAACAGAGTTTTAATATATTGCATGAATATAACATAATTCCATATTAGGTAAATATAAGCTCACCTTTACCGTCAACACAACCTTTAACAAAGAACATGGAAATGAGGTAAATATATTTATCCATTGTTTGTGAATAACGGTCTAATGGTAAATTCCACACTCGAATATATAATAAACAATACGTTAGTCGCAATAAGGTATTACAATGTTTATTATTTGCCTAAAATCCAGAGGTCAGCGTCGCAAATCAGATTGACTTCGTTAAAAATAATGTTTAAAATAATTGTTTTAGTACAAGTGATTATAAATGTGTTTCCATCTGTTGTACAACTATTGTAGTACATATAGTTTGTCTTTAATTAAGAAACGCAGCTACTGGTCACATGCTCAAGTTATACCATTGTATTTTAATTCGCAAAGTTTAATAACTCTGTAATCCATGTACAAATGATGAGTTGCTGCAGCATTAACTTCCTCATATATTAAACAATGATAACAGGAAAATTATATACGATGGTAAGTTTATTAAGTTCAGAATATATGATGACCTTTTCAATATTCACGGTAATATGTCACGTGTCAAAATATTGAACGGCTTTGGTGTATCAGTTTTTTAACAAAGTATAAAACAATTTTTTTTTTAATATTTAGGACTATTGTTTAAAAAAAGTCTCGTTTATTTCGGAACTGAAATCAATCCCATTGCGTAAATGTGTGAATCTTACAGCAAAGTGTATCTCACACAGCAAATTTTACATCAACACCGCCAGAGGTGAATTATTTGGCAAAACCCGCTGAACTTCACTTTGAAATAAGCTCTCGAAGCGAAAACATCATATAAAATAAAAATAACTCCCACCGTCCGAGATAGGGACAATTAGTTTTATTTAATGTGTTTAAAGTATAAATAAGAAAAAGTGATAGTTAATCGTTTTATTGGACACATTAGAATAATAGACGATCAAGTGAAGTAAAGTCTAAAAATGATGGATCTGACTATTATCTCCTGTTGTTTCTGTGAAACTGTTTTCTCTCTGTATTTATATATTTACAGATGTGCCGCGCTGATGGAGTATATATGCTGGTTTGTCAAATAATTTTGACGATGAGATGTAGCATCACATGAAGGAATAAAGACATTAATATGTTTAACTACGAAGACATTGAATGCAAGTGACGATATTCAAAGTTGATATGTAGATGTGCTGAACTGATGGGGTAAAGATACTGATTTGCTAAAACTTTCGCCAAGGAGATGTGGCATCAAAGGAAGGAGTAAAGACATTAATATGTTTTCAAAGACATTAAATACAAGTGGAGATTAAACAATGATGAAGTTGCCATGTACTTTAACTGTCTAATTCAATGAATATGAGTTGGAATAAAGAGACATTTAAAGTTGTATAAAGAGGAACAACAACAACATTGAAAGAAATAACTATGTGCATCTTTTGTATCGTATCCACATTCACATTTCGCTGTTAAGTGGTGAATGTACAGATCATGGTTTTATTTACTACACAATTCGTATGTTGATTATTGCATATATTGAACATTGTGGCCAAACTTATTCATGTGTGTATTGACTTTACAGATGGTTCTTGTACATGTACACTTTTTCTTCTATGTGACTGATTGCGCGTACTCGACTCCCATTTGTATGTCAATTTCAAGGACATGAGTAGATCATTAACTAAACTGTGCACAAGTGATTCAGGTAACATAAATGCAGAATTGCCACAGTCCTTGCATAAATTTAACATAAAATATTCAAAAACAAAAAAAAAACATTTGGGATATTCAATATTTACCATAAAGGTTAACATTCAACAAACCGATCTATTTCTCAAACAATTAATAACTTGGGCATAGCATGTTTAACTTTTCAGTTTTTAATCTACTATGACGGAGTAGATCTATGACGTACATATTATTGTAACCTTTGAACTATGTTTTATTAAATAGTCAACACAATCGTTAAACATAATTTGCTTCTGTGGCTGTATGTCGTCCATTCATAAAGCTTTCATTTAACACATCAATGTAAAAGTAGTCAAACAACACCAACCAATCAAATACCTTCTTGCATATATCAATTGGGATAAGTTCAATCACTGTCCTATGAATTTGAATTAAATGACGGTGTACTCTGTTGACACAGTTTGTAAGAAGACGTTGATTTTATTGTTTTGCAATAAATTCTATAATTTATAACAAACAAAACGTACCTTGCAGTATTGATTTCATGTCTAAAACTCTTTATGAGATGGCCACGAATTGAATGTTTGGTATCTCTCAAAAACATGGCCGATGTTTAAACAAATATGAAAAAAGACGATAGGAAATGATTTTTGTATTCATTTTATTAAATTTTACTTTTGAAGTGGTAATTTAAAAAACAACATGTTATTTAAAGAGGCATGACATATAAGTCTGATAATTTTAGGATAAAATATTGAACACCGATAACGTTACTTCGGATTTAATAAAAGATAGACAACGATTAGGATGGACCGAAGTCGCTTGTATGATAAATATGTAATAACAAAACACCAAGTAAGTTGTAATGGGCATTTTAATTCAAAATTCCGGGAATAACATTATCTAATTCCAGAAGAGAAACATTAAATACCAATACATATATATACATCAAAACATATCTGGGCATACAAAACCGCCAGATCAAAATTAATGCATATAGATAAAATCAAGAGATAACATATATTCTGAAATAAATAAACTAAGAAAAACTGAAAGCAAAGAAAATAAAAATTAATAAAATTGTAAAATAACAATTGCAAAATATAAATGAGAAAATAGGATGGCGGTGGGTAAAATCGAAATGCCACGTCAGCCTTCCTCTAACTTACGGTTAGAACTGGGAAAGACTGGTACCTCAAAATATTTAAAACTAAGTAAGCGTTCTATGTACGGGTACCAATAATACATTAAGAGCCAAATATTATTTAGTAATTAACCGGCCGAAACAGAACTTAAATCCTCATACATAAAAACCTTTATCTTTCAAATAAACTTCATTTATATTACTTAGGATTTAATAAAATTGAGACAACGATAAGGATGGACCGAAGTCGCCTGTATGGTAAAGATGTAACAACAAATTACCAAATAAGTTGTAATGGGCATTTTAATTGAAAATGCAGGGAATAACCTTATCTCATTCCAGAAGAGAAACATTAAATACCAATACATATATATACATCAAAACATGTCTGGGCATACAAAACCGTCACAAAGCTGACTGCCAACGCAGACAGCACCCGCCCAGAAGACAGAGGTGCATTCTAAACAACCATCACAAAATGTTGCAGTGCTTCTAAAACGGACACTTCCTTTGCAGAAACTAAACGATCTATATATATATATATGTATTATTTCACATGTGAATGTGCTCATTGCTAAATATGGAAACAGTTGTTCATTCAAAAATGAAACTAAACAAATAAAACATTGAATATAACAGAAAAATAGGCAGTCCTATTTATACATGCCTAATCGTGATTTACACAACTAAATATATATGGACCGTCTAAATCGGATGCATTGTAAAATTATACATAATTATACAACAACTGGTAATGTGTGCCGGCTGTAACAGTCACACTTGAAAAACAATACATCGTAAAATTGAAATTGCTGACTAACCCAGTCACTGACATGACAGTTACATTGGCAATGGTTGGCAGCTAACTGTCTTATTGAAGGATTGCCGCTTACGCTGATCAAACCTCAACTGGGAGTATTGGAGCGTTAAAAGAAACAGCTCGAGGACGGATGTTGCGTTGAAACGCGTTAGATTTCCACCAACCTAACAGTTGTATTTGTGTGCTTGAATGTGTGTTATGCATATGAGTGGCGGCACCTATATGGAAAGAAAATGGTGTTTTAGCATCGGATTCAAACCGATAGACTTAATGCATAAGCTCGAAACCCTGGTGAAATAGTACATTGTAATTTGAATGAATGAATGAATAGGGTTTTACGGCGTACCAACACATTATAGGTTATATGACGCCAACAGGAAGGAATATTCCAGGTTCACTCTACATGTACAAAAACAACAAATTAACATACAAATTTAAAAAATATACACAAAAAATGAATATGCAGAATGAACCTAGAACCTTGATACCTGCAGAACTGCAGTGTTTCAGCAAATTCTATCGTATTACTCAAATTGTCGCTTCTTACGACATGTATGAGCCACAGTGGTTCTATTCTTGCCATCACTCATATGGCTCCCTGAAACCACACAGGGGTTGATAATTTAACCACAATAGTGAACATGACAAAAAATGATAAAATGAACATGACACCAATTCGGATCATTCCTACCCCTCTGCAGAGACAGGCAGTGATTCTATTTTTAGCTGGAACCACACGGGCTTCATTGTAATTGGAAGAACGGCCCTAATGCTGATGGATTTAAGTGGTTATATTGGTAGAGCGCCTTTATCTAACTACACATTCCTTTGATTGGAGTAGGTCGATTGTTATAGGAGTGTTGGCTATGTTATTTGAGTTGCTTACCGTACGCAACCCTTGACAAATTTGAATTTAATATGATTTCTTTGTAGGACATTCTGAGAGCCAATGTATGTAATTGCAAATTCGCCGATGCGTAGGGGAATGTGAAACGCGGTGACAAACAAGGCTTTCAACAATTTTTTGAGAAAACGAACTTTCCATTTACAAGTCAGCGGCTTTTACAAGTTTATGTAATATCCTCAGTGAGAAAGGTTGGCGTTTATCTGAGGACAAAGACTAAAGTGTGATTCTTGATATTGAACTTGTGTTAAATAAGGTAATTCATGACATTAATGAAAATAATTTGGACCCGAAACTTGAGTAGAAATTGTGGAGTAGCTCAGACCTTTCTAATGATAATGTGCTATAAATTAAGCCAATCTTTTACATGGAATTGGAAATATCTGATCCCGTGGGAAATATTTCAAAATGAAGGTTTGCACTGTTTGTACGTTTTACGACCAGAGGGTGCTAAAACTCTTTATTCTTTGATTCAAATTTTGCGACGATATTCTGGAATAAAAGTTTTGTAATGATCCATTTGTGGAGCGTTTACTCTGAAAGCAGCGATCTGTGAACGGGAAAGTAAATCGGGTAAGGTATTGAGCTTTCATGGAACGTGCAAGGCTTTAACTAAAACATTGAAACACACATGTTTGTTTAAGATATGAAAAACGGCATTGTTAATTACTAAGCATTGATTTCTAAAATATTTCCCAAGATTTCCATAGCTAACACTGTGCGAAACAGTTCCTTATGACATTGGTATCAACGAAAAGATGCAGTTGACTTATCAATCCACCTGTGATTTACTCGTAACAGGATGTGTTTGCCATTGAAATTATCAAAAATATAAGCCAATCATCTATATTCCGACGTCCTTCTTTATTGAGAGAGATCCTATAAGAGGGACGGGAAACTTTTATAGTGAGATTGATTAAACGCCGTATGTAACGATTTGGGCTGCTGAGAAACTTGAGTCTGCTGTTGCATGGAAGCCATTATCCAAAACTACATATGGAGATAATCCCTTGGCAAAGCATGGTTAGCTCGGAGCAAGCGAAATTGTCTATCATATGTTACCCATGCTGAATAAAGACCTATAGAGGCAAAGTCTCTGATAATGTCCATGTATTTCATTAGTTATGGGTTAGAACGGGTGTGTATTTGCAGATAAATTTCCACGAAACGTATAAACACTGAATACCAAAAGTTTACTAATTTTCCTGTCCTTTGTTCTGGACACGACACTTAAATGGGCCTGATGGTCAACTGAAATTGCCCTTGATTCAAAGAGTAGTCAGGAAGCCGAACTAACAGATCTATCAACTGATCTGTCCATATTTTTCTTTTCAATGATTTTTTATATAGTGTAGCAATAGGAGTGGAAATTGGACAGTGATTTTTAACCTGCCCACCATTACCCTGAAAAATATCAAACTATTATGGTCGACGATGTCCTCAATGTCGACGGACGATGAGACGTTGGCATCAGAAGATGACTCATCCGAAGCGATGACGTCAGATGAGTCAGAGCTGTTTGTTTGGAGCGGCACTTGCGGGGCCTGAGCTGCCCGAGTTGTACTGATCGCGTTACACTTGATCTCCGTAAGTTGGGTACAATGACACTTTGTTGGTGTTTGCTGCGTTAAGCCATTGGCGGTTCCATAGTAAATACACTCGTTAAGGCAGCGACAGACCGTTTTGCTCTGTTGGACCGTGAACGGCAGTCCTCTTTCTGAGTTTACATCCGTGTTATTATGAGACTCTGCTTTAGGACAACAGTCCCATTTTGAGACAGTGACCGTCTGACATCGCTTCATCTGAGAAAGCATAACAACAAAAATTAATAAATAATAAAATAAACAAGAACCTGCATATGAGGAAATTACACGAAATCACCACTCGCACCTTTGACATAGGCGAGGAAAAACTATACAAACTCATCACTCACAAATTTGGTTCATGTCCGTCACTCAAAAAGACTGTATTGATTGATATGGTAGTGCAACTTTTTGAGGAATTACAACATAAAAACGGGCAGTCCTATTTGCTTGATATATGAAAATCGACTCCCACATTTTAACAGTCACTCACCACAATGAAATAGACTAAGAATAAGTCTATCAAGTGAGGAAACAAAACTGCAATTATGCATTGAGGTAAGCTATGCTGGCTTAAAACCTCATGCTAGAGAAAATAGGGAAATTATTAAACTGACACTTACTATGTACATGTATAAATATTATTCACTCAAGGAGAAAATAAAAATGACAAATCGGTACTGCTGAGTATGTTATACCAGCAAATGAACAAAAAGCAGTCATCACTCCCAGAGGAAAAGATTACGCTATGCATGTCATTTTATACTCAGTTGCAAAAGAAAGTATGCACTCCTGTTTTTCCTATTATCGTTTACCTAAAAGTGATATCATGTCAAAGGTTTTGCAGTATACAAAATTTGCTTTCAGTGAAGCATAAAATTTCCAACGTATATTGTACCGATAAAAATTGTATAGTGGATACAGTGTTTACACTCTTTGTGCACGTGCACATCATGGGAAAAGTATATTTTAGCTAAATATGTTAAATGACATTCTCTATACCTTTTATGAGAGTAATATATAATAAAAAAAAACGTGAGCCTGCATATTAATGAAAGAGGATCGTGTATAAAAGATTGTGACGAAATAACTCGAAATCATCACTCGCACCTTTAACATAGGCGTGGAAAAAGTACACAAACTCATCACTCACAAATTTGATTCATGTCTGTCACTCAAAAAGACTGTATTGATTGATATGGTAGTGCAACTTTTTGAGGAATAATAACATTAAACGGGCAGTCAACTCCTATTTGCTTTGAATATGGAAATCCACTCTCATTTTAACAGTTACTCACCATAATGAAATAGACTAAGATAATGTTTACCAAATGAGGATAGAAAACTGCAATTATGCATTTAACAGAAGGAGATCAGCTATGCCTGCTTACAACCACATGCTAGGGAAAATGGGGAGATGATAAACTAACATTCACTATGTATAATAAAAAAATCATTACACTATGCATGCCATTATATATAGCGGGAGACATTCAAACAAGAGATGGTCACACACAAAACAGCATCTCAAAATGCTATAAATTAATTGCTTGGACACTCTTGGAGGATGTAAAGCATATTAAATGAAAAAAATACAATGATATTTATAATAAGTCTCGTCTGTCAAACATTGGGAGGCAAATAAACCATCATTCGCTACGCTTGCCAAGTGAGGAAATTAATAAACTCGTCACTCACCAGGACTATTCATAACCATCACTCAAAGCAGTTGTATAGTGTTGTGAGCTTTTTAGGAAATACAACGAAAACGTGAATACCTTATATATGCTTAAATATATGAAATAAGACTTAAACCTTTAACACTCACTCACCAACAAGAAATGAATTAATAAACACTCTAACAATAAAAGAAAACAAAACGCAGACAGGGCGGGTAAGATGTATTTGCCTAAAACTACAAGCTAGACATGTGAGAAAAAATTATTATTCTCGCTCCACTACGTAACGAGCCTTAAATTAACTCTGAGTGGACGTCATCTGTCAAAAAATGTATGGTTGAGCATAGTATATAGGTGTATTCATGAACAAATACCACTATTGTCATCAAAAGGAAACTATTACACTAGGCACGCGGTTATATAAAGTGAGAAACCCAAATGTGGAAAAGATGGTCACACACTTACTAACGTCCACGTTTTATAAATTAATTGTTTGGTCACTCTGGAAGGATGTATTTAAAGCAAATTACATGCAAGCCGACACCCATAAATTGCTTACGTCACTGGTCGGTCACTAGGTAGAGAGACAAATGTCTATATACTATTACCTACAATTGCTCTAATACACAACAACCGGTTTTTATACATGGGTGATAAAATTTACACTTTTATGTAAATACTATATCATGATTAATTTACTCATATGACTTAATGTGCTATAACATACAGAGTAAGCAAATATATAACTATTAAGAGCATGTGAACACCGACACCAAAGATACTCCCACATGTTATATATATGCCTTTATATAGTACAGAAATGACGGTCTTATATTATAACAGATAATCTTGCCGCCAGAAAGTGTTAACATTTATTTTAATAGATAAACACTTAACTATCCGAGTGTCCTTATTTTCTACAATGAACTACAGATGCAAGGGTATTGTTGAACAGCTTTCTGTTGCCCTGGAGGGAAAGGTGTGCTCCATCGTCGCAAAACGCCATTGCCACACTATCCCCAGACAAAACACTTTGAACCGCCATAATTTAGCATGTGGCCGGTGTGCAACTGTTCGTGTAACAATCTATTCACATCGTCAACACACTGCCGAGATAGCTCCACGTTCACAGGGTAACAGATAGATGAAATGAAGGTACTCTGTATGTGATTTGGCTAACAACCACCTGTTTAACATTACAAGAGCACAACAAAGTGTTCATTAAATCACAAATTGGTGCAACCGTTGTCTGAAGAGAGCGTAAGTTCCGATACAGGTCGTTTGTACCCACCATCCAAAAAACCATATCCAGCTCGAAGTCCAGATAACGTCAATATTTGCATGTAACGTCTGTACCGACGCCACCGGGAATCAAGCATACTGTACCATAACATCGTTATCCAGATTTAAAATGAAATATAAGTCTGACTCGGTCCGTATAATTTCTTTATGCCGATAAAACAAAAGAGTGTTCAAATATTTGAATTTTGAAAACCATCTTGCGTATTCAATACAACGTAAACACAGTACCGGAGTTGTGTCGTCTTTGTGTGGACTAACAAAGAAGTGTAAGCTATTATTTCTTCCCAGCACTAACACTAGGTTGCTATTGTCTCGACAACAAAGAACTATAACACGTGACATCGACAGGTAAAGTGGTGTTTATCTGGTCGGGACGAAAATAAATAAAATAGGGTTTTTTTGGTAAAACTTTACAAATAATTTTTAGTGCAATTAGCCTTTGTGTAATTTTCGAACACAATGGACCTAAAATTTTGAACTTTTTGAAGAGAAGGGAGGATTAATTCAGGATTTATGTTTTGACACCACGCGCTAAACGGCGAGAGAAACCCTTGCACATGGACGCCATCTAAAATACCTGTGTTTACAAGTGTTTACAAGTTAATATGAGAAGTGAGACGTGTAAACAGCAAACATTATACTAGCAGTGTTACTCAGACTATACATAAACTGAGATTTACAGTCAACGCAAGTCTTTATTTTTATAAAAAAAGTAAAACTGAACTGCAAAACAGTTGCAAAATGCCGCCAAAAAACAACAACAGATATGAGTAAAAAGAAAACCAGAAGTGAAAGCGCATGCCCATTCGTTACCATCACCTGTTCAGAATACCTCGCCGCCTCGAGATACAGGCAGCCAACGATAAAATCAGCCAACATTAGAAAAACATTTTAAACAAGTGTCAGATGTAAATCCTAACCAGGAACCGGCATTAGAACATACTCTGGCATCCTTAAATGAGAAACTAAATAAACTAGCTTCACAAGAGTATATTGAAGAGAGATTTAAGAAAATGATCACAGAAGATATTCTCAAACAATCACTTAAAACTTTACAAACAGAGATACAGGGCCAATTAAAAACAGAAATAAATAAAATCAAGTCAAAGATAACTGTTTGTCAGGAAAATGTCACCACTTTAGAAGCTACAGTTAATGAGCTTAGAAATAAAGTTTCAGACATGGAGACGACAATGGAATCTGTTGTGAAGCAAAATAAAACACTCACAGACAAAACTGTTTCCTTGGAGGACCAAGTGAAGCAAAGAGAATTTGTTATAAAGGCTCAAGGGAGACAAATGAATGCACTTGAGCAGTATACCAGGCGAAACTCGATTCGACTATATGGTCTACAAGACTCGAGTGCAACGGAATCTGCAGAAGAAACAACAGAAAAAGTAATTGCCTTCTTAAAAAAATCAGCTGAATATGAAAATTGGAACCAACGACATAGACATTGCCAATAGGTTGGGCAAGTTCAGCTCCACAGCAAATAGACCAATCATCTGTAAATTCGTGTCCAGACTACATAAGTTGCAGGCGATCAGGCTGTGATAAGAGAAGATCTAACATACATGAACGCTAAGTTACTGGAAGTAGTCAGTGCACTAGATACTGTAAAGTCGGCCTGGACAGATCAAGGAAAGATAATAGCTTTACTTACAAGTGACAAGAAGATTGTAGTAGATCACAAGATGGATCTGTCACAATTGCTATGATTTAACTGTTTAAAATTGTTTGCTATTGTTATCTATGCACGTGCATATGTGGGAAATGTGTTAAATAGTTATTCTCTTTTTATCTCTCCTAAAACTAACATGTGTCTGTTTTACAAATATTCGACTCCATGTAAAATTGTATTACCACTACTGCTTACATGTGCCTTTGTTTACAAACTTTACACGCTATAAAAAGTAGGTAAAGAGGCTATTAATAGCATTGTCTGGTCCCCGCGTCAGCCTTCTTATTCCCATTTGATACCTCGTGGCGCTATTTATAAATTATACGTCTTACTCATTTAAACGCTTTATAGTTTGCCGTACGTCTGGTTTGAATGACCGATACTTTCTTTTAACACGAGAAAATAATAAAACAACAAAAATGCCTGAAAAGAACGAGAGATAAACCACAACGACTGTTTGTCCTGTGTACACTATTCATGCAGGTATAAATATATTTACCAATTAATGCGTACTTTGACAGACATAGTTGCTATGTATTTTGCATTGTTCTTGTGTTATGATTTCCATGTGATTTTTATGTTTTAACTATATCACTTCTTGGTTAAACTAAACAACTTTAAAACAACACAGTAGTAGATTTAAGTATACGTAGAGGGACCGTTATAATGAGTCTGGTCTTCTAAACGTCTAAAAATAAGTTTAGTTTAAATGAACATTGGTGTGTAGTCAGATTTCTAAAAATAGATATCGCACACATTCAACAATATTACATCGTTTGTTATGATCTATTTAACTGTGAGAAATGTTACACCATATATTATTTTAATGATAAAATTCTCATTATGTATTCACAATGTGTACTTAAAGTACTAGGAGAGAAATGTAGGTAAGCGGTCTGGTTAGCTCAGTCGGTAGAGCATTCGCACAGTAAGCGAAGGGCCCAGGGACCAAGTCCCGGACTGACTGCATATATTTCTCATCCTGTTACATGTATATGTTTGTTATTCTTGGACTTGACTTTAAATATAAGTGTGATTTAACTTAATTATTGAAAGTAATATTGGTGTTTATTAACTCACAGATACTGTTTGATAGACTACACTTTATAACAATGATAGATTCATTCAGCAAATGTAAATAGTATATGTGGTATTTATTATGAAACCTAATTACAGATTCTGTAACTAACTTTTACAGATACAGTGTAGAGAACCATAGCAGTGTGTGTGTAATAAGAATACAGAATCGTCAAATGGTTTTATATCAGTATAAAATTCTAATGTTAGTTACAGACTATTTTTATGACTGAGTTTAAATGTTACAAGCTTTTATGGAAATAAAAAATTGTTTTGTTCAATGAATATGATCAGCAGTTAAGGTCTAAGGAATTTAACTTTATATAGACTGTATGATTATTGTTAATTAAATTACTACCAGTTAATTTATTATTGACATTAGTTATTCTGACTTCTGTTAAATAAATATTTTATTTAAATAATAAACTAACTTAAATTAGCATTAAATGGTAATTTATCTATTATAATAAATATATATGGACTGTGTGATTTTTTACTGTGGCCAATCTGAAACCATTATATCCTAGTCAAGGTTATTCTTAGATTTAAATTGTTAAATACTCCAGACGGCTATTCTAAGATTTAAATTGTTGAATACTCCATTGTTTCTGTATATTCGGTTAATGACTAATTAATAATATACATTGAACATATGATCCTAAATATTCCACTACTGCCATCAGATATTTTATGTATGTTCTATATAATGACAAGTATTCTGGCTTCTCCACAGGCCATTTAAGCGCAGGGGCATCCCAGCACTTGACTGTCAGAAATGGTATTCCCCTAGTGCTTGAATTCTTAAACAACATTTTACAAAAGCATACTATCCTCTAAATCATTATTTTTCTTTGCATATATCATCTCATTTTAATGCCTAAAAGGAAATATACTAATTATGATAACTTAAACTGATTAATACAAGTTTTATTAGTGAAATGTATTTGTTGCTTGAAAATTTGTTGAAGGGGTTTATGCGCTCTTACCCCGGCAATTGCATTCCTTTCTGTGGAGAACCCTGGTACTCTTATAGACTGGTATATCATGAATGATTTCTTGTTGTCAGATTGCTGATGTATTTTCTTTTGTTTTATTTTGTTTTTCTTAAAAATATTTACTATTTATGCAATTTTTGCAGACTTGGAAGTTGACAGTCTACCAAAAATGTATGTTTGTAACAGTTAATGAAAATGCAAAGCTGTAGGAGGTGAAAATGGGATATGAAAAGATACCACACCAACATAGTATATTTAACCGATCTTGAGAAACAGTGGTCATCCCACAGAACAATCCTTCTGATCAGACATCTGTTGTAATATTGAAAATTGTAATATAGGATGCTTTTTGTGTTTAATTTTGTGGTTATGTACACTGTTACTGTCTGTAAATCAATATTTAGGTTGTTTACATGCTATTACCTGTATATAAGTGGAAGTAACCACCATTTAAGTCGTTTACATGGAAAACCCATATAAATTTTATAGATAAAAATAAAATCCTCTCTTCTCATAATATTTAACATTGCTGTTAAGTAAATGAGATTCGAAAAAAAGCAAACCATCACTGGAGGGAAATATTTTTTAAGTATTATACTGCCTACCTGTTGAAAAATAAAATGAAATGTCACAACAAATGAGTTATAAGGAGAATAAAGAGGTGATAAAGTCTGGAGTCTTTCTGATAGGAACAGTGGAGGTTTTCCTCCCTCTTAGTAGTCCATTTTTAGCTCTACTGGCCAAAGGTCAGAGGTGCTTATGCGATGGCGCGTTGTCTGTCGTCCGTCGTCTGTCGTCTGTCGTCTGTCGTCTGTTAGCAGCACTTTCTCTGAAACCATCAGGCCAATTAAACTGAAACTTCACATGCATGTTTCTGTTGCATAGGAGACTATACAGAAGATTTTTTTATCTGAAATTCAAGATGGCCGCCGTTACTAAAAATAATCCAAAACTTAAAAAATCTTCTTCTCATGAACGTCCCAACAGATTTTCAAAATGTTTATGTAGTAATGATGACCAACTATAGTATTATTAGATTTGTTCAAATGGTGTCCATAGGGTTAAATATGACCCCGCCCAGAGGGTTCAATTAGGGGACACATGTCATTATAATATTTTTTTTTTTTTTTATTTTAAAATTAAAATGATTTTCCCTTTATCTTCACAGAAGCATTGTTTGGTGAAAGAGGTTCAGATTTGTAAAAATGAATGGGTTCCACTGTCTAAAGGGGTCAGGAGGGGCCCCAAAAGGGTAAAAATTCAGAATTACTAAAATAGTTTTCTTGAGAACCGGTATGTCAGATTTGTTCATATTTGGCATAAATTATCCCAATGTGTAGGGGTTTGATTGCAGATAAGAATTTAAGGGTTAAAATTTATAAGGGCCCTGAAACCACCAGGCCAATTAAACTGAAACTTCACATGCATATTTCTGTTGCATAGAAAACAACACAGAAGATTTTATTTTTCGATTTGAAATTCAAGATGGCCGCCGTTACTAAAAATAATCCAAAAATTAAAAAATCTTCTTCTCATGAACAGCCCAACAGATTTTCAAAATGTTTATGTAGTAATGATGACCAGCTGTAGTATTGTTAGATTTGTTCAAATGGGGTCCCTAGGATTAAATATGACCCCGCCCCGAGGGTTCAATTTGGGGACACATGTCATTATAATATTTTTTTTTTTTTTTAAATTGAAATGAATTTCCCTATATTTTCACAGACGCATTGTTTGGTGAAGGAGGTTCAGATTTGTAAAAATGACTGGGTTCCACTGTTTTAAGGGGTCAGGATGGGCCCCAAAAGGGTAAAAATGGGGAATTACTAAAATCGTTTTCTTGAGAACCGGTATGTCAGATTTGTTCATATTTGGCATAAATTATCCATATGTGTAGGAATTTGATTGCAGATAAGAATTAAGGGGCTAAAATTTATAGGGGCCCTGTAAGGGGACTTAGAATTTTACATAGGGATACTATGGGAAAACAGAAAATTCTTTTTTTCTTTCATTTATTCTGAAACCACTAAGCCAATTAAACTGAAACTTCACATGCATGTTTCTGTTGCATAGGAGACTATGCAGAATTTTTTTTTTCGATCTGAAATTCAAGATGGCCACCGTTACTAAAAATAGTCCAAAACTTAAAAAATCTTCTTCTCATGAATGGCACAACAGATTTTCAAAATGTTTATGTAGTAATGATGACCAACTATAGTATTACTAGATTTGTTCAAATGGTGTCCCTAGGGTTAAATATGACCCCGCCCCGAGGGTTCAATTAGGGGACACATGTCACTATAATATTTTTTTTTTTAAAAATGGAAATGATTTTCCCTATATCTTCACAGAAGCATTGTTTGGTGAAGGAGGTTCAGATTTGTAAAAATGAATGGGTTCCACTGTCTTAAGGGGTCAGGAGGGGCCCCAAAAGGGTAAAAATGGGGAATTACTAAAATCGTTTCCTTGAGAACCGGTATGTCAGATTTGTTCATATTTGACATAAATTTTTATCCCTATGTGTAGGGGTTTGATTGCAGATAAGAATTAAGGGGTTAAAATTTATAGAGGCCCTGTAAGGGGACTTAGAATTTTACATAGGGATACTATGGAAAAACAGAAAATTCTCTTTTTCTTTCATCCTTTCTGAAACCACTAGGCCAATTAAACTGAAACTTCACATGCATGTTTCTGTTGCATAGGAGACAATACAGAAGGGTTTTTTTTCGATCTGAAATTCAAGATGGCCACCGTTACTAAAAATAATCCAAAACTTAAAATCTTCTTTTCATGTTCGGCCCAATATACTTTCAAAATGTTTATGTAGTATGATGACCAACTATAGTTTTGTTAGATTTGTTCAAATGGTGTCCCTAGGGTTAAAAATGATCCCGCCCCGAGGGTTCATGAGTCAGTAGAGCATCCTCAGGCCCTTTTGGGCCTCTTGTATATAACATTATGACAAATAAAGTAACATTTGCATCTATGAATTTGCAAGGGCTTGGTGATAAAAACAAACGAAAAGCCACTTTAGATTTTCTGAAAAGTAAAAACTATTCGGTATATTTTTTACAAGATACCCATTTTACAGACAAAGAAGTTAATTATATACGTACTCAGTGGGGGTATGAATGCTATTTCAGCAACTATTCCAGTCAATCAAGAGGGGTAGCTATACTTTTTAATAATAATTTTGAATTTAAAATGCATGCGGTAGAACCTGACAAAGATGGAAATAAATTAATCTTGAAAACTACAATTTCAAATAAAGAAATTACACTTATTAATATTTATGTTTTAATAATTATGGTCTTAAACCCTGATCTAGATTGTTTTAACTATGTCAATATAAATAACCCAAACGCTCGAAATGTTCTTATTGATGTAATGGTTGAATGTAATTTAATTGATTGTTGGCGAGATCAAAATATGGAAAAAAAAAATTTACTTGGTTTAAAAAAAATTCGTCAAAGAAAGCAAGACTTGATTATTTTTTTTATTTCGGATTCACTTTTAACAGATAAAGATACAGTAAAAATTAAGCCTGGATACAGAACCGATCATTCTTTATTAATTTTGACATTTGAATTTGGCAAATTCAAAAAGGGGAGATCATACTGGAAAATGAATAATTTATTGTTAAAAGACCAAAAATATGTCGATGAAATAAAACAAATAATAAACAGAATAAAACTACAATATTCAAAGAAAACGCAACATTTTTACACATTAACACAATCGAAAATAAAAATTTAGAATTAGAAATAAATGACCAATTGTTTTTTGAAGTATTGTTACTAGAGATTAGAGTAAAAACTATATCATACTCATCATTTAATAAAAAAAGACAAGACAAAAAAAATAATTACTTTATGAAGAAATAGATAAACTTGAAAAAGAACTTGTATGTGATCAAAATATTATTGAAATTAAGAGACAAGAATTAAATGATATAAGATAAAAAACATTAGAAGGTATGAAAATTAGATCAAGAGCAAAATGGATTCAACAGGGGGAAAATGTCTAGATACTTTTGTAATTTAGAAAACCAAAATTTTGTATCTAAATCAATGTTGAGTTGAAAAATTAATAATGAACAGACAATTAACGATCAAGATAAAATTATTAAGGAAAAAATAAAATTCTATAAAAAATTATACTCCCAAAATGAAACTGTAGAAGTAGATTTAAATAATATATTTTCTGATATTAATGTCCCTAAACTAAATAATGTTTTGAAAAAAATCACTTGAAGGTCATATAACATATGAAGAAATATTGGGCTGTCTGAAGAATATGTCAAATTTTAAAAGTCCAGGATTCGATGGTTTTACAGTAGAGTTTTATAAGTTTTTTTGGAAAGACATTGGTCATTTTCTTGTACGTGCGATAAATGATGGGTTTGACAAAGATGAACTTTCAGTCACACAAAAACAAGGTGTAATCACTTGCATACCTAAAGGAAATAAAGATAAACAGCTTTTAAATAACTGGCGCCCAATATCACTTTTAAATGTAGCATATAAACTAGCATCCGCAGCTATTGCACAACACATTAGATATGTTTTGCCATCTATTATAAATGGAAACCAGACAGGCTTTTTACCAGGAAGATATATAGGTGAAAACACCAGGTTACTATATGATATGATGTTTTACTTAGAAATACAACATAAACCAGGATTATTACTTCTGTTTGATTTTGAAAAAGCTTTTGACTCTGTAAGCTGGTCGTTTATCTTTAAAGTTCTCAATTTCTTTAACTTTGGCCCTTCAATAACAAAATGGATAAAATTATTTTATACAAATATAGAATCATGTATTGTTATAAATGGACACCAATCTGAGTGGTTCTTCTTAAACAGAGGTTGTAGACAATGGGACCCTCTATCTCCTTATATATTCCTTTTATGTGCAAAAATCCTTGCTGTTCTGATCAGAAATAACCCAGGTATTAAAAGTATAGATATTGGTGAAAATAAATTTTTGATTTCACAATATGCAGATGACACCTCAATTGTTTTAGATGGTGCAGAAAATCATTGTTAAATACCCTTAAAGTTTAAAAGTCTATGCAGAAATCTCCGGCCTTAAAATGAATATTGAAAACATTCGGTGTGGCTATGATCAAGAAAAACAGTCAAGAAAAATTATGTGAGGAATGGCATCTTTCTTGGGTAAATAAATTCACAATATTAGGTTTAAAGTTCTCTGTTAATTTAAATGAAATGATAAATATTAATTATTAAGAAAAAATTTAAGACATTAAAAAACTTCTTGCCAATTGGTCAAGGAGAATTTTAACTCCAATAGGCAAAATATTAGTTATAAAAAGTTTAGCATTATCAAAATTAAACCATCTAATTATGGCATTGCCAAGTCCAACTTCTGCAATGATCAGAGAACTAAAATCATTATTCTTTAAATTTTTATTTGACAGTAAACCAGAAAAAATAAAACGTCCTGTTATATACCAGTCATAAGAAAAAGGTGGTTTAAAAATGTTTGACATTGATGTTTTCTTTGGCTCCTTGAATTTGACATGGATAAGACGGCTTTTTCAGTCAAACAAACCATATTTATATATTTTTAAAACTATGTACCCCTATATTATAAACTTTTCTTCATTTGGAGCAGATTTCATTTCTCGACATGTTAATAGAATAGATAACCCTTTCTGGAACGATATAATTAATATTTATAAAAACAATTTCAACAAATATCATACCTAGAAACTTGAATAACTTTTAGTCAACTCCATAATGGCACAACCCTCATATTAAGGTCGGAGGATCTAGTATTTTACTGAAACATTGGTTAAAAAAAGGAATATATTTTATAAATGACTTAATGAATACAAATGGCAATTTCTTCAAATACAGAGAATTCACTGAAAAATATAGTGTTAACACTAACTTTATCGAATTTGAAGGACTCGTAGCATCAGTCAGACACTACTTAGATAAGTTATCTTTTCATCATTTATCATGCATTTGCCGTAACCCTTTAATACCATATACAATGTCAACAATCCTGAAAGATAAAAAGGGCTGTAGAACAATTTACCAACATTTCATGAATAAAGATTATATTCCAACTTCTAAAACAAAATGGGAGAATGATTTAAATATTCGAATTAATCTGAGAGATAGTAAGTATTACGTTCTTCTTTTCAATGTCACTAAAGACACAACTTTACAATGGTTCCAATTTAGAATCTATCACAGAATTCTTGGAACAAACTCATTGCTTAAAAAAATGAAGATTAAAGAATCCGAGAATGTTCCTTTTGTCAAAGAGAAACCGAAACTATTAAACATATATTTATTGACTGCATAGTAACGGACCAATTTTTTCAAAGTTTTAAAAATTATCTGAATGAAAAGTGCAATACAATAAATACAGACTGGTCATCTTTAGACATAATCTTTGGCAGTATGAAATTCGAAACTGTTTTGAAGAGGCTGCTATATACTATTAAACACTTCATATACTGTCAAAAAATGAAAAACAATATTCCTATTTTTAAACCATTCAAACACTATATTAAAATGTTGTATGAAACAGAACGATGTATTGCCATAAATAACATTGAGGTGGAAAAATTTGATTTGTTATGGAACCTATACATTCCCCTTATATCTTAAAAATAAAGACTATTAATTTTACATTTTTCAGATTTATGTATTATAACAGTTGCCCTCCAGGATGGCCTCTTTGCTTATTTTGTGGAGACAGTACTTTAGAGAAAATTTCCTGCTGCCTCGATGTTTTCTATTGTTGTTTTTGTTTTTTTCTTTTTCTACTTATATATTGTTTTGTAATGATCCAACTTCTGTTTTGTTTTTCATAAAAAGAAAAGGAAAGTGTTTATATAACAATTTTACATCTGGTCATAGAACACAGTGTACTCTAACTAGAGTTAATCTTATTTGTGAAAGCAAATTTTGCAATAATATAATATCTTACTTACTGTTACATCAATAGTATAGCCTATATTTTTGTGTCACAAATGGAATCATTATAATTATAAGGGACTCTGTTAAACTATAAATATCTGCTTGGAAATTGTGTTTACACATGTACACTCTTAATAATGTTTCTTTCAAAACAATTGTTGTTTCATTTTATTATTTTTTAATATTTGAATTTTAAAAACCAACAACAAAAATATCCTTACACTACACACCTGTCTCTCTTGAATTCACATATAAGTTTGTTACTTATTCTTTCTGTATATTTATATATATAATTGACATAATACTTTAGTTTGTATGTGAATCTGCTTAATATTTCATGAAATATATGCAAATGAGAAATATATTACACTAATATTCAACCAAGCCAATAACTGAAAACACATGTTTTATAAAATTTAAGAAATAAGTAATTCTTTTGTGTTTTCTGATTCTCAAATATATTTAAATTTTACTAGAAAAATAAAATATAAAATGAACCAAGGTATCTTTGATAATTTTTTTTAATGTCTTCTCCTGACTTTCAATAAACACCATCAATTAACACACAAAAAATTGTGTTTATAAACCATTCCAATTATAGATACTTCTAATAAATATAAACACACAAAAACAACCCCAATATAATAAAATTCATGTAATTATTGCCACTATATCTTTACACCAAAATACATATTTAATATTTAGTAAGGTTCTACACCAAGCCAGTCACTGTAGAATTAAGAGAGAAAAATCTCCTGAAGTCATTAGACAACATATTTTTCTTATACTATCATCTGTTGTGTCAAATTATATTTTATTTCTGTTTGTTTTTTGTTTGAGCTCGAGCTACAGTTTATAATTTGTTGAGACTGGTGTGTCCCTTTAAGATTTATGTATATGTGTGTATTCGGTGAAAGGAAAAAGAAAGTATACATACTTATAAACGTCGACAGGTCAAGGAACAATAAATGTATTGCATATAAATTTTGTATATTTATATTTCATCATACTGTTGAATTAAAAAACAAACATTTAATTCATTTCAAAGCAAAACAATAAGAAAAAATCAGTTCATTTTTTTTCTATCACATGAATAAACTTAGTCAATAATGAAGTAACTTTAAAAACCAAAAGGTATGCTTTCTTTTTCCTTTCGGTGTATATATATATGAATGTATGTTACAACTTGACTGATATATATATATATATTAGTACGGTTTGTTGAGGGATGGCCCACCCCGACCTTCACAGACCTATTACGGGGTGATTGAATTGATCACTTTTCAGTGATTGAAATTAAAAAAAAAGAAGTGCAAGCTATTATTTCTTTCCAGCACTAACACGAGGTTGCTATTGTCTCGACAAAAAAGGAAAGTGTATGTAACCCTTGATGTGTAGGAACGTAGCAGAACACACTGGATTGTTTTTGTGGTAGTTCAATTATGGATTACAATTTTTAAAACCTTGAAGGACATACAAAGACTACATAAATACATTGACAGAAAAGACGTAACTAAACGAATATAACAGCAATAAAAGCACATGTCAATAATCGATAAAGGTAAAACAAACAATAATAAATAAAACTTACCGGCGCATCCGCGTGTATCGAGTTCAATAGTGACAAGGTAGATCTTGTCACTAGCTTACTCTGACTGAACATCGCCAGTAATGGTTTAATTCCTCCCTTATGAAGGTGTTAGTGGCATGTACGATTAATCCCTTGCAACATATATATACGCCCACAACACGAATTCACACGCACTTTTATACATAACGAAAAAATACAATCACCATAGTGATACTTGGAGACCAGGCCTCAGTTTCACTAAACATCTCAACTTGAGATTTTACTCAACTATATTTTTTTGCAATGCTGTAACTTCATTTATATGGATCATTTTGCATGAACCCTTTACCAAGGAGTAAAGATTTGTTATGACTTGAAGAATATGTGGTCATTCCATATGTAATGAGTTAAAGTAATTATTTGGAAAATTTGAAATTTTTGAGTTGGGGAAAATCTCAGCTTGAGATGTTTAGTGAAAGCTGACCCAGGATTATATATACGTATCAAATAACACACTGACCTTTACAATTTCCAATAAATAAACGTTGTAAACCGACCCACGTGAAGCAGCCTTCAATGTTGTATTGAAGCTCAAATTAAACCATAACGTAGGTATAAATGGAAGATAAAGGTAAAATGGTGTAAAATCAAAATGCCACGTCAGCCTTCCTCTAGCTTACGGTTAGAACTGGGAAAGACTGGTACCTCATTCTATTTAAAATTGGATAAGCGTTCTATGCACGTGTACCAGTAATACACTAAGAGCCGAATAGTATTTAGTAATCTACCGGCCGACACAGAACATAAATCCTCATACATAAAAACCTTTATCTTTCATATAAACTTCATTTATTTAAATGCTATCATATAAATAAAGTTATTTATGAATTTGCTCAAAAACATGTGTCTGTTTCTGCTTCTATAGTGCGTGTTTTACAGCCAGAATATTTTGCCGCTCAATTCGTGTCCCGCGATAAATCCATCATCAACAACTATCCTAAATTCGATATTTCCCGAGCGAGTGCGCAGACAAAAAATCAAGGTGTGGATTATTTACCTTATCGACACGACGAAATCATTTTAATTTACATAGCACATGAGTAAGAAGAAATAACGAATTGAGGGAATTAGTATTAGACGAGATATGAAACAAGTAAACAACGGAAAATAGACATGACAATACATGCAACCAAAAAATCCAAAGACAAGATAGTATAATACTACGCAGACAAGACATCACAAGACATCACCTCTAACAATACCAGGAAGGCTGCTATAGGAAGACATTGGAATAACACGTTTTGTCCAAGGCATAACAGGGATTTTAGTAATACATCTCTGACATGCGAAGTGCAGATGCCTGTGAAAAACCCATTAAATGAGTGACGATGTAATGCAACCATAACGTATATTCTATGAGACTCACGTATAATACAACCTTGAACGTGTTTATTTAGATGCCGAGTCACCGGACCTTTGTATGCATTCGCTTATTTATACAACTTTTTTTAAACTTTGCAAGAAAAGTTTTAATAAGTGCGCTTGGCGAGTACAATTAATGGTGTTGTTTAATAAATGTATAGTCGAATCGATAAATGTGTTTTTTAGTTAGAATCATTTTTAGGCCATCTCGTTACACATCTCGTTATGGTTATCCGGCCTATGAAGGAGATCTGCATATATGTCCTTTTGAAAGTTATAAACTTGTATTTTTATCTGTACGTGGGAAATGTGATAAATAGAACTTGCTGTCAATTCATACAGAATTTCATTAAAATCGTCCAAGAAAAGTGCTTTTTCTTGAACTCGTTAAATACAATTCTGTATGAAATGACGAGTGTCAGATCCTCTCAATCTCAACTAAAATTTGAAAATGCTGGAAATGCCCGGATATATACTTACATCCCTCGACTCTCTGCCGTGATTTACTTCCCTTGTCGAGCACCTGTCCTGCCAAATAGAACTAATATCGGCATTACCGTTATGCGGATAAGGGCAATAATCAGCACGACTGCTCTGTGGATAAGATAAATTATGGACACGACCGTCGTGCCGATAGACTTTTCATTTATCATGTCACGTGACAATAATAAATCTTCGGATTTCTAAAATCAATCACGAATACAATTGTTTATAGACGACCGTTTAAAACACTTATTTCTAGAAAGTAACACGTGTTGTAGAAAAATCGATAAAATTACTTCAAGACATATGGGTTTCTTTCCGACTATGTACAGTTTCGTGAAAATAAAATAATATGAATCCAGGGGTCGTGAGTTCGAATCCTCGCCCGGCAACAGTCTCCGTGATGATTCATATACGACATTGTGTCCTATTATCATTCGTCTATCACCGCTGATACAAGCGGGAAAGTTATCAGTTACTTGCAAAGGTTGGTTGTGCTCGAGATCTGGTTAACCTGTCAGGATCCCAGGAAACAGTGGTTAGGTTAATTGATCGTCTGTCAGCGCTCTATGGCATAAAAAGTACGCTGAATATTCAATCAATTAATCGTGAGAATAAAATGTATAGCGAGACCTCTTTTATTCAGTGTTGATAACTTAATGAGGAAATAACGATGAAAATGAGTAACTAGCACGTGCTGTTAAACAAAATAGACAATGTGAAAGTAGGTTTCCATGTACATGCACGAACTAGTATGTTCCGTTTATATCAAATCAAACTTTTGGTCTGATTTTATAGACTGTATTGTCAATCAGAAAACCACGTTAAGACAACATTGATGTTGTTGTTGTTGTTGTTTTTGTTGTTTTTGTTGTTGTATTGTGTTTAGCATCGCTTTCAACAATTTTCGAGTCATATTTCGACCAAATCTACATGAGACAGTATCCATAGCGCTACCACACTGGAGTATCATGCCACATACACGGCGTATAATACCCCAACTTATACTGACACCAGGCTGACCAAACCTAGAACTATACTCTAAATGTTGAGCATCAAGAGAGGAAACTTCTAGTACCATTTTTAATCTCTTTGGTATGAACCATATGCGAGGCACACGCCCAACAACTAGACGACCACTGCAGTAAAATTCAACATTGAAATGTATTCAATTTTCCTAGTGTTTTGTTACAATAAATTTATATGACATCTTTACGAATGATACAATAAAGAATATGCTGTTTATTTTATTTATTGTTAATAATATATCAGTGCGGTTACTGTGAAGCAACCCACCTGCTTCCTTGATTTTTCGTCTCTACTTTTAATTCGCTTTGTGAGGCACTGGGAAATTAATAGTGAAACTCTTATAAAAAAAATATGATGTTCATGCCGTCTATTGACAAGCGCGATATATAAAGCGTTTATATATAAAATCATGGGCATTGCCATGCCTTGCAATGATTACAGTTATCTTTATTTGCATATTCAGAATTGATATTAACACTGACCAAACATTTTTATCAAGTTAATAAAGAGACATGCCACATACATGTATGGCAATTTATGATAATTTTTTTTTTTTAACCTAATGTTGATGGTACAGGTACCTCTATATATATATACACACACACATATATTCGCAACATTTACTGGAACGTGGCATTACTGACTTAAAAATAAACTCCCGCTTTGTTTAATTGCCGCTATGAATTTTTACGACCGACATATTCAATGAAAGATTTGAGAGCCAAATATCCTATCCATACAAATGCACCTTAAACTATTCTTGCGATACATAAAATAATAGTTTAAACTTTCATATTGTTATACCTTTTTATTCAGATATGCTTTACATTGCCATTGATATTCATGTTTTGAGTTTGGATGATAACTTTTATGGTTTTCGGAACCACAGAAATGTTAAAGTCATAATATTAAAACACTGTCTGCTGCCCTCAGTCGATATCCGAATTCCAAATTTATAGATCTGATCTATGGTATATATACATTGGTCTTCGTACTCGGTGAAATTACACACATCAAGTCCATAGAGGTGGCTGCTTACCCATTATCAGGCAATAACTGTATACCGACTCGTCAACAGGCATATATTCAGTTTAAACTTTTCAAACTGATCTTTTCAATATTTAAGTTCCACATTCAATGTCAGTCATGCCACCAAAATTGTTCATAATTCGTGATTCATTTAATTAAAATTAATGTAATAAACATTTGTTTTGCAGTTACATAGAGCAGACGTATATCTATTTACATACTTGGTTCGTCTCCGAGATGAATTAATTGATGGAATATCAACTAAGAAATAAGACAATCCGAAACTGTACATTGGCGTTCTCTATGTTTATATATTTTCTTTCTTCATTAAAAAACAACATTAATCATTATAATGCAAAATTGAAGTATTCAATGAAATTGGCGAACACACAAAATACAAGTCTGTTTAGTCATTAGGGCAACCACAAAATACAAGTCTGTTTACACATAAGGGCAACCACAAAATAAAAGTATGTACAGAAATAAATAATACAACAAGAAAAATGTATGTACAAAATTGAAGACAACTACAAATTACAACTTTGTACAGATATGAGTACGCCAATAAAAATCAGCTTCATATCAACAACATAGTAATGTTTATTCTCTCCACCATACATTTAAACATTAACGTCTAAGCAAACCAGAAATATTTGCTAATAGCGAAAGAACAATTTCATTTGACGATGTTGTTACATAATCTACATAAACATGGGAAAATATAAAATCGTAAAGTACTTCGCATCTGTAAAATACATTGGCATGATAGTTTTACTTTTTTTCTTTCAAAGGTATCACGTATTTTGTCTTTTTGGTAATATAAGTATGAGGTTAAATAAAGTTGTTCTACATCGACATATAATATTTCTTAAATATAATTCTTATTCCGTAATACAACAAAAATCAGCACAGAGCAAAGAACAAGTTGAAAAGATCCAAGTGCAATGAGTGTATATATAGCTATGGCCCTTCCATGTATGGTGTTGTCATTATCGTCTGCTTTGCATCCTGTGCTATCATTTCCTGTAAAGTCGTGCTGATGCTCTGAAATGAACATAAATAAGTTATTTAATACCCTTGTTTAACATATACATGTATGGCCCGTTAATGTTATCAATTAAAAAAGGTAAATATGATGAAGGACGATAATTCAATATTGAAAATAATGGTTGGTCTATTTGATACGTGTGGTTGAGCGCGTATATCATAGCGAATGCACTTGCGTATTTTTTTCGTACATTGCTTGCGAGTGTGTTTGTTTCTGTATGTGTGTGCGCGCAGTGGTGTTTATTTATTGAGTTTCATATATTTGTGTAAATATGTGTGCAACAGACAATTCATGGGCAATTTAAATACGGGTATTTATTGTAAAATTAAATAACCTATGACGACTATTTCAATTTGTTCTGTCTGTGTCCCAAACACTTCATTATCAGGTCGACAAGTGTATATTCCACTATCGTTCTGTGTTGTGTCGTTGAGACTAATACACAAGGCATTTTGTGCACACGTGTTTCCAGTGATTGAAGTGTTGACCTTATTGTTGATCCAGCTTATAACTGATTCAGGGTTACTCTTTACGTTACATTGCAGTACAACGGTCGTACCTTTCGTGACGTATGACGCAGATGTACATATCGTTATACTTATGAGAGGGCGTCTGAAACAGATATTATAAATGGTATCATTCTGAAATATTAGGTATACTTAAAATTTATAGAGTGTGCAAATATTCTTTTGAAAAACAAATATCTTTTCACTTGTTGTATGTGTAGATAAGGTCATTTTCTCATACTTTAACTATACATTAGTCTGATAGTAAAATACTACTGCCAAGTTATCATAGTGTTACTGTAGTTCATTCATGCATAGTCACATGACCTCATGTCCATTCATCATTATAGAATTATAAATTATTAAATTCTGTTGTTAGAACTCTTGGGTTTAACCCATACACTATTTTACACTAGAAGATTAGCCAGCAGTACCTGGTAAGGTTTTACTTTTATCAATGTATTGTAGATGTAATATTTTGATATCTTAATTGCATTGATTTGTTAATCAACCTGAATTGCCATGAAATACATTGAAATACTGTATTTTATTCTGTCATACTATTCTATGTATTTATTATGTTATCATTCTATTTTATAGGTCTAATATAAATATTGAACTCCAGTTCTGAGTTGGTCATTCATTGGTCTTTGCCCACACTCTACAAAATGGCTCCCCGACGTTGAGGCGACCAGGTACCGGAGCTCATTCCACAGTCAGGGCCTATTTAGCTGCACCGGAGGTATCCGAGAAGTGCGAGACCCGAGGGCAGAGCCGGCAACCCTTTCAGTGGAGACCGGAAGCTAGAGTGTTCCCCTCTAGTTTTCAGTCCTTCAACACAAAGGTATACTGAAATGTAAACCAAACCCACCCATAGTGCACGTCCCACCCCCTACTTCTGGGCCCAGGACGCGTCAACATACAATGAACTGTTTTACGCGTGCCACATTATACACAGTGACTGTTTGTGAAAACAGCTGTTTTTAGTAAACATTGAACTTGACCTTTGGGTCAGTCCATTATATCGCACCAGGATACAGGATCGGACATTTTAGTGTTTTAAGTGTATTTTTTTAAAGTGTTTTATTGGATTTTGGATATTTATGTAAGTATGTGTTTCTCATTCTCATTTTTGTTATTTTAAATTATTTTTTCATTTTTCTGAGGGCGCACTATTTTCTTCGCATAAGCTTTATATAAAAGTACATGTAGTGATTTGGTCTTATTCTGAAATTTCTAACACGTGAACTTTAAATATTTGATGTTTTCTCACTAAATTTTTACAACTGCAAGGTATGTTTAGTTTAATTTGTTTCATTTTGCTATTTAGATTGAATGTTGCAGTTGTCAGTTTTGTCATTCCTGTGATAAAGTTAAATTTTGATCTTATAGATTCTGTGACCCCCATTCAGTTCACAGTAGTGTTTTCATTTTGTGTGCCATTTCAATTAGCTATTTTCCATTTTTGGTGATATATTTGATTTCACAGTGTTGATTTAGTGAAGCAATTGTAGTCATTTGATATTTTTGATTGCCATCAGTTGAATTTTCATGTGTTTTAAGATGTCAGTGATTTTGTTTTGACATTTGACATTTTGATGTTTTATGCACTATAAAGTTGAAATTTTCTGATAAAGTGAAGTTGATATTATGGTTATTTAATGTTATAGTGAACATTGCATTAAGTGCCAGGTATATTTCATGTCTTATCTAGTTGGATAGAGTGATATTTTGATTTATCACTCACTTGAATAAAGCTATAGATTATAATTAGAAATCTAGATTAAGTGTGTTATTTACTGTGTTTATTTTTGGCCTACATTATATTATAATATTATATTGCCCAGTTCCCTGTTTCATAACATTCTTTGCACACCTTACTAACCGTGTGTGATAGACCTGTTCTAGCAAGATATATATGTAATTCATTTATTCATTTTGTGTGTTTTCCATTTGAAATCTCATTTTATGTGTTCTTGTTGACAGGCGATATAGAAATTGCTTGCACATATTGATACTTGAGAGTTCGAGCCCTTTAGTGTAAAGTTTTCTCAATTTCAGCTTTTTCAAGGAATACCGGCAAGCAGTATATTTTTTTCAGCATATTTTCTTTATCGTGCAACTGTATTTAGTGTTTTATGTTTCTTGCACGATTCATATTGTTTTATTTTGTTCAATAGTGAAATTTCAGCCGTCTGCTATTTTCTGAAGGAAGTTGTGACTGAAAACATACCCAGTATTCAGTACTTTGACTTTTTGCTGATTTATGTACTATTATATTTTCAGTGATTTTCAGGTTTGATGAGTTGGTAGAACACACCTTGTTTGCAGTGTAAATAAATATTTTTCCTTTCAGTTTGGTTACTGATATAATCCATTTCTACTCACTGCATTTTTCAGTTATCTTTACAGGATAGTTTGTGTCACTTTTGAACACAGGTGATATTTATTTTGGTTTACCACTAATATTGTAGTAGCTGTGATCATTTTTAGATATTGAGTTACAACATTGATACACAGGTAAACAATCAGCTGACCACTACAACCAGTTGATTTATTATCTAAGTCATAGATTTAAACCCAGGTGTATTAGGTACTACTTTTAGTGTATTGAAGTGATGTAAGGTAAACATCATTGGAATGTGTGTGTTGTTTTGACTTGGTGTACAGGTCAACTTAGTGCATTTAGCTGTGACCAGGCCGAGTGAGAAGAACTACCCTGCCCACAAGTTGGAGTTTCTCGCGCTGAAATGGGCAGTGACGGACAAGTTCCACGATTACCTTTATGGCAATAAGTTCACGGTCACGACTGACAACAACCCATTGACCTATGTCATGTCAACAGCCAAACTTGATGCTACAGGCCATAGGTGGGTTGCTGCGCTGTCAGCCTATGACTTTGACTTATTTTACAAGTCTGGCCGCTTAAATGGTGATTGTGATGGTTTGAGCCGCAAACCTCAGTTGTTCTCTGACACTGTAAAAGCAATCTGCCTTGGTGCTACTGCCTCTTTTTCTTCTGCCGACTGTCTTTCTGGTTCTGAAGCCCCTAAACTTACTGAGCTATCTCCTACTAAATCTTTTCAACCTGTCAATTGGGCTTTCGAGCAAGCCAGAGATCCTGATATTTCTAAGGTTCTTTTTGTTTTGCAGCACGGTTCTCGCCACAGGGGGGAGGAGGTGTCGAAAGATGTCAAATCCCTGCTTCGTGACAGCTCACGCCTGTGTGTGGAGAACGGAGTCCTCTACCGTACTGCCTCTGTCGAAGGTGAACCGGTAAAGCAGCTTGTCATACCTGCTTCTTACCGAACCATCTCTTTTCAAGGTGTTCATGATCAAGTTGGTCATCCGGGACATGACAAATCTCTTTGGCTTGCACGTCAACGTTTTTACTGGCCAGGAATGGAGGCAGATTTCAAGAGACGTGTGTCCTCTTGCAGGTCTTGTGTCTGTGGGGAAACCCCTCAAAGGCCTGCGGCGGATCTTGTGCCCATCCAGACTTCTAGGCCTATGCAGCTTGTTTGCATGGATTTTTTGAAGTTAGAAAGGTCTAAGGGTGGGTACGAGGATGTCTTAGTCATAACGGACCACTTTACACGTTATGCTAAGGCTATCCCCTGCAGAAATCAGAAGGCAACTACCACAGCACGAGCCCTGTACGAGAATTTCATCGTTCACTACTCCTTTCCAGAACAGCTGCATTCCGACCAGGGTCGTAATTTCGAGAGCAGAGTCATTAAGGAGCTATGCAAGATTGCAGACGTGCGCAAGACTCGAACTACTCCATTCCATCCGATGGGAAATCCTTCTGCTGAGCGCTTTAATCGTACCCTGCTCCGTATGCTCCGTACCCTGGCAGATGACCATAAGACCAGTTGGGTCGATTTTGTCCCCTCTCTTGTTCAAGCATACAATGCTACCAAGAGCAGTTCTACTGGGTTTTCCCCCCATTTCCTTATGTTTGGCTGGCATCCACGACTCTCTGTGGATGCCTACTTAGGCACTGCACCCGGGAATGAGTCTGGCGTGAGCCATGCCTCATATGTGTCTCGACTTCAAGACCGCCT
Source organism: Panopea generosa (assembly GCA_029582155.1). Lineage (NCBI taxonomy): Eukaryota > Metazoa > Mollusca > Bivalvia > Adapedonta > Hiatellidae > Panopea > Panopea generosa. The sequence goes on along the minus strand of CM055894.1, from coordinate 98,415,535 downwards.
GAAATACGCCTACAGAGTAGCTGGGGAGGCTGCCAACAAGAGAGCCGACCAAAACAAACGCCTATATGATAGCCGTGTTCGCGAGAACAAAATTTCTATAGGTGACCTGGTTTTGGTCCGGAAAGTCAATCTACAGGGACGACAGAAGCTTGCTGACAAATGGGAAAAAGACCAGTATGTCGTTGTCGACATTCCTTACGAAGGCCAGCCGGTGTTTAAGGTTCAGCTTGAGACTCGCAAGGGACCTATTCGAACCTTACATCGCAATTTACTGCTACCCTTCATCTCCATACCTGAGCCTGAACAGATTCAAACCCCTAATCCTGGTCGCAAGCCCAGAACTAGGTCAAACCCAATTCAGGATCATGAGTAATATGGCGACTCGAGTTCAGCCGAGTCGAGTTCATCAGCAGTATATATTATTCCCCAAAGAAGAATGCAATACCCAGATCAGAGTCCCACCGCAAGCGTCACTCCCTCTACACCAGTCCCTCCATCTGTAGAATTTGAGCCGAGTGTCCACAGTACTCCCCATTCCTCCTATCCTGTCACCCCTGACCTACAGAACACAGCTTCATCTAGAGTTACACCCCAAAGTCAAGGTTCTTCTAGTTTTAGGTCAGCGATTCATGCCACGCCTTCGCCTCCAGTCCCATCACCAAGACCGCAAAGAACAAGGCGTTCACCGGATAGATATGGTGAATGGGTGAAATCCCAAGTAGCTCAAAACGTTGTTTTTTATGTTTGAGCTAAGCTCATAAATATTTTTAGTTTTCAGGTTTTAGTGGTTTACAACCTATAGTAGTTTTTAGTGTTGTCATACCTGAATCTAAAGAATTTGAAAAAGTAAATTTTTACTATGTGTACAATTAGATTTATTTTAGGGCCAGAAGATTATTTCGCACTATGGATAATATTTTTGTATTCTTAAGCAATACATGCCAGATTGAAATATGTGAATTATTTCAATCAAATTACTTTCATGTAATTTTGCTTATTTTTCAGATTTCAAATTCTGAATCAATTATATTTTTCCTTCACAGGGAATAAAATTTTGTGAAATTGTTTAAATTCCTTTTCAGGATTTTGCAAAATGATATTTTCTATTATCATTTGATATTTGTATTGTATTTGTTGTAAATATTATTTTATTTCAGTTTTTCAAGGCAAATGATAATTTCAGGTACTTTGAAAGGATTTCATGTGTAGTGATTTGTGCAGATAAACCCTACAGCTTTGCATATGTCACATTTCATTAAAACAGTTTCATTTCATGGTCATTTCATATTTTATCATTGTGATAGACTCATGTCTGCTCTTTCAATCATTTCAGATTTAAAACTCAATAGTTTAAGTTTACATCATCATGTTTTATGCTTTTGAGTTGTAGGCTTGTAATACAATTTTCAGTACATGTTGCAGTACAGTGAATCAATATGTAAACACTGTAGTGACTTACTTTACTGAATACCAATTACAGACATGTATTGGTGCAGTTAACTGTTTTATTTTAGACTGCATTTACTTAGAACTTATTGATCATATTTCAGGAACATCCTTGGATATTCATTTCCATTAGTATTAGTTTAGGTACATTGTTTTGTACTTGAATATTATAAAGTACTTTTACTAATAATTTACTTTGACAATTTACAGGTTCTTTGAAATGTCGGTGCCATTTAAATCTAGTGGGGGAGTGTGTAGATAAGGTCATTTTCTCATACTTTAACTATACATTAGTCTGATAGTAAAATACTACTGCCAAGTTATCATAGTGTTACTGTAGTTCATTCATGCATAGTCACATGACCTCATGTCCATTCATCATTATAGAATTATGGGTATTGTCTTGTTTACATGTGTTGTGAACCTTGTCTGTTTCATGACCATCATGTTATGTCCAGTGCTGTCCAATAGTTATCTTGTATATTGTGTGTGTAAGAGTTTGATTGGATGAGAGGCACATAACATCTTTATATTTTTACTTCTTTTCACCCCACCTGGCGATGGGCACTTTTTGTCAACCTTGCTAGAGGACGCGAGTTCTTTAGTCAATAATACAATAATACTGTATTAGTTTATTTCATAAATTCTGTTGTTAGAACTTTTCGGTTTAACCCATACACTATTTTACACTAGAAGATTAGCCAGCAGTACCTGGTAAGGTTTTACTTTTATCAATGTATTGTAGATGTAATATTTTGATATCTTAATTGCATTGATTTGTTAATCAACCTGAATTGCCATGAAATACATTGAAATACTGTATTTTATTCTGTCATACTATTCTATGTATTTATTATGTTATCATTCTATTTTATAGGTCTAATATAAATATATAATATATATTTGCCCACACTCTACATATGTTTGATTTGTGTAATATAACACGCGGTTTATATTAAAAAAGGGATTTGCGAATCACCAGGTATTATTAATTGTAATTTATATATTAAAATATCAAAAACTAATATACATTAAAAGTTGTGTTAACTTAATGTATACACATATATATAGGATAATACCTATACACAACTAGTTTTTATTGCATATATTTTATGTTATCAACATTTATTATGATAAGGCTTCTGCTGGAAAGATATTTTCTAATTTTTGGTAAACTAGTATATTATATTTTCCAGGTATTTTTTTTTTCAATTTAATTACATGTAATATATAATCTTTACCATTGATGCTATTCATAAAATAATGGTAGCCACAAAGAAATAATAAAATAAACGAATATACGACATGATAGAAGTAAGAAAAGTGTCTTTATTGTTTTCAAATAAGATCATTTTAATTTGAATTTTGCGATAAATCATACGATTATATAAACAAAACATTAACAGTAGTGTATTGTTAAGTTCAGTATTTGTAATAACATTTAAAGCTTTAGGTACAAACGACAGAACAAATAGTTATGCTTAGTAAAAATCATCAATATATGTATTTTATCATACAAAGTAATGACTTGTTTCAACATATTATTATTGACACAAAGTATATTATTTATGAGATGGCTGAACAGTCATCCACTACAAAGATGTTCCCCTTTTTAGTGAGGCTACACGACTTTTACGCTAAAAAAGAGTCCTGCGAATTTGGTTAGAAATACTTTGAATGTTTCATAGGGACTGTGGTTTCTTGCTGCAGATGCATAGCACATCGTAATAAGGCATCTCTGGTGTTAAAAAGTGACCTTTATTGCATTTAAAAGATAGGTGTTTAATTAAAAGATGCATTGCCGCGATAGAAAATACTTTGAAAACCTTTCTATGTGGATTTATCACCGTGGCAATCCTATACCTTAAAGTCTTTGTATGAACATAGACCAACACTTGACTGTGTAGTAAGACGGATAAATGTGGGTGTATGGACTATTCCGTAACGAGATTTATGCTTTATGGGTTTAGATAAATAGTTTTCCTATGTTCTATTTAAGCATCAGGCTTGGGAATTATATAATTTAAGACGACATAACCAACCATGTCGGAATCTGTGTTTTACCATCATCTAGGTAACTTTCAAATGCTTAATGTTACCATTCCGTTATTTTACTAGTTCCAAAATGTAAACTCTTACGAGAATAGCTATATGATTGCATTTTCAATTTCCATTATATATAAACTACATCGTGAATGTAAATGGGACATACATACATGTATATGTTTCCTGATAACTTTTCAATTTAAATGATATGTATCATACATTTACCAAACAACTATTAAATAAAACAATATATGTATCAAAAGCCTTACCCCATATGCATGCATTCATGAATAAATTATTTACATTACTATTCGTGTATCATTTCATCAAACATTCATTCCATTATACTGAAAAGTATATTAACATAAATTCTCTTAATATATTGCAAAACAATTATCATCTTTATCTTTTCAAACATAATAAATATATACATAAAATATTTATTAAGAGCCAGATTGGTTCCAGCATGGTATTGTGTGCGGTAATAAGACGTTTGCTAAAGTAAAAACTTACACGAGTAATTTATCCGTGTATCATTCATACATAAGTAAACCGCTAACATCTCATGAGAAAGACAACACTTTATCATTTCCTGATTCCATTTCCTTTGTATGGTTGTCAGCGCGGCCGTGGTCTTTGTTGACCCATATACATTGCCTATTATTGTCTGGTTCCCCTTAACTGGTTTTCCAGAGATGTAGAATGAAACGTTGGGCGCAGGACGTCCTCCAATACTCCAACAAGACACGTTAATTGGCTTGCCCTCAATTAAAGCGTTTTGTCTGAGTTGAGGGTTTTCTGGTTTGCCTGTGTTTATATAAGGTACATTGAAATAGTATCATCTTTTCCAAATAAAACATAAACAATCGTGGAATATAGTATTACTTTTGCATGTATCATTTAACCATATAAGAGTATTTGCATGCAAATCATTTATCAAACCAGAGTATTACTACGGGACATTATAATAAAATGTCGTATAGCGTCTTATGTTTATATCCTATAACATATACAATCGAATATGAGCAGTTCTGTAAGGTCATGTATGATGTACCCTGCCCACCTGTTAACTACATAATAAATTCATTAAGTCGACTTACTACCACTTATTATGTTGGCATTATCGTTGTTACAGGTAATGTATTTTAATTATGATTACGGTGATATCTGTAATATAATAACTGGATGAAAAGATCAGTCAGTGTCATATCATACTACCAACTGGTTACTTATTGATGTTGACATGTCTATCATAACAATGATCTAGTATTTAAATATTATCCATGACAAAGTTTCTTACGAAATATGTATATCTTCGTGGATACGACGAGTGGTTTGGCTAGCACCTTATTGGTAACGTTGCACTGAACAGTCCACATATGTTCTCTTTCCGTTACATTCAATTTTGCTGTTTACAATCCTCCCGAAAATACGGTCGTTTGATTCTTGTTATTATCCAGGATTTCCACAAAGACAGGTTGTGTACCACCCGTTGTATTGCATCTGATTGTGATCGTATGGGATTGTGTACCATTTATACACTGCTTACAGTCCTCAAAGTCTCTGGTGTCCACAAACATCGGAGTACTCGGTGGAACTGAAAGTAAACACATAGCAAATGTTTCGAACACTATTTTGAATCTATATCTATTGAAAAGGATGTCATATGACGTCATTTTAAAATGATGAATATATTATTTAACGTTGAAACAGCATATATAACGATACCGGAAATATTTGATAGCTATCGGTAATTAAAATACAGAGCGATATGGTGTAATTTAGAAACTACAACCAATTGTTGTTAATGAATATAAGCTTTTTTTTTCTCTCACCAAAGATGAACATATTAAAATGTCTCTGTATTCACATGTTGCCATACCGTGAATGATTGTACAGATGTCAAAATGTGTCTACGTAACTGAAATGCGTATATGTTTACTGTGCACCTGTCTAGATACTTGTGCTTGGTGAACACAGATGTATGTACCTAGCTAGTTACATGGACGTCTCGGCGGAACTAGATATCAAACAGATATTGGCACTTATACAGACAGCTACGTGTATTCCTATAGTTGGACGAGATAAAAGTATTTTAAAAATTAATTAATATGTCTGCTTCAAATGAATCGTATTGTCATATATCAAATGCTTATGCATACGGATTTCACGAATCTCACCCAATATTTAAATCTGTTTCCTGTTAGTTTTTTTTCTTCTGTTTTCAGTGCATTGACGTTTGTACACACCAGTCATTGTACTGTTTATATTTGGAATTGCCAATACATACTCCATGTTGCTCTTTATTTCAGTCTTTAGATAATCCCCGGTAATATTCCTACTTTGTACACACGTCTGATCCGGGACATATGTCGGGTGTGAACAGCCAGTATCGGACAAAGTTACCAGGATTGGTGAAGACAGACATCTGTGGCAGGTTACCCAGCTCAAATTCGGCACCAGTTACAACCCGCTGTGTACGCTGATACACCATTCCACAATCCGCCAGTTCTAAATATCTATATAAAATATAGTATCAAGTATATGTAGTATGTATAGCGGCATATGTGATCTTTATCTTTTTACCGTTCATTTATTATTTAGAAATACATTTTTTGACTGCCAGTCTTGACAAAATAATAGTTAGCGATTTACATTTTATTCAGTACCTGTTTGTATAAAATATTTATTTACTTTTAACATTACATGTAAAACAGTGGGAGACTGTTGACAATGAGACGCAATGTCGCATATCAGTCGTAACTGACACTGTGGCTGACCATGGATTTGAACTCAAGATGTCCAGGGATTGCAACATGTGACTGGCTGTGCTAACCGTGCAGGTTATATTAATTTGAGTCTTGAAATAACTAATTGGTAAAAGGTAATATAATACTGTTTTTATTTAACACCATCATAGCTATATAAATCACGGTAGACTAATTCAAATGTCAACTTGTTGGTTTTTAAGAAGTGCTTTTAAAATATATTTTAAATTATTGTTCGTTCATGCGTACAAAAGTGCAGACGAATGTGTTATTGTTTGTTTACGTTAGAGCACTCAAGGAAAATTAATCCTGATGGCACACTAACAGTAATGGCCCTGTAAATAGATTATTATTATTGGATTTTAGAACATTATACATGTATTTGCAGAAGATGTGTTAACAAAAGGAATAAGTAATGAACTTTTCTCTCTTTGATGAGATGTTTCACGTTTCTATCTACGACACGACGTATTCCGTATCTTTCTTGTTAATACTTCAACAAAAGATAAAACTATATAATCATCAACCATTTTAAAAATGTAGACACGACTCTTATATGTTTTGCGTCCACATTTATGAGACAAATTCGTTTTCCGCATTCTAAATATATGGACACACAACCTATAAGAGCCATGTCCGCTGATTCAAAATGAAGAAAAACATTTTAAAAACTGGGATGTGTTTTCTATGGAAGGGGACGGGGAAGAAATCAATATTTAGGAAATATTGTCACAGGTCATTAAATTTGACTGTTACGTTATGCTTGTTTTCCCCCCGAATGAGCTAAAGAAGGAAATGAATATACAAATTATTCACCATTTCTTTTTGATTAAACATATTTTATTGCCAAATATATATATACATTCATATTATGAGCATAGAATAAATATGGCAAAATGGTCTGGCTACCACATTAGCTATGGCCATTCCCTTGTAACGATCAATTGTATTATATTGCGATGGCTGAGTACCATTAGGTGGACATGTACAATGAAAATGTATACATGTAGTAAAAGGTTAAGAAGTTTCAAAAAAATAGATAGAATTTTAAAGAATACACTTAGAAGAAAATTTGTTATCAAGAACCTAATGTATACATGCATGCCTCCTGCAGAGGACTTCTGTGAAACTAAAAATAAATATCACGAAATACTAGTCATTAAAACGGTTTGGTAGTTTAATATATATGTGCATGTTGTCAAATAGATCACCATTTTCAAGATCAGTTAAAGCATTGCTGCGAAACAGAATCTTTTGAATATACAAACGATGATAAGGTCTTTTATTAGTAAATAATTGAAACCTCATTAATACGGCACATTGAAAGAAATAATAATGTGTATATTTTGTATCGTATCTATAATTCACATTTTGCTGTTTCGTGTAAGTGGGGTATGTCCAGATCATTATTTTATTTACTTCACAATTGTGATGTTGGTTATTGTGTAAATTGTACATTTAGGCCAAACTTATGCATGTGTGTATTGGCTTTTCAAATGGTTCCTATACATGTACACATTTTCATCTATATGATTAATTGAGACAACTCGACTCTCAATTGTGTGTCAATCTCAAGAATGTTTAAAGGACATCGGACATGGGCAGCTAACATACTAAACTGTGTACAAGTGATTCAGATAACATAAATGAAGACTTGCAACTGTGCTAACATAAATTTAACACAAAACATTCAAACCAATTGGTCAACTCAAAATTTTACCATAAAGGTTGCCAGTTAACAAAGCAATCCATTACTTACTCAAATATATTAATAACTTGGACATAGCAGGGACATATTTTATTACAAAGCTAATTCAATTCCATGTTTATTTTTTTAATTTGTAGTCTACAATGAAGGAGTGGGTATATGACGTACACATTGTAAATTTTAAACTATGTTGTATTAAATAGCCAATACAATCGTTACAAATAATTTGTTTCTCCGACTGTATATCGTCCATTCGTGAAGCTTTCATTCAACATATTAATGTAAAAGTAGTCAACCAACACCCACCAATCAAAACCTTCTTCTTTTTTTTCTTCTTTATTTTATTTCCATGGTACATTCACATATAATTTAATATTACATACATAATACAATTTACATTCTTTATATATATTTGTTGATGAACGTATTATCAGAAATACAGTTTAGGATCTTGATAGAATAGGTCGGAGAGGAGAGAGGGAAAAAAAGGTGAATAAGAAGAAGATTTTTTTAGAAAGAAAGGTAAATTAGTCCTCACTGTCACTTTATACATTAAATTATTTTATTAGAAATTAGAAAAATTGAAATACTTTCCATTTGTTTTCATAATGTGTAATTTTGTCTTTTATCAGTGCAGTTAATCTTTCGAGGTTTTCATGGTATTTTAAATATTTTTTAAAAGTGTTCAAATTCGGTGTTATTTTTGCATATTTGTTTTTAAAAATGAAGTATTTTGCGAATATCAATATACAGTTAATGTAGCTACTCTGGTTCACATATCCGAAGGCGCTCATTGAATAATATAAATGTATATATATTTGTTTTTCATTTAAAAACATTTGAATTTCCGTCCAAAAACTTCTCGAAATATGACATTCCCAAAACCAGTGTTTATTAGTTTCTTCATGCATTGCATAAATCACACAAACTTGTGTTATTAATATTACATTTAAACAGAAATTTGTTCTTTGGGATTATTTTCATCAAGTATTTATATTGAAACGCTCTTAATTTTGTATTTATTAAAGATTTGATAGGTATAGTATGTACAGTTTTCCAGTTGTTGTTATTCATTTCTTGTTTCGATTTAATATGTAGTTTTATGACTAAAGTGTTTTTGATACAACTTAATTGTTTATTATATAAGTATTTGTTTTGACTGTTTAAAGTTTTAATTTATTTTACTTGTTAAGTTTGTTGCATATTTGATAATATGTTATCATTCTTGAGTTTAACTTTCCAAGAGCGTGGTATACTTTCAATTAGTTTATGATATTTAAAAAAAATCTGTGATGTCTTTAGCATGTATATTTTACAGATATTGAAAGGTATGAAATAATTTATGTCTGTTGGTCAATATATTTTGTTCCTTTATCATAGCATGGTTTGTAGAAGAGGGGTTTGGTATCGTTTTTAATAAAGGATTTGTTCCATATTATCTGCATTTTTACATTTTCGGTATGTTCACTATTTAAGTTTATATTTGACCATGATAATACTATGTGTGATGAAAACTTTGAAGTTATTTGAGTTGTATTGTTTAGGTCTTTCCCATTGATGTTACATTCAAATATAAATCGTGTATATTAATCCTAATGCGACGGGCACGAATTGAATGTTTGGTATCTCTTAAAAAATGGCTGATATTTAAACAACCATGAAAAAAGACTTTTGTTTTTCACTTGACTTAATTTTCCCTTTGAAGTGGTAATTTAAAGATCAACATGTTATTTAATACGGTATTGTTAATCTTGGTTTAAAATGAGAAAACAACGACAAAAACCAGTAACTATCACGTGCTGTTAAACAAAACAGACAATATCAAAGTCGGTTTCCACGTACATGATGGGACAAGTATGTTCCGTGTATATCAAATCAACCTTTTGATCTGATTTTATAGACTAAATTGTCAATAAGAAAAATACGTTAAAACAACATTAATGTTGTTGATTTTGTTGTTGTCGTCATTATTGTTTCTGTTGTTGTTGTTGCTGTCGTTGTTGCTGTGTTGTTGTATGGTGTTTAGCGTCGCTTTTAACAATTTTCCAGTCATATTTTGACCCAATCTACATGAGACAGTATTCATAGCACTACCACACTGAAGTATCATATCAGATACACGGTGTAACGTAAAACACCAAGTCAACTTATACTGACACCAGACTGACCTGACATACAACTATACTCTAAATGCTGAGCACCAAACGAGAAAACTTCTAGTACAATAATTAAATTCTTTGGTATGACCCGGCCAGGGATCGGACATATGACCATCCACATGCGAGGCAGACACTCAAACACTAGTCCACCGCTGCAGTGTAAAACAACTTTGAAATGTGTCGAGAACGTGCCATTACTGACAAAACATAAACATCCACTTTTCTTAACTGCAGCTATGAATGTACACGACCAACACATTTTATGAATAATTTCATATTTTTTCCGTAATAAACGAACCATAATCCTATCCATACAAATGCACCTTAAACTACTATTGCGATACATACACGAACAGTTTAAAATTTCATATTACTTTACCATTTTATTCAGATATGCTTTACATTGCCATTGATATTCATGTTTTGAATTTGGATGAAAACATTTATTATTTTCGGAACAACAGAAATGTTTAAGTCATAATATTAAAACAATGTCTGCTGCCTTTAGTCGATATCCGAATTCCAAATCTATAGAAATGATCTATGGTATACATACATTGGTCTTCGTACTCGGTGAAATTACACACATCAGGTCCATAGATGTGGCTACTAACCTTTTTAACAGGCAATAAATGTATACTGCTTCATCAACAGACATATATACATTGGTCTTCGTACTCGGTGAAATAACACACATCAGGTCCATAGATTTGGCTACTTACCTCTTCATCAGGCAATATATGTATACTGCGTCATCAACAGGCATATATACATTGGTCTTTGTACTCTGTGAAATTACACGCATCATACCCATAGATGTTGCTACTTACCTCTTCATCAGGTAATAACTGTAAACTGCGTCATCAACAGGCATATATACATTGGTCTTTTTACTCGGTGAAATTACACACATCAGGTCCATAGATGCGGTTACTTACCTCTTCATTAGGCAATTACTCAATACTACGTCATCAAAAGGAATATATACATTGGTCTTTGTACTCGGTGAAATTACACACATCAGGTCCATAGATCTGGCTACTTACCTCTTCATCCGGCAATAACTGTATACTGCGTCATCAACAGGCATATATACATTGGTCTTCGTTCTCGATGAAATTACACACATCAGGCCCATAGATGTGGCTACTTGCTTCTTCACCAGGCAGTAACTGTATGCTGAGTCATCAACAGGCATATATACATTGGTCTTCGTATTCGGTGAAATTACACTCATCAGGTCCATAGATGTGGCAACTTACCTCTTCATCCGGCTAAAACTTTTGATTGCGTCATCAACAGGCATATAAACATTGGTCTTCGTACTCGGTGAAATTATACACATCACGTCCATAGATGTGGCTACTTACCGCTTCATCAGGCAGTAACTGTATGCTGAGTCATCAACAGGAATATATACATTGGTCTTCGTTCTCGGTGAAATTACACACATCAGATCCATAGATGTGACTACTTACCTCTTCATCAGACAATAACTGTATACTGCGTCATCAACATGCATAAATACATTGGTCTTTGTACTCAGTGAAATTACACACATCAGTCCCATAGATGTGGTTACTTACCTCTTCATCAGGTAATTACAGTATACTGAGTCATCAACAGGCATATATACATTGGTCTTCGTTCTCGGTGAAATTACACACATCAGATCCATAGATTTGGCTACTTACCTCTTCATCAGATAATAACTGTATACTGCGTCATCAACAGGCATATATACATTGGTCTTTGTACTCAGTGAAATTACACACATCATGCCCATAGATGTGGTTACTTACCTCTTCATCAGGTAATAACAGTATACTGAATCATCAACAGGCATATATACATTGGTCTTTGTACTCGGTGAAATTACACAAATCAGGTCCAAAAATGTGGCTACTTACCGCTCCATCAGGCAATAACTGTATACTGCGTCATCAACAGGCATATAAACATTGGTCTTCGTTCTCGGTGAAATTACACATATCAGGTCAATAGATGTTGTTATTACCTCTTCATCAGGTAATAACTGTATACTGAGTCATCAACAGGCCTATATACATTGGTCTTCGTATTCGGTGAAATTACACACATCAGGTCCATAGTATTGCTACTTACCTCTTCATCCGTCAAAACCCTTTTACTGCGTCATCAACAGGCACATATACATTGGTCTTTGTAATCGGTGAAATTACACAAATCAGGTCCATAGATGTGGCTACTTACCGCTCCATCAGGCAATAACTGTATACTGCGTCATCAGCAGGAATATATACATTGGTCTTCATATTCGTAGAAAGTACACACATCAAGTCCATATATATGGTAATTTACCTCTTCATCGGGCAATAACTGTATACTGCGTCATCAACAGGCATATATTCAGTTTAATCTTTTGAAACTGATATTTTCAATATTTAAGTTCTACATGCAATGTCAGTCATGCCATCAAATTTTTATCATAATTGGGGAGTCACTTAATTAAAATTAATGTAATTAACATTTGTTTGGCAGCATAGGTAATAGATACATCAACTAATATTTATATCGAACAGACGTATATCCATTTACATTCTTGGTTCGTCTCGGATATGAATTAATTGATGAAATATTAATTAACAAATTAGACATTCCTTGACTGTACATTGGCTTTCTCTATTGTATATGTATTCTTTCTTCATGAAAAACAATAGTTATCATTATTAAGCAAAATAAAAGTATTTACCTAAATGAGCGCACATACAAAAAACAAGTCTGTTTAGACATGAAGGCAAATACAAAATAAAAATATTTACATAAATAAATTATACAACAAGAAAAAAGTATGTACAAAATTGAAGACTCCTACAAAATACAAATATGTACAGATATAAGTGCGCCAATAAAAATCAGCTTAATATCAACAACATAGTAATGTTTATTCTCTCAACCATACATATAAACATTAACGTATAAGCAAAGCAGGAATATTTGCTCTAAAGAACAATATCATTTACACATGTTGTTACATAATCTACATATGTATTGGAAAATATAAAATCGTAAAGTACTTCGCATCTGCAACATACATTAGTTATATGGTTTTACTTTTAATTTAATTTTATTTCAAACGTATCACGTATTTGATCTTATTGGTAATATAAGTAAGAGGTGAAATAAAGTTATTCCACATCGACATATAATATTCCTTAAATATAATTCTTATTCCGTAATACAACAAAAATCAGCACAGAGCTAAGAACAAGTTCAAGAGATCCAAGTGCAATGAGTGTATATATAGCTATAGCCCTTCCATATATGGTGTTGTCATTATCGTCTGCTTTGTTTCCTGTGCTATCACTTCCTGTAAAGTCGTGCTGAGGCTCTGAAATGAACATAAATAAACTATTTAATACCCTTGTTTAACATATACATGTATGACCCGTTAATGATATCAAATACAAAAGGTAAGTATGATGAAGGGCCATAATTTGATATAGACAATAATGGTTGGTCTATGTGATGCGCGTGGTTGAGCGTGTATATCATAGCGAATGCACTTGCGTATATTTTTCGTACATTGCTTGCGAGTGTGTTTGTTTCTGTATGTGTGTACTATGCCTGCTTTTATTATGTATATTTAATGAATCATATCTTCGTGCAAATAATGGACATTTTGAATAGGAGTATTTTTTGTAAAACAAAATTACCTAGGATACTGATTTCAATTTCTTCTGTCTTTGTCCCAAACACTTCATTATCAGCACGACAAGTGTACGTTCCACTATCTTCGTGTGTTGTGTCATTGAGACTAATACAGATGGCATTACGAGCACACGTGTGTCCTGTGATTAAAGTGTTGTCATTGTTGTTGACCCAGCTTATAATAGATTCATGGTTACTCTTTACTGTACATAGCAGTACAACAGTCGAACCATTCGTGACGTATGACGCAGCTGTTGATATCGTTATACCTTCGAGAGGTGCATCTGAAACAGATGTAATAAATTGTATCATTAGGTATACTTAAAATTTTATAGAGTGTGCAAATATTGTTTTGAAAAAAAAAATTTTCATTTGTTGTATGTTTGTATATTGTTGTATAACACGCGGTTCATATTAAAAAAAGAGATTTGAGAACCACCAATATTATAAATTATTATACTTATACTTTAAAATATCAAATATCAATAAGTATTAAGAGTTATGTTAACTTATATAGGACCATGTAATTTAATATATAAATACATGGGAAAATGATTGCATACACAAGTATTTATAGTCGGCATGTAATATAACAAAATAAACATGAGCTATGTGTAGCTATATATATATATATATATCAATATTAAACACAGCTAGTAGATATTGCATATATTTTATGCTATCATTTTTATAACTATAAGGCTTCTAGTGGAAAGATATTATCTAATTTTTGGTAAACTAGTAGATTATATTTCTTGATATTTTTTTTAATTTGATTACATATTATATATAATCTATACCATAAATGGTCCTAATGAAGCATTTAATATCCTTTAGTTCCTTACATTATATAGATATGATCATGTGTGAATATAACATTGTTTAATATCTATTCGTTCGTGTAACACGCCACCAAGTATTCATTCGATTTGCCAGTAATGAGTAAATATATGTTTTGTTGAAATATTTCAAAACATTTACTATCTAAGTTTTTTTCAACATAATAATTATAAACATAATATTATTTCAGAACTACATTGATTCCGGAAGTGGTATTGTGTGCTGTATTCATACGACATATGCTAGATAGTAAAAACATTGATATTTACATGTATAGTTTATCATTTGATCACTCGTACACAAGTCATCCGATAAACATCTCATGGGACAGACAACACTTTATCGGTTTCTTGTTCCACGTCCTTTCCATGGTTGTCAGCACGGCCGTTGTCATGGTTTCAACATACCCTTTTAAATTAGTTGTTACTCATTACTCATTACGGGGTTTCCAGAGATACAGAATGTAACATTTGGCGCGGGAAGTCCTCCTGTACTCACACAAGACACGTTAATTGGCTTGCCCTCAGTTAAAGAGTTTAGACTGAGTTGGGGGTTTCCTGGTTTGCCTGTGTTTATACAAGGTACATTACGATAGTTACTTCTATTCCTACTTAAACATTACAACCATGGATATCGTGTTATTTTTGCATATGTTACCCAACCATATAAGAATGTTTGCAAGTTAGCCATTTCTCAATTGACAATATCACCAAAGAACGCTAATAATAAAATGTAATAATAAAGTAATCAATGCTTGCTTATATAACATGTTATATTTAAAACATGTCAGCATATTATTTAACACTTAATTTGCCAGCGTACAGTGTCGTATCATTAAATCATATTGGTGTTTGGTATATGGTGGCATAGTTCTGCCCGCTTATAAGCCTATTTAAGTTACCATTTTAAGTTGACATAGAGGATGTACTACCTACTATGTCGACATCTTAATGCTATGTTGACATCATCATATTTATAATAAGTAATGTGTTTTGATTGTGAATATGGCGACTTATGTAATATACCAATGGTTACTTACTAATGTTAATCATAATAATGTAAAAAATGCGTTAATGATATAAATGTGTAGTTATTAATTAATAGTACAGATGTTATAATTATATATACATGTATAAAATGCAATTAAGTTTCATTTACAATAAAGTTTCTTACGTATTAAGTATATATGCGTGGATACGACAAGTGGTTTCTCTAGCGCTTTGTTGGCAACTTTACATTGAGCAGTCATCATATGTTCTCTACTGGTTAATTTCAATTTTGCTGTATAGATCACTCCCGAAGATACGGTCGTTATTTTCTTCTTATCAACAAGGATATCCACATGGACAGTGTGTGTGCCACCCGTTGTATTGAACATGATTGTGATCGTTTGGAACGGTGTACCATATATACATTCCTTACAACCCTCAAAGTATCTAGTGTCCGCAAACATCGGGGTACTCGGTGGAACTGAAGGTAAAAACATAACAAATGTCTCGAACATTTATTGAACAGGATGATATATAACGTCATTTCAAAGTGATGAATATACTTTTTATCGCAAACACAGCATATATAACGATACTGGAAAGATATGCTAGCTTTATTAATGTTTACATCGGTAATTCAAACACAGTACTTTTTCAGAGCGATATGGTGTTATTTGGTGTTAATATAACTATTATTAAAGACTTCGACATTAATATGAATTTAATCATTTTTGATCGCTTGAAAAACAAACAAATGTTAAAATGATATTTATAGACACTGGCTCATTTCAAGGCCAAAAATATAATTGCAATTATTTGTTACCTGAATATGTCTTAAAGACAGTACACATTCCAATTTCTCTATTTACACATATTGTAATACCGTGAATGATAGTTTAGATGTCAAAATGTAATTACGTAACTGACATCTGCATATGTTTGCTGTGCACGAATCAAAAGAAATTCAGTAATATTCTCAATAACACTAAATGAACTCTTTTTTCAAACTACATTTAAATGAACACAAAAAAATTGAACTACTCAATCACATAATTACTATTATATTTGGTTTAAATCGGTGTTCACAAAAGTTTAATTATTCTACATATATACAGAATATTTACATATCTAGTACTTAGACGAACTAACTGTCTCCACTATTTGTGTAAAACAAGATCTCTACTAAATAGCAGTCTGAGAGTACTGTACGGAGTCAGATATCATAAGAACCCGATAGAACGAGATATCTTAAACTATCAAAAGACTGATATTTGATGGAAAACAATCTCAGCCTAATATGAAAGTTATGTAAGGAATTAAATATCTACTTTAACCTGAGACCCTTGCCTATAAATATATCTACCAAATATCGGAGTACTCAATGTTCTAAGATGTGTCTATCTAAATAATATTGCTCAGTGAACCTAGATGGTTACACATAACTAAATACTAACTGCTCAGTGAACCTAAATGGTTACACATAACTAAATACTAACTGCTCAGTGAACCTAGATTTTTACATCTAACTATGTACTAATTGCTTAGTGATCTTAGATGTCAACACCTGTCTAAATACTACCGCTCAGTGAACCAAGATGTTTACACCTAACTAAATACTAACTGCTCAGTGAACCTTATTGTCTACACCTGTCTAGATGAATACAGATGTATGTACCTGGGTGAATACATGAACGTCTCGGTGGAAGTATATATCAAATAGATATTAGAAATTATACGGACAGGTACGTGTTTTTCTATAGTTATACGAGATAAAAGTATTTTAAATAAAATGTTTGCTTGAAATAGATCATATTGGCATCAAATATCAATTGCTTATTTATACGGGTATCAGGATTCTCACCAAATACTTCAATATGTTCGCCGTTAGTTTTTTTCTGTTTTCAGTGCATTGAAGTTTGTACACACCAGTCATTGTACTGTTATATTTTGAATTGTCAATACATACTCCATGTTGCTCTTTACTTCAGTCTCTGGATAAACCCCGGTAATATTCTTACTTGTACACATGTCCAATCCGGGACATATGTCGGGTGTAAACAGCCAGTATCGGACATAGTTACCAGGATTGTTGATGACGTACATCCGTGGTAGGTAACCCAGCTCAACATCGGCACCAGTTACAACCCGCGGTGTACGCTGATACAACAATACACAATCCGCATGTGATATTTATATTTTTGCCGTTCATTTTTCATTTAGAAATACAGGTTTTTTATAAGATATTGATGTACTTTTAACGTTATTTGCATTTTGATATATTTTATTTCAAATAATAAAATAACAAAATTAAGAATTAAAGATATATTTTGCACATACCTGATATATTTATTTGTATTTTCATGTCACATTCTCTGTGCGGTGTGAAAATTTTGGCGGAGATGGTAGCATTTCCACTGAGAGTGTAATTGAAAAAGTTTAAGTAGTATATTGAATCCCTTTCATACACCGACATCACTTGACTTGATACTCTATTGTACTGCCATGTAATATGTGTATTCCTGAAGTAGTATTCACGTGATAGTTCCAAAGTTATGTTTAAAGGTCTATTTTTAACAACTTGTTCAGTAACAGAAAGAGTTCCACAGTCAGATACCACAGTAGCTGCAAAGAGAGATAACACTTTGACGATATACGCATTACTTTACTGTAAATGTTTTTGTTATTCATCCAATACAATCTGCAAGGTATAATTAGATTTCTAAGACAAAAGTTAGAATGAATATCATCGAGATTTTCAAAATAATATGTTACCGTTGTGTTCAGTAAACAAACAAAATATGGAAACCGCTTACAATGATTCATATGTATTGTTTCGTTCTTTTATGTATTCGCGTAGACGAGAGATTTATGTCTAAATCATCTGAAACGGTCACCTAAGGAACTAATGTTTTCATATTGGGTATTGGAGCCTATAACTCATGCAGCATGCTTAACTACCAGAAATAAGACGACGTTTTTCTTCAACTGCGCTATCGCATCGTCGTCAGTAATGTACCAGGCGCGGCTGACATCCCACCTACCGTGATTTCTAATCCTGAAAGTAACTAAACTGCTTAAATGACTTTGAAATTTATAACGACGTGGAACAATCCTTACAAGAAATTATGTCTATGGATCTACACCAAGTAGTTTTCTCCAAACATTAGAAAACTAAACCAAACATAAATAAAACATAAAACACATGTTTACATGTTACTAGTATAAAAATGAATGTTTGTTAAGCTATATAAGAAGTTTATGAAACATCAATGTTGTAGAACAAGAGCAATTTGAATAAACAATCCTTCTTTTTTTTATTATTATTTAGGGAATTACATGTGAACGTACTTGATGTGACTTTGTTGATATATGCATTTTAATACATGTACATTTACTGACTATTCATTTGATATGAATGTGGTTTTTGTGAGAGTTGTCAAACAGAAACAAAATGCAATGCAATTACGCAACGGTATTCTAATGATACAGAGCCGAACAAATCAAAACTGTCTTCCGCAAAAAGTATATTTAACTATGAAAATATCCTGCTTGAAACAAGTAACAATGCTCTATTAACATTTTTTGGCAAAATTATTTGATCAATTTTATCCGATCAAAGTCTCAATATATATATGATAATATCAAATAAAGTTAAATTTTACTAGAAAAATATCAAATGAACCAAGGTATCTTTGAATTTTTTTTTAATGTCTTCTCCTGGCTTTCAATAAACACCATCAATTAACACACAAAAAATTGTGTTTATCAACCATTCCAATTATAGATACCTGTAATAAATATAAACACACAAAAACAACCCCAATATAATAAAATTCATGTAATAATTGCCACTTTATCTTTTCTGTAAAAAGGGATAAACCAAAGTACATATTTAATATTTATTAAGGTCCTACACCAAGACAGCCACTATGGACTTAAGAGAGAAAAATCTCCTGAAGTCATTAGACAACATAATTTTCTTATACTATCAACTGCTGTGTCAAATTATATTTTATTTCTGTTTGATTTTTGTTTTAGCTCGAGCTTCAATCTATAATTTGTTTAGACTGGTGTGTCCCTTTAAGATTAATGTATATATGTGTATTCGGTGAAAGGAAAAAGAAAGTATACATACCTATAAACGTCGACAGGTCGAGGAACAAAAAATGTACTGCATATAAATTTTGTATATTTATAATTCATCATACTGTTGAATCAAATAAAACAACATTTAATTCATTTCAAAGCAAAACAATAAGATAACAATCAGTTCATTTTTCCATCACATGAATAAACTGAGTCAATAATGAAATAATTTCAAAAACCAAAATGTATGCTTTCTTTTTCCTTTCAGTGTATATATATGAATGTATGTTACAACTTGACTGATATATATCTTTGTACGGTTTGTTGAGGGATGGCCCACCCCGACCCTCACAGACCTATTACGGGGTGATTAAATGGATCACTTTTCAGTGATTGAAATTAAAAAAAATAAAAAAATAAAAAAAATAAACATATACTTTGATGCATCTAAACGAAATCAATAGCAGTCAACTCAAGGAAAGCTATTGAGCATGAACATCGGCCATACCCTTAATACAGACACAAACAGTATCAACATTGGCGGAGCTACATTATCCAAAGGTAATATAACGGAGATGAACAGAGGTAAAATATATTTACATCTACATCCACATATTACTTGGGGGGGGGGGGGGTCAGTTAAAATAATTACATTTCTAGTGTTAAAAAACAAGACTTGTTTAGAATTTTACTGTGGCGAGACCAACCATAAACTGATTTAGGCTGGTACTGGCTTTAACACAACTTGGTAGGCTATTCCAATTTCTAATTGTTCTAGGGAAGAATGAGTTCTGATGATATAGGGTCGCAGAAAAAAGGTACATGAAAATATAGATTTTTTATTGGAATTAGATGGTGGTGATCTACAGTAATTAGGTTGTTTTAAAAAGTAGAATTAGTGATGAATTGATTCTTCTTTGATGGAGGGTTTGCCTGTTTAAGATTTGATACATTTGAGTGACACTGCTTGTGAAGTTGTAATTATTGAGTTCATATCTAGCTGCTGTCCTCTGTATTTTTTTCTTCTTTGTATGTTTGTGTCTTTTGCCAGGGATGCCAAATGGACGAACAGTATTCTATTTGTGGTCTAACATAGGTGTTGTATGCTGTTGCTTTGATCTTTTTATAATTTGTTTGTATATTACGTTTAATGAATTTAAGGGTGTTGTTTGCTGTTGATGTTATGTTGTCTATAAAGCATCAGGCCCATATGAACAATCACCAAGACTTCTCAAAGAACTACACCAATAAATCGCACCTATCCTAACTACCATCTATAAATCATCCCTAGAAACAGGAATTGTCCCACAAGACTGGCGCTCAGCAAAAGTCGCTCAAATATACAAAAAAGACCCTAAATGTAAACCCTGTAATTATAGACCAATATCACTCACTTGCATTGCATTTAAACAAATAGAACATATACTAGTATCAAATATCATGACCCATTTCGACAATCACAATCTTCTCAGTCCTTTTCAACATGTTCTTCGATCAAAACACAGCTGTTAATCCCACATAATAGGCTTTATCCAAGAAATCTTTGATAACTTAGAGTCTGGAAAACAAACTGAACTTATGGTAAAGGAATTTAGTAAAGCATTTGATCATAATCACCCTCCTACAAACGTTTTAATCTATGAATAAACACTAAATCAGTGTCATGGATAAGTTCATTTTTACAGAACAGAACTCAAACAGTAGTTGTAGAGGGTCACATGTAAGAGTCCGTCCCAGTAAAGTCCGGTGTACCCCAAGGTTCGGTCACTTGACCCTGCCTCATTATGGCCTACATAAACAACTTGCCAGACTCACTCAAAAGTCGAGTGCGACTCTTTGCAGACGACACCATAGTGTGACTTACAATAACTACAATGTCTGATCCCCAATTACAGAACTTAAAACAACAAAAACATGCAAAATACCTAGGTGTGACATTCAGCCACAATTTTAATTTCTCAACCCATATATTGCATGAAAATTGATAAAATATATGCATAACTCTATATTAGGTAAATAAAAGCTTAGCTTTACCGTCAACAGAACCTTTAACATAAAACACAAAAATGAGATAAACATATTTATTCATTTTTGTGAATTAAGGTCTTATAGTAAAGTCCACACTCGAATATATAATAAACATTACGTAAGTCGCAATAAGGCATTACAATGTTTGTTATTTGCCTAAAATCCAGAGATCAGCGTCGCAAATCCGATTGCCTTCGTTTAAAAGAATTTTTAAAATAATTGTGATTAGAAATGTGTTTCCATCTGTTGTACAATTATGGTACTACATATAGTTTGTCTGCAATTAAGAAACGCAGTTACTGGTCACATGATCAAGCTATGTCATTGTGTTTTAATTCACAAAGTTAAACAACTCTGTAATCCATGTATAAATGATGAGTTGCTGCAGCATTATCTTCCTCGTATATAAAACAATGATAAAACTAAAAGTTACTCGGACCAATCAAATGACGCGCGGCCATTGTGTCACCCTCGAAAGTTCAACCAAAACAGCAAAACTATATAAGATTGGAAGTTTATTAAGTTCAGAATATACGATGACCTCAATATTCATGATAATATATCAGGTGTCAAAATATTGAACTGCTTTGGTTTATATTTCTATCAACATTTTAACAAAGTATAAAACATTGGTTTGTTGTTTTATTTTTCAAATATTTAATTCGAAAATGGTAAAATAGTGCTTTTTTTATTTAACACTATCATATCTATATGAAATCACGATTGACTAATTCAAATGTCAACATATTGGTTTCGTAGAAGTGCTTTTAAAATAACTTTATCGTCGTTCATGCGTACAAAAGTGCAGACGAATGTGTTATTGTTCGTTTATGCGTAAAAAAATGCAGAAGAATGTGTTATTGTCCGTTCATGCGTACAAAAGTGCAGACGAATGTGTTATTGTTCGTTAATGCGTACAAAAATGCAGCCGAATGTGTTATTGTTCGTTCATGCGTACAAAAGTGCAGACAAATGTGTTTTGTTCATTCATGCGTACAAAAGTGCAGACGAATGTGTTATTGTTCGTTCATGCGTACAAAATTGCAGACGAATGTGTTAATGTTCTTTCATGCGCACAAAAGTGCAGACGAATGTGTTATCGTCGTTCATGCGCACAAAATGCAGAAGAATGTGTTATTGTTCGTTCATGCATACAAAAGTGCAGCCGAATGTGTTATTGTTCGTTCATGCGTACAAAAATGCAGACGAATGTGTTACTGTTCGTTCATGCGTACAAAAGTGCAGACGAATGTGTTACTGTTCGTTCATGCGTACAAAAGTGCAGAAGAATGTGTTATCGTCGTTCATGCGTACAAAAGTGCAGACGAATGTGTTATAGTTCGATCATGCGTATAAAAGTGCAGACGAATGTGTTATAGTTCGTTCATGCGTACAAAAGTGCAGAAGAATGTGTTATCGTCGTTCATGCGTACAAAAGTGCAGACGAATGTGTTATAGTTCAATCATGCGTATAAAAGTGCAGACGAATGTGTTATTATTTGTTTACGAAAGAGCAAACAAAGGAAATTCCTGATGACACACTGAAGGTAACGGCCCTGTAAACCAAACAGAATATTAAGTTGGATTTTAGGAATAATATTTTGTTTGCACAAGATAAGTTTTAAAAAGGAATAAAAAATGAGTTTATCTCTATTTGTTGAGATGTTTCACGTTTCTATCTACGACACGACGTATTCCGTATCTTTCTTGTAAATACTCCAACAAAAGATGAAACTATATAACCATCAACCATTAAAAAAAACTCTTATAGGTTGTGAATTCATGAAACAAATTAGTTTTCTACATTC
Organism: Panopea generosa; assembly: GCA_029582155.1. Lineage (NCBI taxonomy): Eukaryota > Metazoa > Mollusca > Bivalvia > Adapedonta > Hiatellidae > Panopea > Panopea generosa. The sequence goes on along the minus strand of CM055894.1, from coordinate 98,391,967 downwards.
TAAATATATGGACACACAACCTGTAAGAGCCATGTCCACAATTTAAAAATGGGATATGTTTTCTTTGGAAAGGGACTGGGAATAAAATCGTTATTTATGAAATGTAAACATAGATTATTTAATTTGACTGTTACGTAATGCTTGCATTTTTCCTAAATGAGTTAAAGAAGGAAATGAAAATACAATTATTAACAATTTCTCTTAGTTTAAACATATTTTATTGCCAAATATATACACACATACATATTATAACCATAGAATAAATAAGGCAAAATGGTCTGGCAACCAAATTAGTAATGGCCATTCCATTGAAACGAAGAATTGCATTGTATTTTGATGGCTGAGTACCATTAGGTGGACATGTACAATGAAAATATAAACATGTAGTAAAATGCTACAGACATATATTAAGATTCATATAAAAACATTAAGAAGTTTTGACAACTTAGAAATAATTTTAAAGAATACACTAAGGAGGATATTTGTTATCAAATTGTAAAGTTAATCCCAATAACAAAAAGTATGCATGCCTCCTGCAGAGGACTGTAATACTAAAAATAAACATCACGAAATACTAGTCATTAAAACGTTTTGGTGGTTTAATATATATGTGCATGTTGCCAAATATATCGCAACTTTCAACATTAGTTAAATCATTGCTGACAGACAGAATTTTCTGAAAGCACAAGCGATGATATGGTCTTTTTTTAGTAGAGTAAATAATTGAAGCCTCGATAAAACGGTAACATTGAAAGAAATAACTATGTACATCTTCTGAATCGTATCCACATTCACATTTTGCTGTTTCATGTCAGTGGTGTATGTCCAGATCATTATTTTATTTTCTACACAATTTGTATATTGGTTGTTTTGTATATTGCACATTTAGGTCAAACTAATGCAAGTGTGTATTGGCTTTTCAGATGGTTCCTATACATATACACATTGTGTGTCAATCTTAAGAATGTGTGAGGACATTGGACGTGGACAGATCATTAATTAAAATTTGTACAAGTGATTCAGGTATAATGAATACATATTTGCAACAGTCCTAGCATAAATGAACACAAACTTTTCAAAACAATTTATGAATTCAATATTTTATCATAAAGGTTAACCTTCAACAAAGCAATCCATTACTCAAACAATTAATAACTTGGACATAGCATGGAACAGTTTCATGGCAAAGCTAATTAAATTCTTGCTTAATTTTTCAGTTTTTAATCTAAAATGAAGGAGTAGATCTATGTCGTATACATATTATTGTAACGTTTGGGCTATGTTGTATAAAATAGCCAATACAATTGTTACAAATAATTTGCTTCTTTGACTGTATGTCGTCCATTCATGAAGCTTTCATTCAACACATCACTGTAAAAGTAGTCAAACAATACCGACCAATCAAAAACTATCAATTGTGTTTTGTTCAATCACTGTCATATGAATTGAATGACGGTTTACTCTATTGACAGAGTTTGTAAGAAGACGTTAATTTATTGTTATTGTTATTTACACAATAAGGGCACCCACAATATACAGGTATGTACAGAAATTAGGGCATCCATGAAAGACAAATGTATGTACAGAAATAAAAATCCAACAAAATAAATTCATACATAGAACTACAGGGATCTTCAAAATGTAAACATGTATAAATATGAGTCCGCCAAATAAGGTAACAATTTTTTATGTGTCCACCATAGTAATGTTTATACTCTAAACCATATATATCAACATGATCGTATAAGCAAAACATCAACATTTCCTTCTAGCTAAAACACGATATCATTTACACATGTTGTTACATAATCTACATATACATTGGGGAATAGAAATTACTCTCATCTGATACATACAGTAGTATATTTGGTCTTATTGCTAACATAACTTGAGGATTTTAAGATATACCTATACAATACAATTTGAGGGTAAATACACTATTCAACATCGAGAAAAAATATTCCTTAATTCTTATTCCGCAATAAAACAAAAATCACCACAGAGCAAAGAACAAGTACAAGAGACCCAAGTGCAATTAGTATACATATAGCTATGGCCCTTCCATATATGATGGACTTAATGTGCTCATAATCGTCTGCTTTACGTCTTGTGCTATCACCCCTAGTAGAGTCGTACTGATGCTCTGAAATGAACATTGACAAATAAATTAAAAAAAGAAAATGTTAATATAAATATATTATGATCAATACATCAAGGGCGATATTTTTCGTGACATATGACGTAGGTGTTAATATCGTCGGAAACAGATTTAATAAATGTTATCATTCTGAAATGTTATATATACTTAAAATTTATAGAATGTGAAGAATTAATCGAAGATTTCTTAGAAAAATACAGTCATGACGATAAAAGAAAGGTAATTGAAGTAGTTTAGGATTGTAGTTACACCGGTACGAAGACCTGGAATTTGTAACTATGGTATTTATCTTATTATAAGAATAGTTCAAATTACCAATGACTAAGATTTGGATACCGTCTGTCTTTGTGCCAAACACGTCATTATGAGCACTACAAGTGTACATCCCACTGTCTTCCAGTGTTGTGTCGTTGAGGCTGATACTCAAGGTATTGTGAGTGGACTTGAAACCCGTAATTGTGGAATTGTCTTTGTTTTTTACCCAGCTGATTCGTGATTCAGGATAACTTTTCACTATGCATTGCAACACAACTGTCGTTCCACTTGTGACGTTGGCAGTTGGTGTGGATATGTTTATCTCTATCTTTGGTGCGTCTGATAAAATAATAAGCATGTCCTGACATATAAACTACAAATACATATAGTGTACATTTCAGAAATGTTTCAGTCAAGTTTTAATTTGATATGCATGTGACGTGCACATTCCATGCACTGTATTCCAAACACGGCATAGATAGGAGATAGGGAATGCATATATACGAGGTATATATAAGTTATATTATCAATCATCAATTCAGAATTCAAAACTACAAGGAACACACTTTCGGAACGTTATAACCCATTTCCAACTAATATAAACTGTGTATACTTAAATATAGCCAATAACAGTCGGAAATAAGTCGCCCTGGTATTTTACTCAGTTTGTTTTTGATGGTTCCATGCAATCATGTAGCTCATTTAATATTATTAAAATAGAATTCTGCTGAAGCTAGTAGACGTTAGTGGTGTTTTATATTCTATTGCCCCTCAGGGACAGATTCGATAAAAACCGAACCAGCTCTGAACCCGTTGTGTTATTTCAAAAGCTCCCTTATCAGAAAGTATTAAACTTATTATTCATATTTGTCCATGATCCGAATAAACTGAGTTATTGATTTTTCATATTCAAATATATGTAATACATGCAAATGCTTACACGTGAGAGTTATTGTATATTCATCTGTTTTCTCAACATCAAAACTGCTACATTGAGCACTGCACTCTATCGTTTCTCCATCGTCATCCTTTGATATATTTACAGCAACAACATTTGTCGAAGTATAACCACCACTGTCGTTGGCTGTTTTCTCCCAGTTGCTTGTAACAATTGCATTCCAAAAGTACCACACGGCCGGACAAGGAGGGTTGGCATTCCTAATTACACACGTGAAGTTCACGAGATTGTATGGATAATCTTCAATGCTTGGCCGAGTTGGATGTAATGTTACCGACGATGGTGGAACTGTTTGATAAAAAATTAATGTAATTGGTAAGTTGAAATTAGTTTAAACTAATTTATTTTAGCTCGATTGCGAAGACAATTCAGGGTTCATATGAACTTCTTCGAGTCCGCTTCCTGTGTAAAACCAATAATGTGTGGTTTCTTTTAGAAGTCATCGGTTCGAGCTTTAGTTCGATCTAGCGTGACCAGCCAACACTTTATTCACTATTCTACCGCAAACCTATGGTAATTAGAATAAACATAATAACATCCTAACACTATAATTAGGTATAATTGGTGGTATATATGTAGTGTTATACATTCCATATATTCCTAAACAGAATGAAATTGAAATGTTATAAACGTGACGCGCAGTTTAAATAACCGAATAAACATTACGCTTATCTGCTTATAAGTACGGTAACATCCAAATGTGTGTGTTAATTTACTTACATTTGTATATACATGCTTATGTAAATATTTATATTATAAACAAACAAAGAAACAATTGATGTTATTTATAGAATACCTGACGCCAGAACAACAAAGAAATAATAAAAAAAACAAACATACGACATGATAGAAATGATGAAAGTTTTGCGATAAATCAGGCGAGTATTACATAAACAAAACATTAACATTAGTACATTATATTGTTAAGTTCAATACTTGAAATCTCATTTAAAGCTTTATGAACTAATGACAGAACAAATAGTTATGCTTAGTAAAAATCATCTATATATGTATTTTATCATACATAATAATGACTTGTTTCAACATATTATCCTTGACAGAAAGAATATAATGTATGCAAAGACTGAACAGTCACTCGATACATAGTTGTATCTCTTTCTTGTGAGGTTACTCGACTTTTACACTTAAAAAAAAGTCCTGTGTAATTTGGTTCGAATATTTTGAAATGTTTCAAAGGGACTGTGGTTTCTTGCTGCAGATGAATTGAGCAAAAGCTGGCATAGCACATCGTTATCAGACACCACTGGTTTTAAAAGTGACCTTTATTGCATTGAAAAGATGGATCTATTTTAAAACATTTGAGGGTGTCATTTTAAAGAAAAGACACTTGTGGTGTCATTGCACTGTATTCAAAACATCGAGCAGGTCACACACCCACCACCCAACACTCCACACACACACACACACACACACACACACACACACACACACACATACCAGTTATTGTGATTTTAATGAGACTTTAATTACTTTACGGATGAATGTGTGTGTATGAACTATTCGGTAACATGTTTTATACTTTATGGGTTTAGATAAATAGTTTGCCTATGTTCTATTGAAGCATCACGCTTTGGAATTATATAATTTAAGACGACATAACCAACCATGTCGGAGTTTGTGTTTTGCTATCAACTAAATAACTATTAAATGCTTTAGGTTATCATTATATTATTTGATTCGTTACACTCATACAAGCATAGCAACACGACTGCATTTCCAATTTTCATTACTAATTAGGTCTATGTCCTGTAATGTTTTAATAAAAAAAGAATAAGACGGGGATTGGTGCACCCACGTGGCGGTTAAGCAACTGATCGGTCCAAGGCGGAGACCTCTACTGTCACTTCTTTCTTATAAATATATTGTATGTAAAGTACTTATTATGATTATTTCATTGATTGAATGTATTAATTATGGTGTGTTGTAGTGGCTGTTTGTAGTTGTAGTTGTGGTCTCCTGTTGGACAAAGACTTTAACCATTTTAATGTATTGTATTGGCTGATATATTTACAATATAAATAAACTACATCGTGCATGTTTATGTTTCCTGATACCTTTTTAATTTAGTTGATATGTATCACAGATTTACCAAACACCTAAAGAAAACAATTCAGATATCCAATGCCTTACCCCATATGCATGTATTTATGTATAAATTATTTACATGACTATTCGTGTATCATGCCATCAAGCATTCATTCCGTTAGACTGAAAAGTATATTAACATATATTCTGTTAATATACCGCAAAACAATTACCATCTATATATTTTCAAACATAATAAATATATAAATAAAATATTTATTCTGAGTCAGATTGATTCCGGAATGATATTGTGTGCGGTAATACTTACGGCATGCAATAAAGTAAAACACACTGATGCTTACATGTATAGTTTATCATTTGATCACTCGTACACAAGTCATCCTTTAACATCTCGTGAGAAAGACAACACTTGATCATTTCCTGGTTCCACCTCCTTTGTATGGTTGTCAGCACGGCCGTGGTCGTTGTTGACCCACTTACACTCCCTATAGTTGTCTGACTACTTATAATCTGACTTCCAGAGATATAGAATGTAACGTTTGGCGTAGGACGTCCTCCAATACTCCAACAAGACACGTTAATTGGATTGCCCTCAATTAAAGAGGAGCTTAGGTTGAGTTGAGGGTTTTCTGGTTGGCCTGTGTTTATATAAGGTACATTGAAATAGCAATATCTATTCCTAATAAAACGTTAAATATAGTGTTACTTTTGCATGTGTTATCCAACCATACAATAGTATTTGTAAGAAAGCAATTGATCAAATGAGAGTATAACCAAGGGAAGCTAAAAATAAAATGTAATGATAAAGTAATTAATGTTGGCTTATGTAGCGTGTTCTAATTCGTTCATTTAAGTCATCATGTTATTTAATTTCCCATCGCACAGTGTCATATCATTAAACAATCATATCATATATTAAATCATGTCATTGGTGTATAATGTATGGTGGTATAGTTCTGCTCGCTTGTCAGCCAATTTTAAGTTACCATTTTAAGTTGTTGACATAGAGAATACACTACCTACTATTTCGACATCTTTATGATATGTTGACATCATCATATTTATAATAAGTAATGTATTTTGATTATGAATATCGCGACATATGTAATATACCAACGGTTACTTATTAATGTTGATCATAATAATGTTAAAAGTGCGTTAATGATATCAATGTGTAGTTATTAATGTATAGCACAGATGTTATAATTATATATACATGTAGAGAAAGCTATTAAATTTCATCTACATTAAAGTTTCTTACGAATTAAGTATATATTCGTGGATACGACGAGTGGTTTCCCTAGCGCCTTATTGTCAACTTTACACTGAACAGTCAGCAACTGTTTTACATGCGTTGGTGTTAATTCTGTTGTATACAACTCTCCTGAAAAAACGATCTTTTTTTTCTGTTGATCAACCAGTAATTCCACAGAGACAGGTTTTGTACCACCCGTTGTATTACATCTGATTGTAATCGGGTCGAACGATGTACCATATATACACTGCTTACAACCATCAAAGTCTCTGGTGTCCACGAACATCGGGGTACTCGGTGGAACTGAAGGTAGAAATATAACAAATGTCTCGAACACTATTTTTAATTGATATGTATTGAACAGGATGTAATATGACGTCATTTCAAATTGATGAATACATTATTTAACGTGAAAACAGCAGATATAACGGAAAGATATGATAGCTTAATAAATGTTTACATTGGTAATTCAAACACAGTACTTTTTCGATGCAATTTGGAAATTACAATTAATTATGATTAAAGACTCTGACATGAATAAGAACATGATCATTTTTGATCGCATGAAAAACATGTCAAACTTAAATTGATAAAAAAGACACCAGCTCATTTCAATACTAGAAATACAATTGCAAGTTTTGGTGAGCTGAATATGTCCTAAAGGCATGTACATATTCAAATTTCTCTGTATACACATGTGGTAATACCGTGAATGATTATATAGATGTCAAAATGTATCAACGTTACTAATATGTGTATATGTTTGCTGTGCACGAATCAGAAGGAATTCTCAACAACATTAATGAACTCTTCAATTTAAACTAAAATTTAATGAAAACCAACAAATCCTATCACATAATTATCATTATATTTGGTTTTAATCGGTGTTCATAATAAAAGTTTAATTATTCTACATATATACAGAATATTAACATATCTAGACGAACTAGATGTCCCCACCATTTCGGGAAAAACAAGATCTCTATAAGATTTCTATAGTTGGACGAGCTAAAAGTCTTTTAAATAATATGTTTGCTTCAAATCGGTCCTATTGTCAGATATCAATTGTTTATGCATACGTATTTCAGGAATCTCACCCAATACTTGAATATGTTTCTCGTTAGTTTTATTTCTTCTGTTTTCAGTGCATTGAAGTTGGTACACACCAGTCATGGAACTGTTTATATTTGAAATTGTCAATACATACTCCATGCTGCCCTTTATTTCAGTCTCCAGATAATCCCCGGTAATATTCCTACTTGTACACACGTCCGATCCGGGACATATGTCGGGTGTAAACAGCCAGTATCGGATATGGTTACCAGGATTGTAGGTGACAGACATCCGTGGTAGGTAACCCAGCTCAATATCAACACCAGTTACAACCCGCTGTGTACGCTGATACAACAATCCACAATCCGCCAGTTCTAAATATATATATAAAGTATTGTATCAAGTATATGTAGTATGTATAGCGGCATATGTGATATTTATCTTTTTACCGTTCATTTATTATTTAGAAATACATTTTTGACTACCAGTCTTGACAAAATAATAGTTAGCGATTTACATTTTAATCAGTACATATTTGTATAAAATATTTATTTACTTTTAACATTATATGTATATTGATATATTTCTATTTTAAATAATAAAACATTAAAATTAAGATTTAAAAATATATAATGCACATACCTGATTTAATTTGTATTTTCATGTCACATTCTCTGTACCGTGCAATAATGTTGGCGAAGATGTTAATGTTTCCACTGAGAGTGTAATTGGAGAAGTGTAAGTAGTATATTGAACCCCTTTCATACATCGATACGTTTGACGAATTAACGAAGTTCATATACGATGTCTCGTGACTTGATAATCTTTTGTACCCCCATGTGATATACGAATTCTCGAAGTAGTATTCACTCGATAGTTCCAATGTTATGTTTAAAGGTCTATTTCTAAAAACTGGTTCAGTAACAGACAGTGTTCCACATTCAGATACCGCAGTAGCTGAAAAGAATGATAAAACCGTGATGATATATTTATTACTGTACTATCAATGTTTTGTGTAAGTTCAGTTATCCAATACAAAGTACGCGGTATTATTAGAACGATGAGACAAACGTTAGAAAGAAAAGATTTTGAAAAGAATATGTTACCAATGTATTCAGTAAATGAACAAAAATCTGGAAACAACTTGTTTTGAGTCATATGTATAGTTTCCTTCTGCTATACAATCAAAGAGACGAGTGATATATGTCTTATTCAACTGAAAACAGGCACTTTAGGAAATATTGTTTTTATTTTAGGAAATGGAGCCTATGACTCATGCAGCATCCGTAACTAGCACATTAAAACGACGTTTCTGTCAACTGCATTATCGCAACGTCGTCATTAATGTACCAGGAGTTGCTGACACACACCACAGGAACCGTGGGTACTAATCCTGAAAGTAACTAAAATGTTTAAAGTGATTTGGGATTTTATAACCAACTGGAACATTCCGTTCAAGAAATGATTTCTATTGATTTACATCAAGTACCGTCTCCAAACATTACAAAACTAAACCAATCTTTAAAATAATAAAGCATTACATACAGGTTTAACTGTCACTAATATAGTAGTATATTGTTGTAGAGCTATATAATATCTGTAAGAAATACCAATGGTAAAGAGCATAAGACATTTGAATAAAAGGTCCATGTTATTTTTATTTTTATTGTGTGAGCTATATTTGAGCTGACAGTTAAGAACACTATAATCGATGCAATATTATATTGCCCATTTATACAAATACAAACAGTAGCAGTCAGTACATGATGAGTTACGGAGCATGCAATATCTGTCTTGCCCATTTATATAAACACAAACAGTAGCAGTCTGTACATGAGGAGTTACGGAGCATGCAACATCAGTCTTGCCCCTTTATACAAACACTAACAGTAGCAGTCTGTACATGAGGAGTTACGGAGCATGCAACATCTGTCTTGCCCCTTTATACAAATACAAACAGTAGCAGTCTGTTTAGAGGAGTTACGGAGCATGCAACATCGGTATTGCCCCATTTATACAAACACAAACAGTAGCAGTCTGTACATGAGGAGTTACGGAGCATGCAACATCTGTCTTGCCCCTTAATACAGGCACAAGCAGTAGCAGTCGGTACATGAGGAGTTACGGAGCATGCAACATCTGTCTTGCCCCTTTATACAAACACAAACAGTAGCAGTCAGTACATGAAGAGTTACGGAGCATGCAACATCGGTCTTGCCCCTTTATACAAACACAAACAGTAACAGTCTGTACATGAGGAGTTATGGAGCATGCAACATCTGTCTTGCCCCTTAATACAGGCACAAACAGTAGCGGTCTGTACATGAGGAGTTACGGAGCATGCAATATCTGTATTGCCCCTTAATACAGGCACAAACAGTAGAGGTCTGTACATGAGGAGTTATGGAACATGCAACATCGGTCTTGCCCTTTAATACAGGCACAAACAGTAGCACTCGGTACATGAGGAGTTATGGAGCATGCAACATCGGTATTGCCCTTTTATACAGACACAAACAGTATCAACACTGGATGAGCTACATGATCCCAATGTATTATAACTTAGGTAAACAGAGTTTTAATATATTGCATGAATATAATATAATTCCATTATAGGTAGATAAAAGCTTACCTTTACCGTCAACAAAACCTTTAACAAAGAACACAGAAATGAGGTAAATATATTTATCCATTATTTGTGAATAAAGGTCTCATGATAAATTCCACACTCGAATATATAATAAACACTTCGTTAGTCGCAATATGACATTACAATGTTTATTATTTGCCTAAAATCCAGAGGTCAGCGTCGCAAATCAGATTGACTTCGTTAAAAATAATGTTTAAACTAATTGGCTTAGTTCATGTGATTATAAATGTGTTTCCATCTGTTGTACAATTATTGTACTACATATAGTCTTTGATTAAGAAACGCAGTTACTGGTCACATGATCAAGCTATACCATTGTATTTTAATTCGCAAAGTTTAAAAACTCTGTAATCCATGTATAAATGATGAGTTGCTGCAGCATTATCTTCCTCATATATTAAACAATGATACAACTAAAAGTTACTTAGACTAATCAAACGGTGCCCGGTCATTGTGTCACCCTCGAAAGTACAATCAAAACAGGAAACTATATACGATGGGAAGTTTATCAAGTTCATAATATATGATGACCATTTCAATATTCATGACAATATGTCACGTATCAAACTATTGAACTGCTGTGGTGTATCAGTTTTTTAACAAAGTATAAAACAGTTGGTATTTTTTTCAAATATTTAGAAATATTGTTTAAAAAAAGTCTTTTTTAATTTGGAACTGAAATCAATCCCATTGCGTTAATGTATGAATCTTACAGCAAAGTAAATATCACAAAGTAAATTTAACATTAACACCGCCAGATGTGAATTATTTGGCTAAACCCGCTAATCTTCACTTTGAAATTAGCTCTCAAAGCGAAAACATCATATAAAATAAAAAGAATTCCCACCGTCATAGATAGGGACAATTGGTTTTATTTAATGTGTTTAAAATATAAATAAGATACAGCGGTGGTTAATCGTTAGATTGGACACATTATAATAATAGAAGATCAAGTGAAATACAGTCTAAAAATTATGGATCTGACTATTATCTGCTGTTGTTTCTGTAAAACTGTTTTCTCGCTGTATTTATATATTTACAGATGTGCCGCGCTGATGAGGTAAACATGGTGATTTCCAAATAATTTCGACGATGAGATGTAGCATCACAGGACGGAGTAAAGACATTAATGCTATGTTTAACTACGAAGTCATTGAATGCAAGTGACGATATTTAAAGTTGATATTTACTTTTGTAGATGTGCTGAACTGATGGGGTAAAGATGCAGATTTGGCAAAACTTCCACCAAGGACATGTAGCATTTAAGAAAGGAGTAAAGACATTGAAATGTTTAACTACAAATACATTGAATACAAGTGGATATTAAACAATGATCAAGTTGCCATGTACATTAACATTTTAATTCAATGAATATGACTTGGAATAAAGAGACATTAAAAGCTGTATAAAGAAGAATAACAACAACAGTTGAATAACTATATTCTTTTTTCACGTGTCACTGGTGGCAGGAAAATTCCAGAGAGGAACATGATTCTCATGCGCTCATTTTGTGCTAAAGTGTTTATATCTAGTTATACGGCTTTTGTTTTGTGCCGATGCGTAATTTCCACATTTTTGTGCATAGCTTAGCTGTTTTATTTGTGTTGGTCGAGCGGTTTGATACAACCTTGCGTAAACCACCTAGGTACCATCGTACAGCTCGAGTCCTTTCGGGGGTTTTCCTGTCAATTAAGTGAGCATACGCCATTATCGTTCTAATGTGGAATTATGAAGTTTTACTGAGAATTTATGAAGTTTATTAAATTTTCAATTGATTTGATTTAGTGTTGTTTATTTAAGATTTTTGGAATGTCTAACGTCAATTTATGTCATGAAAGATTAGAGACGATCATTTAGTCAGCACTCAAACACTCATCCTTGCAAGTTACTGGTAGCTTTCCCATGAATCAACAGTGGGAGACGGTTGACAATGAGACGCAATGTCGCATATCAGTCATAACTGAGACTGTGGCAGACCAAGGATTTGAACTCAAGATTTCCAGGGATTTGAACTCAAGATTTTCAGGGATTGCAACATGTGACTGGCTGTGCTAACCGTGCAGGTAATATTGATTTGAGACATCTTGAAATATCTAATTGAAAAAAGGTAATATAGTCATTTTTTTATTTAACACCATCATAGCTTTATGAAACTAATTCAAATGTTATCATATTGGTTTTGAAAAAGTGTTTTTAAAATATCTTTTAAATTATTGTTCGTTCATGCGTACAAAAGTGCAGACAAATGTGTTATTGTATGTTTACGAAAGAGCACTCAAGGGAAATAAATCCTGATGGCACAACAACAATATTGGCCTTGTGAATAGATTATTATTATTATTTATACAAAGACAGGTTAAATATAATGTAATGAGAAATACAAAATATCTCAAAAACACAAAATTATCGATTAACGAAGACCTGGCAAAGTTAAATCAACTAGTGTTATCGTCACCGAGGTTAAAGGCAAAAGACAAAGTAACCAGAGCTTGGTCGTTCGATGGCAAACTCTTTGTTAAATACAAAACTGATGAAACAACAACAGTCAACTTTCCAGAATATTCAAAATTGTTCGAATTACCTTGGCCAAAACCAAAGAATTAATCAACGAGACTCGTGACTCTAACTTTTTTAACAGTATAGAGCGCGTTATATTATAACAATACATGAACCTTGATCGCGGTATTTATGTAAGGCTATTGAATTTAATATACAGTAAAATAAACGGTCACGGTTGTACTGGTTTCTTAAATAAACAAGGTGCATATAAATCAAATAGGATTGCTTTATATTGCAATCAATTTGATTTGTAGTGGATAAAATGAAGGTTTTGCAAAGTGAAATTGACAAGTTGCTTAACTAGCTATTGACAGAATGAGCCATTTTAAAATGATGTCAGTGACACGGACAAACATTTCTTTTTTTTCCAGCTTTCAGATATATGGTATACCGGATATAAACACCTTGTCGAAACAGCCAAGAAAGTGATGAAAACGATGTCCACTATTTTAATAGTCCGTATTATAGAAAAAAACAAAGTAAATACGTTTGACGGTGAAAATGCTCATTATATCAAATTCATGTAGTTACTGTTATATATACTCTTGCTTGAGGCTGTATGGCTATCTACATGTTATAATAAAATTTGATATATATTAATGTAATAACAATTCAAAATGTGTTTTGTTAAGGAATAGCAGTAGAAATGTTTGTAAACTTATATTAATATAATGACTGAAATTTCATCAATATAATAGTTGTGAAAAATATACCATCTGTTCGTTGCAGCATGTATTAGTGTTTATACAAAAAATAATCTGTTTTATCAATGTGTGTAATACAGAAGTAAATCAAAATGTTGAAAACATGTAATAAACTATTGTAATATATGAAACTAGTATTAGTGTACATAGGTTAACATAATTTAAAGTAAACGAGATATAAAGTTTAAACAGTAACTGCTTTTTACTGTTTAAATAGACCAAAGTGTAAATAAGGAAGTAAATTTGAGCTTTTGATAATGTATGTATATTAATTTGGAAACTGAGCGAATCATGTATCTCTATCTAGGAACGATACAGACATTTAATATGGTCTTGATTTAAGATTTTAATGAAAATAATAAGATATATGGTGTAGTTTTGTATGTACGTATATATGCATGTGTGTGTGTTTTGAATGTGTGTAGGCGCGCACGGGTGTGTATGTGTGCATGCGCATATACATGTGCATATGTGGCTGCGTACATGCTGTGCCCATGCATGCACATGCATGCGTGTGCATATGGACATGTGTGTGTACATGCGTGCGTGCATGCATGCATGCATGCATGTATAGATACATGCTTATATACATACATGCTTACATACATGCTTACATACATGTTTACATGCATTCATGCGTGTATGTAGCATGCGTGCGTGCGTGTGTGTGTGTTGTGTACATGTTTTATGTGTGCATGCGTGGATGATTGACAGTACAAGGGATACTACAAATAGGATAACATAAAAAGATATTAAAAACTTTCCTTTTCATTCTTATATGAACTTCAAAATATTTCGTATATAAGGATGATCAAAAGGAGTATTGTGCATGCATATATGCATAAATTATTACATGCATACATGCGTGAGTGCGAGCGTGCGTGCGTGTTGTGTACATGTATTATGTGTGCAGTTGTGGGTGAGTGACAGTACAAGGAATACTACAAAAAGTATAACATAAAAAAGGTAGTAAAACATTCTTTTTAATTCTTATATAAATTTCGAAATATTTCGTATATAAGGATGATCAAAGGAAGTTTGTTATCATAATTTTAGATATTATATTAATACCAATATAACAGTGTACCATAGTATAACACTTAAGTTCCTAACAATTCTTATGCACATCTTTCGTATCTAGTGTATAAGGAATGTCTCAAACTTTACATCCGATTTTTATTTGTGTCAAAAGGCGTTGTTGCTTTCTTTTAAAACAGCTTAATAAAATAATAAAAATACTAATATATTCATGTACTAACGTGTGTTAATAGAATACTAGTACATGCATACATAGATGACAATATACTACTAGACATTATCATAAGAGAGAGAAATAAATACTATTTTATATCACACAATTTTGTATTTTCTATTAATTGTTGATATTTAAACGAAACACAAGTGTATATTACATTTCTTAAATATTGTCTTATCGATTATAATATTACCATCTTTTAACATAAACATTCTGTATAATTATAAAATATGGTTTTGGAGGTGGTATGACTTTTTATTTAATATATTATAGATATAAGAACGATAAATATTTTAAGTTCACCATATTTGTGCATACAACAAATATAAGTTGATTATAGTATTGATAACTGATATGCAAACGGAACACAAAGGTGTTGAATGCATCTCTAACATGTGTTTATCAGATAGAGTTTTCAAACAGAACCTAGTAAGACTATATATTATAAAGTTAGTGGGAAATATATTGTATACTACACGTGGTTTATGCAAAGGATTAATATTATTTTGCATATAACTTGTATACTATATTCATTAATAATATGCAAACGAAACACAGGTGTTTACTACATGTCTCACATGTCAGTATCAGTTAGTTTTTACACGTTTTTTAACATAGAGACGCTATATAATCTGCATCGTAGCATTAAATAGTGTTCTGCAATAGTAAGACTATTTGGTTATAATTTGTATTTGCTTAAAACCACTTAATATAGATAGTATTAAAAAATGTGTATATAATAATATATATATATATATATGTAAATAGATTATTAAATACAGATAGTAAGTGAAAATAAAACGACAAAGAAGTCCAGTTAAAATAGTCAAAACGATTATTCCTGTTGTTTAAGTCGTTGTTATTGGTGCTCAATAATCTCTAAGTATATTTGTTAATATTTAGTTTTCATAAAATTTTCACTTTTATATATGTATATTATTTTTCCATAACAGTTTTGTTAATATTTGCATAAATGTATATTTAGTTTCTGCAAAATAAAGGAAAAAACATGTATTGATCAAAATGACAGATACTGGTAGTAAATAATTATATAAAAAAATATCAAATTTCAAAAATATTGATTAATTATTATTATTAATTTTTTAACATTAATGTGTTAAATGTATGAAATACTAGTTGTTTATAGTGGCAGCGAACCTTTGTAAATATTTTGATATTTTTTGGTGATGATGAATTGTGGTTTGTTTTATTGTTCGTATTTTCGTCAACACTCGTACTACTTACTGCTATATCTTTTTCTTCTTCTTCACCTCATGTACACTCTAAGTTTGCAACAGAATGCACATACCGAAAGTTATAATAATTTCCCCCAAATGTCGTAAAATGAATGTAAAAGTTTGCACATTTAACGTAAAAGGCTTAAACGACTCATCCAAAGGACAAAAAATATTTTATTGGTTGAAGCTGAACCGATACTCTATATGTTTGTTACAAGAGCTACACTGTGAAGAATTGTCATATAACAAATGGAAAAAAGAGTGGGGCGATGAATTATTTTTAAGTGGAAATTGCAGGAATAGCACAGGTGTGGGCATCCTTATTAACTTTAATTTTACGTATACAATAAAACAATATTATAATATCATTGACGGTAGAATGCAATCGTTAAACATTAATATAAATGAAAAAGATTATGTATTTCTAAATGTTTATGCACCAAATAATGCAGCAGAACATATTACATTTCTTACGAAAATAGATTTTATTATTTTAAACGATAGCGATACTTCAATCGTTGGTGGCGATTTTAATACTATTATTGACATTCATAAAGATAATAAAAAAAATGGAAATATTAACAACAATAAGAAAAATAGAGAAAAAATAAATAATATTATACAAAATAACGATATAAATGATATATGGAGAATTTTAAATCCAAATACAAAACACTATACGTGGCACTCCAACCACAAACCGCCAATATTTTGTAGGCTTGACTTTTTTCTTGTTTCAAACAACATAGTTAATGCAATTACTCAATGTAAAATTACAACGCGTTTACGGTCAGATCATTCAGTTGTATATTTTAATATAAATGTTGATAATCAACCTCAAGGGCCAGGATTTTTTTAACTTAATAATAGTGTTATTTTAGAAAAAGATTATCAAGATAAAATAGAATATTCAATACAAGTAATAGCAGATATTAATAAAGAAGCTAATCCTTACACGTTATGGGGAATCATTAAGGGTACAATAAGGAACGAAACTATTGAATACACATCCGCAGAAAAAAAGAAAATAGTCAAATTAGAAATAAAGCTCAGAAACGATATTGATATCTTAGAAAAAGAGCTATCCAACAATCATAACAATGAGACAATTTTAAATAATATAAAAGAAAAGAAATCTGAATAAGAGGAAATAATCAAATTTAACAAAGGGATTTTTACTAAGAGCAAAAGCTGAATGGATAGAAGGGGCAGAAAAAAATACAAAATATTTTAGTAATTTAGAAAAGAAAAGATCACAAAACAAACTATCAAAAGACTAGTTAAATATGATATAGAAATTACGAAATTAAAAGGTATTTTTGATGCAACTAAATCATTTTAAAACATTGTACAGAGAGATCCACATTAAATAATGATGACATATTTTTAACACAATTAAATAATACAATTTTGAACGAAGATGAAAAGAAATCGTGTGAAGGTCTTATTACTGAAGCAGCTCTCAAAGAAATGAAAAATTGTAAAAGTCCAGATGGAATTACAGCAGAATTCTACAAAATTTTTTGTAACACGGTTAAAACTTATTACATAAGCTCGATTAATTATTCGTACGAAAACAATTCATTAACAACAATTCAAAAGCAAGGTATAATTTCTCTTCTACATGAAAAAAAGACAAAAATTTAACAACATTAGGGAATTGGAGACCAATAAGTTTACTTAACGTTGATTATAAAATTACTACAAAAACAATAGCAAATAGAATGAAAAATGTTTTAAATAATCTTATCGATAACAGCCAAACAGGTTTTTTAAAAGGAAGATATATAGGTGAAAACATTCGAACTATCTTTGAGGTAATAAAATATTTAAAAGACGAAGACAAACCAGGACTTATATTTTTTGCAGATTTTGAAAAAGCATTCGATAGTATAGATTACGGTTTTATTTTTAAAACTCTTGCATATTTTAATTTTGGTAACTCTTTTATAAACTGAATTAAATTATTTGATAACGATGCTCAAAGTTGTGTACAAGAAGTTAATAACGGACACATGTCCGACTTCTTCAACATCAAAAGAGAAGTACGACAAGACTGTCCACTTTCACCATATTTATTTATATTAATTATAGAAATTTTATACAAGTCCGTAAAAGCAGATAAAAATATAAAAGGCATAAACATATATAATAGAGAAATAAAAAAAAAACAGCATTTGCAGATGATGCAACGTTTATGATGGATGGGTCATATAAAACTTTTACATCTTTAATAAAAAGGTTAAATTATTTTAGAAAAATATCTGGTCTAAAATTAAACGATAAAAAAATTGTTATCTTAAGATCAGGATCATTAAAAAATTCTATTGAAACATTTGGTACAAATAATAAATTTATATGGACATCAGAATGCTCGTCTACTCTGGGATTTGTTTTTTTCAAATGACAGATACAAATATAACGAATTAAATTTAAACCAAAAATACAAGAATTTACAAACATAATTTATCAATTATTGGAAAAATAACTGTTATAAAAACTTTTGCATTACCAAAACCTATATACCCTCTTACAGTCCTAGAAAACCCAAAACCGGAATTTATTAATTTAATCAATAAAACTATATACAATTCTTTATGGAATAATAAACCTGATAAAATTAGTCGAAAAACAATAATACAGGATTATGAAAACGGGGACCTAAAAATGATTGATTTAAACATGTTTATAAAAGCAATTAAAGCAGGATAGGTCAAAATAATAATCTATAATAAAATACGGGTGATTGGAAACATATATACAATAACACATTAGATAAAATAGAGAGACAATTAATATTTGAATGTAATTCAAATGAAAATGACTATATTAAAATTCAAAACCAACCATTTCACAATTTTTTCTTAGAAATATTACAATCATGATCAAGCATAAACTTTGTAAATAAACCAGAAGCTGAAGGATTAAACAATCAGATATTATGGAACAACTCTTATATAAAAAAAACAATAACACGACATTATTTTATAAAGAATGGTATGCAAAAGGTATCAAGTACATCAAACAAATATTTGATAGTAGGCAAAAAACGTTTTATATATTTCAGTTTACAAAAGTTAAGTTCACACTTAATAATTCAGATCTTTTAAAATATTATACTTTAATTGAAAGCATACCAAAAGTATGGAAACAAAACTTGAAAACCGACAACATAGCTGATAATAATAAACAAATTAACTAAATTCGAAACCTCAAGAGTCCAAATAAGTTTTCATACAACCGACAATTAAAAAACACTAACAATATTAATATTATCAAACCTCATATTAAATGGGAATCAGAAAGTACGAACAGTAACTGAAATGTTGTGCACACCGTACCTTTTAAATCCTTAATTGATACAAAGATAAGAATATATTATGCGAATTGTACCAAACAACAAATTCATGTATAAATGCAACATATGTAATACAAGTTTATGTGATTTTTGTGCCATGAATGTTGAAACAAATATACATCTATTTTGGGAATGTCATTGTTCTAGAGCCTTTTGGACAAATCTTGAAGGATATCTTAATGAAAAGCAGTTTACAATAAAGTTAAATTATATGATAATATTTCTTGGATATGTTGAATGGAGCAGTTATTCAAACTTGTTAAATACTATATTGATTTATGCTAAATGTTTTATCTATAAAAATAAGTATGCAAAAACAATTCCCATATTTATCAATTTTATAAAATATTTAAAACATATTGAAAACATAGAAAGAATAATAGCAACGACAAAAGATAAACTTGAACAACATAACGGCAAATGGGAAAAAATACAACTGTATTAATGCCGTCATCAAACTGATTTCAGACTTAGAGTGTCGAGTATTCCTCCTCTTTATCTTAACCTTCATTTCCTGTTTTATCCCTTATCTACTCTCCATTATCTACTGTCTACAAACACCAACAACTTATTTCTCAATTAATGCATTAAGTATACTATACTTATAAAGACCATTGTGACAATGCTTCATTATAAAAACACTTATAATAGTATTGTTAACATATAAAAACTGCCTGAATAGACTTGTATATCAGATATATATCTTAACATGCTAGAATAATATCCACGCTAATCCTTCTTATTGTGTTATGTACAATGCGTTGCTTTTTACTTGAATGTATATGTATTATGAGAAATGAAATATTTAAAGACAAAAGAAATATTTTTATTATTGAATTTTAGAACATTATACATGTATTTGCAGAAGATGTGTTAACAAAAGGAATAAGAAATTAACTTTTCTCTCTTTGATGAGATAATTCACGTTTCTATCAATGACACGACGTATTCCGTATCTTTCTTGTTAATACTTCGACAAAAGATAAAACTATATAATCATCAACCATTTTAAAAATGTAGACACGTCTCTTATATGTTTTGCGTCCACATTTATGAGACAAATTCGTTTTCCGCATTCTAAACATATGGACACACAACCTATAAGAGCCATGTCCACTGATCCAAAATGCAGAAAAACATTTTAAAAACTGGGATGTGTTTTCTTTGGAAGGGGACGGGGAAGAAATCAATATTTAGGAAATATTGTCACAGGTCATTGAATTTGACTGTTACGTAATGTTTGTATTCCCCCGAATAAGCTAAAGAATGCAATGAAAATACAAATTATTCACAATTTCTTTTAGTTTAAACATATTTTATTGCCAAATATATACATAAATTCATATTATTAGCATAGAATAAATATGGCAAAATGGTCTGGCTACCACATATGAAAATGTATACATGTAGTAAAATGTTAAGAAGTTTAAAAAAAAATAGAAATAATTTTAAAGAACACACTTAGAGGAATATTTGTTATCAAGAACACAATGTATACATGCATGCCTCCTGCAGAGGACTTCTGTGATACTAAAAATAAATATCACGAAATACTAGTCATTAAAACGGTTTGGTTGTTTAATATATATGTGCATGTTGTCAAATAGATCACCATTTTCAAAATCAGTTAAAGCATCGCTGCCAAACAGAATCTTTTGAATATACAAACGATAATATGGTCTTGTATTAGTAAATAATTGAAGCCTAAGTAATAAGGTACATTGAAAGAAAAAATAATGTGTTTATTTTGTATCGTATCCACATTCATATTTTGCTGTTTCATGTAAGTGGTATATGTCCAGATCAATATTTTATTTACTTCACAATTTCGATGTTGGTTATTGTGTATATTGCACATTTAGGCCAAACTTGTGCATGTGTGTATTTGCTTTTCAAATGGTTCCTATACATGTACACATTGTCATCTATGTGATTAATTGTGACGACTCGACTCTCAATTGTGTGTCAATCTCAAGAATGTTTGAAGGACATCCGACATGGGCAGCTAACTTACTAAACTGTGTACAAGTGATTCATGTAACATAAATGAAGACATGCAACATAAATTTTACCAAAAAATATTCAAAACAATTGGTAAATTCAATATTTTACCATAAAGGTTAACAGTCAACAAAGCAATCCATTACTTACTCAAATGAGTGGATATATGACGTACACTTTGTAAATGTTAAGCTATGTTGTATTAAATAGCCAATACAATCGTTACAAATAATTTGTTTCTCCGACTGTATATCGTCCATTCATGAAGCTTTCATTCAACATATCAATGTAAAAGAAGTCAACCTACACCGACCAATCTAAACCTTCTTCTTTTTTGTCTTCTTTTTTAATTTCCATGGTACATTCACATACAATTTATTACTTCATACATAATACAATTTACATTCTTTATATATATTTGTTTATGAACGTATTATCAGAAATACAGTTTAAGATCTTGATAGAATAGGTCGGAGAGGAGAGGGTAAAAAAAGGTGAATAAGAAGAAGATTTTTTTAGGAAGAAAGCTAAATATGTCCTCACTGTCACTTTATTAATTAAATTATTTTATTAGAAATTAGAAAAATTGCAGTTTTTTCCATTTATTTTCATGTTGTGTAATTTTGTCTTTTGTCAGTGCAATTAATCTTTCGAGGTTTTCATGGAATTTTAAATATTTTTTAAAAGTGTTCAAATTCGGTGTTATATTTGCATATTTGTTTTTAAAGATTAAGTATTTTGCGAATATCAATCTACAGTTAATGTAGCTACTCAGGTCCACATATCCGAAGGCGATCATTGAATAATATAAATGAATGTATATTTGTTTTTCATTTAAAAACATTTGAATTTCCGTCCAAAAACTTCTCGAAATGTGACGTTCCTAAAAAACAAGTGTATAGTAGTTTCTTCAGGCATATTGCATAAATCACACAAACTTGTGTTATTAACATAACATTTAAAGAGAAATTTGTTGTTGGGGATTATTCTTATCAAGTTTTTATATTGAAACGCTCTTAATTTTGTATTTTTTAAAGATTTGATAGGTATAGTATATACGGTTTTCCGGTATATGTTATTCATTTCTTGTTTCCATTTAATATGTGGCTTAATGACTAATGTGTTTTCGATACAACTTAATTGTTTATTATATAAGTATTTGTTTGAACTGTTTAAAGTTTAAATTTGTTTTACTTGTTAAATTTGTTGCATATTAGATAACATGTTATCATTCTTGAGTTTAAATTTCCAAGAGCGTGGTATACTTTGAATTAGTTTATGATATTTAAAAAAATCTGTGTTGACTTTATCATGTATATTTTAAAGAAATTGAATGGTAAGAAATGATTTATATCTGCTATCAAAGATTTGGTCAATATGTTTCATTCCTTTATCATACCATGGTTTGTAGAAAAGAGGTTTGTTATTGTTTTAATAAAGGAGTTGTTCTATATTTTCTGTGATTTTACATTTTCGGTATGTTCACTAAAGTTTATATTTGACCATGATAATACTATGTCTGAAAAAAACTTTGAAGTTATTTGAGTTGTATTGTTTAAGTCATTCCCATTAATGTAACATTCAAATAAAAATCGTGTATATTAATCCTAATGCGACGGGCACGAATTGTTTGGTATCTCTTAAAAAATGGCCGATATTTAATCAACCATGACAAAGACTTTTGTATTTCATTTGACTTAATTCTCCCTTTGAAGTGGTAATTTAAAGATCAACATGTTATTTAATACTGTATTGTTAATCTTGGTTAAAAATGAGAAAACAACGATGAAAACCAGTAACTGCCTTTGCTGTTAAACAAAACAGACAATGTCAAAGTCGGTTTCCACGTACATGCTAGGACTACTATGCTCCTAGTATATCAAATCAACCTTTCGATATGATTTTATAGACTATATTGCCAATTAGAAAACTACGTTAAAACAACATTGATTTTGTTGTTTTTGTTGTTGTCGTCATTATTGTTTGTGTTGTTGCTGTTATTGATGTTGTTGTTGTTGTTGTTGTTGTTGTTGTTGTTGTTGTTGTTGTTGTTGTTGTTGTTGTTGTTGTTGTTGTTGTTGTTGTTGTTGTTGTTGTTGTTGTTGTATGATGTTGAGCGTCGCTTTTAACAATTTTCTAGTCATATTTTGACCCAATCTACATGAGACAGTATTCATAGCGCTACCACACTGAAGTATCATATCAGATACACGGTGTATGGTAAAACACCAAGTCAACTTATACTGACACCAGCTGACCTGACATTCAACTATACTCAACTATACGATAAAACTTCTAGTACAATTTTAAAACTCTTTGGTATGACCCGGCCGGGTATCGGACCTATGACCTGCCACATGCGAGGCAGACGCTCATAAACTAGGCCACCACTGTAGTGTTAAACAACTTTGAAATGTGCTTAATTTTCCTAGTGTTTAATATACATATATCCACAAAATTTACGGGAACGTGCCATTACTGACAAAAAATAAACATCCGCTTTGCTTCGTTGCAGCTATGAATGTTTACGACCGACATATTTAATTAATAATCTGATATTTTTTCCGTTATAATACAGTCATAATCCTATCCAACAAATGCACCTTAAACCACTGTTGCAATACATGAAATAATAGTTTAAACTTTCATATTGCTATACCATTTTATTCAGATATGCTTTACATTACCATTAAAATTGATGTTATGAGATTGGATGATAAATTTTATTATTTGTGGAACAACAGCAATGTTTCAGTCATAATATTAAAACACTTGGTCTTCGTATTCGATAAAAATACACACATCAGGTCCATAGATGTTGCTACTTACCTCTTCATCAGGCAATAACTTTTTACTGCGTCATCAACAGGCATATATACATTGGTCTTCGTACTCGGTAAAAATTACACACACCAGGTCCAAAGACGTTGCTACTTACCTCTTTATCAAGCAATAACTATATACTGCGTCATCAACAGACATATATACATTGGTGTTCGTTCTCGGTGAAATTACACACATCAGATCCATAGATGTGGCTGCTTACCTCTTCATCAGGTAATAACTGTATCCTGCGTCATCAACAGGCATATATACATAGGTCTTCGTACTCGGTGAAATAACACACATCAGGTCCATAGATGTGGCTCCTTATCTCTTCATCGGGTAATAACTGTATACTGCGTCATCAACAGGCATATATACATTGGTCTTCGTACTCGGTAGAATAACACACATCTGGTCCGAAGATGTGGCTACTTACCTCTACATCGGGCAATAACTTTTTACTGCGTCATCAACAGGCATATATACATTGGTCTTCGTACTCTGTGAAATTACACACATCAGGTCCATAGATGTGGCTACTTACCTCTTCATCAGGTAATAACTGTATACTGCGTCATCAACAGGCATATATACATTGGTCTTCGTACTCGGTGGAATTACACACATCAGGTCCATAGATGTTGCTACTTACCTCTTCATCGGGCAATAACTGTTAACTGCGTCATCAACAGACATATATACATTGGTCTTTGTACTCAGTGAAATTACACACATCAGGTCCATAGATGTGGCTACGTACCTCTTCATCATGCGATAACTGTATACTGCGTCATCAACAGACATATATACATTGGTGTTCGTACTCGGTGAAATTACACACATCAGGGCAATAGATGTGGCTTCTTACCTCTTCATCAGGCAATAACAGTATACTGCATCATCGACAGGCATCTATACATTGGTATTCATACTCGGTGGAATTACACACATCAGGTCCATAGATGTCGCTACTTACCTCTTCATTGGGCAATAACTGTATACTGCGTCATCAACAGACATTTATACATTGGTCTTTGTACTCAGTGAAATTCCACACATCAGGTCCATAGATGTCGCTACTTACCTCTCCATCGGGTAACAACTGTAAACTGCGTCATCAACAGGCATATATACATTCAATTTGGTATTCGTACTCAGTGAAGAAACGCACATCAGGTCCATAGATATTGCTACTTACCTCTTCATCCGGCAATAACTTTTTACTGCGTCATCAACAGGCATATATACATTGGTCTTCGTACTCGGTGAAATTACACACATGAGGTCCCTATAAGTGGCTACTTATCTCTTCATCAGAAAAGAACTGTATACTGCGTCATCAACAGGCATATATACATTGGTCTTCGTAATTCGTGAAATTACACACATCAGATCCATAGATATGGCTATTAACCCCTTCGTCAGGCAATATCTGTATACTGCGTCATCAACAGGCAAATATACATTTATCTTCGTACTCGGTGAAATTACACACATCAGGTCCATATATGGGGCTACTTACCTCTTCATTGGGCAATAACTGTATACTGTGTCATCAACAGGTAAATAAACATTGGTCTTTGTACTTGGTGAAATTACACACATCAGGCCCATAGATGTGGCTACTTACCTCTTCATAGGGTAATAACTGTATACTGCGTCATCAACAGGCATATATACATTGGTCTTCGTACTCGTTGAAATAACACACATCAGGTCCATAGATGTGGCTACTTACTTATTCATCAGGCAATAACTGTATACTGCGTCATCAACGGGCATATATACATTGGTCTTCGTACTCGGTGAAATAACAAACATCAATTCCATAGATGCGGCTACTTACCTCTTCATCAGGCAATAACTGTATACTGCGTCATCAACAGGCATATATACATTGGTCTTCGTACTCGTTGAAATTACACACATCAGGTCCATAGATGTGGCTACTTACCTTTTCATCAGGCAATAACTGTATACTGCGTCTTCAACAGGCATATATACATTGGTCTCCGTACTCGGTGAAATAACACACATCAATTCCATAGATGCGGCTACTTACCTCTTCATCAGGCAATAACTGTATACTGCGACATCAACAGGCATATATATATTGGTCTTCGTTCTCGGTAAAATTATCAGGCCCATAGATGTGGCTATTTACCTCTTCATCCGGTAATAACTCTTTATACTGCGTCATCAACAGGCATATATACATTGATCTTCGTACTCAGTGAAATTACACACATCATGTCAATATATGTGGATTTTTACCTTTTCAACAGGTAATAACTGTATACTGCGTCATCAACAGGCATATATACATTTATCTTCGTACTTGGTGAAATTACACACATCACGTGAATATATGGGGATACTTACCTCTTCGTTGGGCAATAACTCTATACTATGTCATCAACAGGCATATAAACATTGGTCTTTGTACTCGGTGAAATTACACACATCAGGCCCATAGATGTGGCTATTTACCTCTTCATCGGGTAATAACTGTATACTGCGTCATCAACAGGCATATATACATTGGTCTTCGTACTCGGTAAAATTACACACATCAGGTCCATCGATGTGGCTATTTACCTCTTCATCAGGCATTAACTGTATACTGCGTCATCAACAGGCATATATACATTGGTCTTCGTACTCGGTAAAATAACATACATCAAGTCCATAGATGCAGCTACTTACCTCTTCATCAGGCAATAACTGTATACTGCGTCATCAACAGGCATATATACATTGGTCTTCGTACTCGGTAAAATTACACACATCAGGTCCATAGATGTGGCTACTTACCTCTTCATCGGGCAATAACTGTATACTGCGTCATCAACAGGCATCAATACATTAGTCTTCGTACTCGGTAAAATTACACACATCAGGTCCATAGATATGGCTACTTACCTCTGCATTCGACGAAAACGTTTTACTGCGTCATCAACAGGCATATATACATTCAATTTGGTCTTCGTACTCAGTGAAGTAACGCACATCAGGTCCATAGATATGGCTACTTACCTCTCCATCAGGCAATCAATGTATACTGCGTCATCAACAGTCATATATACATTGTCTTCGTACTCGGTGAAATTACACATATCAGATCTATAGATATGGCTATTTACCCCTTCGTCAGGCAATATCTGTATACTGCGTCATCAACAGGCAAATATACATTTATCTTCGTACTCGGTGAAATTACACACATCAGGTCCATATATGGAGCTACTTACATCTTCATTGGGCAATAACTGTATACAGCGTCATCAACAGTCATATATACATTGGTCTTCGTACTCGGAGAAATTACACACATCCGATCCATAGATATGGCTACTAACCTCTTCATAAGGCAATAACTGTATACTGCGTCATCAACAGGCATATATACATTGGTCTTCGAACTCGGTAAAATTACACACATCAGGTCCATAGAGGTGGCTACTGAACTCTTCATCAGGCAATAACTGTATACTCCTTCATCAACATGTATATATACATTGGTCTTCGTACTCAGTGAAGTAACACACATCAGGTCCATAGATATGACTCCTTTCCTCTCCATCGGGCAATAACTGTATACTGCGTCACCAACAGGCAAATATACATCGGTCTTCGTACTCGGTGAAATTACACACATCAGGTCCATAGATGTGGCTACTTACCTCTTCATCGGGCAATAACTGTATACTGCGTCATCAACAGGCATCTATACATTTGGTCTTCGTACTCGGTGAAATTACACATATCAGGTCCATAGATGTGTATACTTACCTCTTGTTGGGGCAATAACTGTATACTGCGTCATCAACAGGCATATATCCATTGGTCTTCGTATTCAGTGAAATTACAAACATCAGGTCCATATATGGGGCTACTTACCTCTTCATTGGGCAATAACTGTATACTGCGTCATCAACATGCATATATGCATTGGTGTTCGTACTCGGTGAAATTACACACATCAGGTCCAAAGATGTGTCTACTTATCTCTTCATTGGGCAATAACTGTATACTGCTTCATCAACAGGAATATATACATTGGTCTTCGTACTCGTTGAAATTGCACACATCAAGTCCATACATGTGGCTACTTACCTCTTCATCAGGCAATAACTGTATACTGCGTCATCAACAGGCATATATACATTAGTCTTCGTACTTCGTGAAATTACACACATCAGGTCCATAGATGTGGCTACTTACCCCTTCATCAGGCAATAACAGTATATTTCATCATCAACAGACATATATACATTTATCTTCGTACTCGATGAAATTACACACATCAGGTCCATATATGGGGCTACTTACCTCTTCATTGGGCAATAACTGTATACTGAGTCATGAACATGTATATATACATTGGTCTTCGTACTAGTTGAAATTACACACATGATGTCCATAAAAGTGGATACTTACCTCTTCATCAGGCAATAACTGTATACTGCGTCATCAACAGGAATATATTCAATTGCTTTTGTACTCTGTGAAATTACACACATCATGCCCATAGATTAGGCTGCTTACCACTTCATCAGGCAATAAATCTATACTGCGTCATCAACATGCATATATACATTTGGTCTTCGTACTCGGTGAAATTACACACACCATGCCCATAGATTTGGCTTCTTACCTCTTCATCCGGCAATAACTGTATATTGCGTCGTCAACAGGTATATATACATTGGTTTTCGTACTCGATGAAATAACACACATCAGGTCCATAGATATGGCTACTTATCTCTTCATCAGGCAATAACTGTATACTGCGTCATCGCCAGGCATATATACATTCGTCTTCGTACTCGGTGAAATTACACACATCAGGTCTATAGATGTGGTTACTTACCTCTTCATTGGGCAATGACTGTATACTGCGTCATCGACAGGCATATATACATTGGTCTTCGTATTAGGTGAAATACACACATCAGGTCCATAGATGTGATTACTTACCTCTTCATCGGGCAATAACGGTATACAGCGTCATCAACAAGCATATATTGCGTCAATAACAGGCATATAGACATTGGTCTTCGTATTCAGTGAAATTACACTCTTCATTTCAATAGATGTGGCTACTTACCTCTTCATCGGACAATAACTGTATACTGAGTCATCAACAGGCACATATACATTGGTCTTCGTACTCGGTGAACTTAAACACATCAGGTCCATAGATGTTGCTACTTACCTCTTCATCAAGCAATAACTGTATACTGCGTCATCAACAGGCATATATACATTGGCTTTTGTACTCTGTGAAATTACACACATCATGCCCATAGATATGGCTTCTTACCACTTCTACAGGCAATAACTCTATACTGCGTCATCAACAGGCATATATACATTGGTCTTCGTACTCGGTGAAATAATACACATCAGGTCCATAGATGTGGTTACTTACCTCTTCATCGGGCAATAACTGTATACTGCGTCAACAACAGGCATATATACATTGGTCTTCGTACTCGGTGAAATTACACAAATCAGGTCCATAGACATGGCTACTTACCTCTTCATCAGTCAATAACTGTATACTGCGTCATCAACAGGCATATATACATTGGTCTTCGTACTCTGTGAAATTACACACATCAGGCCTATAGATGTGGCTACTTACATCTTCATCTGGCAATAACTGTATACTGCGTCATCAACAGGCATTTATACATTGGCTTTTGTACTCTATGAAATTACACACATCATGCCCATAGATATGGCTGCTTACCACTTCATTAGGCAATAACTGTATACTGCGTCATCAACAGGCATATATACATTGGTCTTCGAACTCGGTGAAATTACACACATCAGGTCCATAGATGCGGTTACTTACCACTTCTTCAGGCAATAACTGTATACTGCGTCATCAACAGGCATATATGCATTGGTCTTCGTACTCTGTTAATAAACACACATCTGGTCCATAGAAGTGGCTACTTACCTCTTCATCAGGCAATAACTTTATACTGCGTCATCAACAGGCATATATACATTTGTCTTCGTACTCGGTGAAATTACACACATCAGGTCCATAGATATTGCTACTTACCTCTTCCTCTGGCAATAACTATATACTGCGTCATCAACAGACATATATACATTGGATTTTGAACTCTTTGATTTTACACACATCATTCCCATAGATGTGTCTACTTACCTCTTCTTCGGGCATTAACTGTATACTGGATCATCAACAGGCATATATACATTGGTCTTCGTATTCGGTGAAATTACACATATCAGGTCCATAGATGTGGCTATTTACCTATTCCTCAGGCAATAACTGTATACTGCGTCATTAACAGGCATCTATACATTGGATTTTGTTCTCTGTGAAATTACACACATCATGCCCATAGATTTGGCTGCTTACCACTTCATCAGGCAATAACTGTATACTGCATCATCAACAGGCATATATACATTGGTCTTCGTACTCGGTGAAATTACACACATCAGGCAATAAATGCGTCTTCATACCTCTTCATCAGGCAATAACTGTATACTGCGTCATTAACAGGCATATAACCATTGGTTTTCGTACTCGGTGAAATTACACACATCAGGTCCATAGATATGGCTACTTACCTCTTCATCAGGCAATAACTGTATACTGCGTCATTGACAGGCATATATACATTGGTCTTCATACTCGGTCAGTTTCACACATCAGGTCTATAGATGTGGTTAATTACCTCTTCATTGGGCAATTACTGTATACTGCGTCGTCGACATGCATATATACATTGGTCTACGTATTTGGTGAAATTACACACATCAGGTCCATAGATGTGGTTACTTGCCTCTTCATCGGGCAATAACGTTATACTGCGTCATCAACAGGCATATATTGCGTCATCAACAGGCATATATGCATTGGTCTTCGTATTCGGTGAAATTACACTCATCAGGTCCATTGATATGGCCACTTACCTCTTCATCGGACAATAACTGTATACTGAGTCATCAACAGGCATGTATACATTGGTCTTCGTACTCGGTGAAATTACACACATCAAGTCCATAGATATGGCTATTGACCTCTTCATCTGACAATAACTGTATACTCAATCATCAACAGGCATATATACATTAGTCTTCGTACTCGGTGAAATTACACTCATCAGGTCCATAGATGTGGCTACTTACCTTTTCATCGGACAATAACTGTATATTTAGTCATCAACAGGCATATATACATTTGTCTTCGTACTCGGTGAAATTACACACATCAGGCCCATGGATATGGCTACTTTCCTCTTCATCAGGCAATAACTGTATACTGAGTCATCAACAGGCATTTATACATTGGTCATCGAACTCGGTGAAATTACACACATCAGGTCCATAGATGTGGCTACTTACCTCTTCATCAGGCAATAACTGTATACTGCTTCATCAACAGGCATATATACATTGGTCTTCGTACTCGGTGAAATAATACACATCAGGTCCATAGATGTGGCTACTTACCTCTTCCTCGGGCAATAACTGTATACTGCGTCATCAACAGGCATATATACATTTGTCTTCGTACTCGGTGAAATTACACACATTAAGTCCATAGATGTGGCTACTTACCTCTTCATCAGTCAATAACTGTATACTGCGTCATCAACAGGCATATATACATTTGTCTTCGTACTCTGTGAAATTACACACATCAGGCCTATAGATGTGGCTACTTACCTTGTTATCAGGCAATAACTGTATACTGCGTCATGAACATGTATATATACATTGGTCTTCGTACTAGGTGAAATTACACACATGATGTCCATAGAAGTGGATACTTACCTCTTCATGAAAAACCAATAGTTATCATTATTAAGAAAAATAAAATTATTTACCTAAATGAGCGCACCCACAAAATACAAGTATGTTAAGACATGAGAGCAAACACAAAGTAAAAATATTTACATAAATAAATATTACAACAAGAAAAATGTATGTACAAAATTGAAGACACCTACAAAATACAAATATGTACAGATATGAGTTCGCCAATAAAAATCAGCTTAATATCAACAACATAGTAATGTTTATTCTCTCAACCATACATATAAACATTAACGTATAAGCAAAACAGGAATATTTGCTCTAAAGAACAATATCATTTACACATGTTGTTACATAATCTACATATGTATGGGAAAATATAAAATCGTAAAGTACTTCGCATCTGCAACATACATTAGCTATATGGTTTTACTTTTAATTTAATTTTATTTCAAACGTATCACGAATATGGTCTTATTGGTAATATAAGTATGAGGTTAAATAAAGTTATTCCACATCGACATATAATATTCCTTAAATATAATTCTTATTCCGTAATACAACAAAAATCAGCACAGAGCTAAGAACAAGTTCAAGAAATTGAAGTGCAATGAGTGTATATATAGCTATGGCCCTTCCATATATGGTGTTGTCATTATCGTCTGCTTTGTGTCCTGTGCTTTCATTTCCTGTAAAGTCGTGCTGAGGCTCTGAAATTAACATAAATAAACTATTTAATACCCTTGTTTAACATATACATGTATGACCCGTTAATGTTATCAAATACAAAAGGTAAGTATGATGAAGGACGATAATTTGATATAGACAATAATGGTTGGTCTATGTGATGCCCGTGGTTGAGCGCGTATATCATAGCGAATGCACGTGCGTATTGTTTTCATACATTGCTTGCGAGTGTGTTTGTTTCTGTATGTGTGTACAATGCCTGCTTTTATGATGTATATTTAATGACTCATATTTTCGTGCTAAAAATGGACATGTTGAGTATTTTTTGTAAAATGAAATTACCTATGACAATGATTTCAATTTCTTCTGTCTTTGTCCCAAACACTTCATTATAAGCACGACAAGTGTACGTTCCACTATCTTCCTGTGTTGTGTCGTTGAGACTAATACATGAGGCATTAGGACCACACGTCTGTCCTGTGATTGAAGTTTTGTCATTGTTGTTGATCCAGCTGATAACTGATTCAGGGTTACTCTTTACTGTATATTGCAGTCCAACAGTCGTACCTTTCGTGATGTATGAAGCAGGTGTAGATATCGTTATACCTATGAGAGGTGCATCTGAAATAGATTTAATAAATGGTATCATTCTGAAATATTAGGTATACTTAAAATTTTATAAAGTGGGCAACTATTCTTTTGAAAAAAAAAATGTTTTCATTTGTTGTATGTTTGAATTGTGTGGTATAACACGCGGTTTATATTTTATATTATCATTTTTATTATGATAAGGCTTCTGTTGGAAAGATGTTTTCTAACTTTTGGTAAACTAGTATATTATATTTCCAGATATTTTTTTAAATTTAATTACATATTATATATAATCTATACCATAAATGTTCTTAATGAAGCATTTAGTACCCAATTCCTTACATTGTATAGATATGATCATGTTTGCATATAACATTGTTTAATATCTATTCGTGTATCCTGCCACCAAGCATGCCTTCGATTTGCAAGTAATGAGTAAATATATGTTTTGTTGAAATACTTCAAAACATTTACAATCTAAGTTTATACATAACATTATTTCAGGACTACATTGATTCCGGAAGTGGTATTGTGTGCTGTATTCATACGACATATGCTAGATAGTAAAATACATTGATATTTACATGTATAGTTTATCATTTGATCACTCGTACACAAGTCATCTGTTAACATCTCGTGGGAAAGACAACACTTTATCGGTTTCTTGTTCCACGTCGTTTCCATGGTTGTCAGCACGGCCGTTGTCATCGTTTCAACATACGCTTTAGTTGTTTGGCTACTCATAATGGGATTTCCAGAGATGTAGAATGTAACATTTGGCGCGGGAAGTGCTCCTGTACTCACACAAGACACGTTATTTGGCTTTTGGCTTGCCCTCATTAAAATAGTTTAGACTGAGTTGGGGGTTTCCTGGTTTGCATGTACAAGGTTTATTACGATAGTTACTTCTATTCCTACTTAAACATTAACAACCATCGATATCATGTTATTTTTGCATATATTACCCAACATATAGGAGTGTTTGCAAGTAAGCCATTTGTCAATTGACAATATCACCAAAGAAAGATATTAATAAAATGTAATAATAAAGTAACCAATGCTTGCTTATATCACGTGTTATATCTAAAACATTTAAGTCAGCATATTATTTAACACTTAATTTGCCATCGTACGGTGTCATATCATTAAATCATATTGGCGTATGGTATATGGTGGTGTAGTTCTGTCCGCTTGTTAGCCTATTTAAGTTACCTTTTTAAGTTGACATAGAGGATGTACTACCTACTATGTCGACATCTTAATTATATGTTGACATCATCATATTTATAATAAGTAATATATTTTGATTGTCAATATGGCGACATATGTAATATACCAATGGTTACTTATAAATGTTTATCATAATAATGTAAAAAATGCGTTAATGATATAAATGTGTAGTTATTAATTGATAGTACAGAGGTTATAATTATATAAACATGTATATAATGCAATTAAATTTCATCAACAACAAAGTTTCTTACGTATTAAGTATATATTCGTGGATACTACAAATGGTTTCTCTAGCTCATTGTTGGCAACGTTACATTAAGCAGTCAGCATATGTTCTCTACACGTTAATGTCAATTTTGCTGTATACAAATCTCCCGAAGATACGGTCGTTTGTTTCTTCTGATCAACCAGGATATCCACATGGACAGGTTGTTTTCCAACCGTTGTATTGCACCTGATTGTGATCGGATGGAACGGTGTACCATATATACACTGCTTACAACCCTCAAAGTCTCTAGTGTCCACGAACATCAGGGTACTCGGTGGAACTGAAGGTAAAAACATAACAAATGTCTCGAACATTTATTGAACAGGATGTAATATTACGTCATTTTAAAGTGATGAATATACTATTTAACGTGAACACAGCATATATAATGATATTGGAAAGATATGCTAGCTTAATTAATGTTTACATCGGTTATTCAAACACAGTACTTTTTCTGAGCGATATGGTGTTATTTGGAATTTACAATCAACTATTATTAAAGACTTCGACATTATTATGAATTTAATCATTTTTGATCGCCTGAAAAATAAACTAATGTTAAACTGATATTGATAGACACTGGCTCATTTCAAGGCCAAACATATACTTGCAATTATTTGTTACCTGAATATGTCTTAAAGAGATGTACATTTTCCAATTTCTCTATTTACACATGTTGTTATACCGTTAATGATAGTATAAATGTCAAAATGTATCTACGTAACTGAAATCTGCATATGTTTGCTGTGCACGAAGCAAAAAAAATTCAGTAATATTCTCAATAACACTAAATGAACTCTTCTTTCAAACTACATTTAAATGAAAACAAAAAAATCGAACTACTCAATCTCATAATTATTATTATATTTGGTTTAAATCGGTGTTCACAAAAGTTTAATTATTCTACTTATATACAGAATATTTACATATCTAGTACTTACACGAACTAACTCTTTCCACTATTTCGGTAAAACAAGATCTCTACTTAATAGCAGTCTGAGAGTACTGTACAGAATCAGATATCATAAGAACTCGATAGAACTAGATATCCAAAACTATCAAATTACTGATATTTGATAGAAAACAATTCCAACCTAATATGAAAGTTCTGTAAGGATTTAAATATCTACTTTAACCTGAGACCCTTGCCTGTATATATATATATATTTCTACCAGATATCGGAGTACTCAATGATCCAAGATATGTCTATTTAAATATTACTGCCCAGTGAACCTAGATTGTTACACATAACTAAATACTAACTGCTCAGTGAACCTAGATTTTTACATCTAACTATGTACTAACTGCTTAGTGAACTTAGATGTCCACACCTGTCTAAATACTACTGCTCAGTGAACCTAGATTTTACACCTAACTAAATACTAACTGCTCAGTGAACCTTATTGTCTTCACATGTCTAGATACTTGTGCCTGGTGAACACAGATGTATGAACATAGCTAAATACATGAACGTCTCGCTGGAACTATATATCAAATAGATATTAGCAATTATACAGACAGCTACGAGTGTTTCTATAGTTATACGAGATAAAAGTATTTTAAATAAAATATTTGCTTGAAATAGATCATATTGGCAACAAAAACCATTTGCATATGTATACAGATATCAGGATTCTCACCAAATACTTCAATCTGTTCCCCGTTAGTATTTTTTCTTCTATTTTCAGTGCATTGAAGTTTGTATACACCAGTCATTGTACTGTTTATGTTTTGATTTGTCAATACATACTCCATGTTGCTCTTTATTTCAGTCTCTAGATAATCCCCGGTAATATTCCTACTTGTACACACGTCCGATCCAGGACATATGTTGGGTGTGAACAGCCAGTATCGGACATATTTACCAGGATTGTTGATGACATACATCCGTGGTAGGTATCCCAGCTCATCATCGGCACCAGTTACAACCCACTGTGTACGCTGATACAACAATCCACAATCCGCCAGTTCTAATTATATATATATAAAACATAGTATCCAATATATATATAGTATGAATAGCGGCATATGTGATCTTCATATTTTTGCAGTTCTTTTTTTCATTTAGAAATACAGGTTTTAACTGCCATTCTTGAAAAAAATAATAGTTAGCGATTTACATTTTACTTAGTACATGTATACATTAAAAATATGGTATAAAGTATATAGTAAGTTAAGTGGAATATGTGATATTTATATTTTTGCCATTCATTTTTCATTTAGAAATACTGCCTTTCTTGAGTCAATTATAGTAAGCGATTTATATTTTGCTTAGTACATATTTGTATAAAATATTGATGTACTTTTAACGTTAATTGCATTTTGATATATTTTATTTCA
Source organism: Panopea generosa (assembly GCA_029582155.1). Classification (NCBI taxonomy): domain Eukaryota; kingdom Metazoa; phylum Mollusca; class Bivalvia; order Adapedonta; family Hiatellidae; genus Panopea; species Panopea generosa. Next base: position 98,354,698 of record CM055894.1, on the reverse strand, counting down.
AATAATAAAATAATAAGATTAAGAATTAAGATATACCGATACTTCCGGTATCCATCTTGGGTAAAATGTAAACAAAGCTCTCCCAAAAATGTTAAATTAAATCAAAAGTGCTGGATACTTTTCTTTGTCTCTGGATATTCATAAATGGAAAATATTCGGTAAATAAATATCTTTTTCTACGAACAAAAGCTCTACGTAAAAAATGAATTATTAACTCAAATACAATGATAGTGTAACTTGAATAGGAGCCGATGTACAGCGACAGTACCAAACAGAGCTATCTCTGTATAGTATAACGTATATATAATTCAGTACACCTTTCACATTATGAGAATCACACCGTTAAAGGAATGTTCCCACGCACGATTTTATAAAAGCTACACTGCAGAAAAAAAGTATGCAATCAGAAGATAAAAACACTAACACTGACGAATACAGTGAAAATAAACGAAAACTGTCGGAAACGTCAAGTGCCAGTGAGTTAGAAAATAGTATGAATTGTGAGACTTCTTCTGATAAAAGAAAAAGTCAAAGAAAATGACCAGTATAAATGAAAACTCTGGTAAAGTTAAATCCGGTACAATTGATGAAGAAGATAATAGTATTGCAGCCCAATTAAAAGAGTTGAACCTCAAAATGGGAAACGTTCTGACAAAAGACGACAACAGTTTAAAGAATATTATGAAAAGCATCTTTCAGGACATGAAAGAGGATTTCCTCAAATCTGTATTTCATAGAATAGAATTACTTGAAGCGAAGATTTATGAAAAAGATCAAGAGAATGACAAGTTAAAGGGTCATATCAAAAACCTATGCGCTGAAATCGAGGCTCAAAAAGAAGAAAACATGAACTTTAAACAAGAAACAGACGAAGCCCATGTCGAAATCAAAGGCACAATTAACGATTTAGAACAATATGGCAGAAGGAATAACGTTCGTATTGATGGAATAGATAATAGAACTGATGAAACGCCAACAACGACAACACAGCTCGTTATTCAAAAACTTAATGACAACATAGAGGGCCTCAATTTAACCAAAAGTGATATTGATACAGCACACAGAATAGGCAAAGAAAAAAATGGTAACAAAAAACAAATTATTGTCAAATTCGTTTCTAGGATGACGAAGGATAAACTTATGTACAAAAAATACCAATTGAAAAACACGGGTATATTTGTCAATGAGGATTTGACATCCATTAATCAACACGTGTTTACATGCATCAGGAAAAAACTCCCAGATGAAGTTGACAAAGTTTGGTCACAAAACGGCCGTCTGTTTTATAAAAATAAAATGGGCCACAAACATATTGTCAAGTACAAAGAATACCAACATTTGATGGACCTTAACTGGCCAAACGACACACCAAGCGTTAAAACTAACATAGCTCCAGGGAATACTACAACGGAAGGTACATCCGCACATGAAAACATTACATAAACGGCTTGTGCTTATAACACTAACTAGTGTTATCATGATCTATACTTTTATACACATAAAAGTTTGAATTACACATCGTTCATAAAACAATGTCTCCTTATACAAACAAAATATGTTATCGTATATATATACACAACTGACAAATGGAAATGTGCATAAAATGAGATAATACATGACTTTTTTTCAGCAGTGTAAATCCATTGAAGTATACATGCCTATTGATCAATAGTGTATACCAAATCTACCATAATAAACAAGACAATGGTCAATCGAAACGTATATACATGGCTAGCGGTCAAATACTGAGACATAAAGACAACATTATATACCTGGATTTTTACCTGTCTTAGCCGGTGTACAATGTACAACTATAAACGATTTTAAACTATACATTAAGCTATAAAACTATCAGATTTATTATCTACATTCCTTGAAACAGATGATTTAAAGTGAAAATTATATTTGTTTTAGCATGTTGTCTGTAGTCTGTAGAACTTGATTTTGACTGAATTAATTGAACTAAACATAATAGGTGTGCTATATTATGAATAATCCTATTAAGCCAGTATGCGTCAAAACAAGTTGATTTTCACTATATGAATTGAACTTTACATAACATGTGTGCTATATCATGAATAAGCCTTTATGATCAGTAAGGGTCTGCAGAATTGGATTTTTGACTTTATGAATTGAGCTTAACTGGGTTCATACAATAGATCAATACTGGTTTATACAATATATCAATACTGGGTTCACACAACAAATCAATACTGGGTTTATACAATAGATCAATACTGGTTTTATACAATATATCAATACTGGGTTCATACAATATATCAATACTGGATTCATACAATAGGTCAATACTTGGTTTATACAATATATCAATACTGGGTTTATACAATAGATCAATACAGGGTTCACACAATAGATCATTACTGGGTTTATACAAAATATCAATACTGGGTTTATACAACATATAAATTATGGGTTCATACAATAGACCAATACTGGGTTTATACAATAGATCAATACTGGGTTAATGCAATAGATCAATACTGGATTTATAAAATAGATCAATACTGGTTTTATACAATATATCAATACTGGGTTCATACAATAGATCAATACTGGGTTTATACAAATAGATCAATACTGGGTTCATACAATATATCAATAGTAGGTTTATACAATATATCAATACTGGGTTCATACAATAGACCCATTCTGGTTTTATACAATATATCAATACTGGGTTTATACATTATATCAATACTAGGTTCATACAATAGACCAATACTGGGTTTATACAATAAATCAATACTGGGGTTATACAATAGATCAGTACTGGGTTCATACAATAGATCAATACTGGGTTCATATAATAGATCAGTACTGGGTTCATACAATATATAAATACTGGGTTCGTACAATAGATCAATACTGGGTTCGTACAATAGATCAATACTGGGTTCGTACAATATATAAATACTGGGTTCGTACAATAGATCAATACTGGATTCATACAATAGATCAATACTGCGTTCATACAATAGATCAATACTGGGTTCATACAATATATAAATACTGGGTTCGTACAATAGATCAATACTGGGTTCATACAATAGATCAATACTGGGTTCGTACAATATATCAATAATGGGTTCATATAATAGACCAATACAGGGTTCGTACAATAGATCAATACTAGATTCATACAATAGATCAATACTGCGTTCATACAATATATAAATACTGGGTTCGTACAATAGATCAATACTGGGTTCGTACAATAGATCAATACTGGGTTCATACAAAATATCAAATAATGGGTTCATATAATAGATCAATACTGGGTTCGTACAATAGATCAATACTGGGTGTATACAATAGATCAATACTGGGTTCATACAACAGTTAATCAGTATGGATCTATAGAACTGCATTTTGGCTGTGTGAATTGAACTATATATACTATGTACGATATATCATAAATAAGCATATTTTAGCCATTATGTGTCTAAAAACTTTTTGACTCTGTAGTTGAAATACAGTATACATATTATGTGATATTTAAGGCAATCATAGCTAGTCAGTATGTATCTATATAAATGTTCTTGATTTGTATGATTGGAACTTTACATAATAGTTTTTCTAATTTAGAAATAAATACATTTAGTTATTATGTGTATTTTTTTAACTTTGATGAACTAAATATAAACTTGTTGTTATGTTATGATATTTTTAAAAACAGAAGCCTTTTTAGCCGATACGTGTCTGCAGAATTTGTTTTTGTCATAAATGGTCTGTATAAATTGATTATGATTTGTATGAATTTAAGATATGTGATTTTTCAAGTCTACGCAGCCGATATGTAGGTTCATAAATACATACTTTGCAACGGTTTAGATAAATTTTTTCATGTATAATCTTGATACTGTAGTAATAGTCTTTATTATGCAATTATGTCATTAATCTATAACTCTAATTGTGTTATTTCTGTACATATTATATCAAACACGACACACAAAACTCATAATACACTTTTCTTTCTGATTGATTGAATAGACATCTTTGATTATTGCATGTAAATATTTTACGTAGTTAACTGTACATCGACGTCTATGATTACCAAAAATCGTACATCAAAAAGCATGTTTAAATTATATTTTTGTCTTCTTATATCTGTTCCTTGCATCTTTCGTCTTAAATTCTACTCTTTGATATCGCTTTTCCCGTTGTTGTTGAAATACAATCTTATTTATGCATCATGGCCGTAAGTATATGCTCTTTTAATGTCCGGGGGTTAGGGAATAAAATAAAACGAGACCAAATATTAAACTGGTTAAAAACACAAGCATACGATATTTGCTTACTGCAAGAAACCCATTTATTAAATTTTAAAATAGATGACATTAAACAGGAATGGGGTGGACATGTATATTTAAGTGGTACAAACTCTAATAAAGAAGGGATATGCATTTTAATCAACTCAAAACTAAATTTAGAAATTGTTAAGCATGAAGAAATTTTAAATGGAAGATTACAAGTACTAGATATTGTTATAAATGAAAAGGAAATAACTATCATAAATGTATACGGACCTAATACCGATAATATCTTTTTCTTTCAAGAACTAGACGATTATATCACTAACAATGACGACGAAAGCTTTATTATAGCAATTGATTTCAATACGGTTTTAAATATTGATGTAGATAAGAAAAATGGCAGGCAAGATACACACAAAAATAGTCGAATCAAAATAAAATCTATAATTGATACAAATAATTTGGTAGATATATGGACACTTTTAAATCCTCAAAAAACACAATTTACGTGGCATTCAAATACAAAACCAATTATATTTAGTAGATTAGATTACTTTTTAATTTCAAATAGTCTTGTTAATTATACTAAATCTACTAAAATTGCAGCCGGATATAAATCTGACCACTCGATCGTTGATATTAAATTTGATTTTATTAAAATCAATAAAAGTCCTGGGTATTTTAAACTTAATAATAGTCTGATATTAGATAAAGAATATCAAAAATTAACAATAAATAATATAGCAGAAACTGCAGAAATAAATAAAGATGCGAATCCAAATACTCTGTGGGAATTAATCAAAGGTACTATAAGAAATGTAACAATTAAATTCGCAACAGCTAAAAAAAAAAAAGATAATGAAAAAGAAACAAATTTAAAAAATGAAATAAAAAATATTGAATCTAAACTACATACAATAAAAGACAACAAAGAGATAGAAGATACACACAAATATTTAGAAGAAAAAAAACAAGCATTGTATGAATTAATAGATAGAAAAATTAATGGAATTATGATAAGAGCAAAAGCTTTACATGTTGAGTACAACGAAAAAAACAGTAAATACTTCTCTAGTTTAGAAAAGAAAAATTCAGAAAATAAATCAATAACACAATTGAATGTAAAAGGTAAAATTGTAACTAAACAGTCCGATATATTGAAATCAGAAGCAGAATTTTATTCCAATCTATACAAAAAAAATCAAGCTGCATTTGAATCAAATTATAATTTTTTTAATCAAACTATGCCAAAACTTATAGATAATGAAAAAATGCAATGCGAAGGTCTTTTAACAGAATACGAATGTGGCATAGCATTAAAACAAATGCAAAATAATAAAAGTCCGGGCTCAGACGGCATAACTACAGAATTTTATAAAATCTTCTGGAGTTATATTAAAACCTTTCTTGTTAATTCCTTAAACTATTCTTTTCAAAATAAAAATATGACCGAGTTACAGAAGCAAAGTATTGTTACGCTCTTACCTAAAACAGGCAAAGACACGACGTTTTTAGATAACTGGCGCCCGATAAGTCTCTTAAATGTAGACTATAAGATAACAACAAAGTCTATTGCAAATAGAATTAAACCTGTTTTACCTTCTATTATTTCACCTTCACAGACAGGATTTATAAAAGGAAGGTATATAGGTGAAAACATAAGACTTCTGTTTGAAACACTTGATGATATTGAAAATACAAATTCACCAGCAATCCTGTTTTTTTCAGATTTCGAAAAAGCTTTTGACAGTTTAAATCAAAGTTATGTTTTTAAATGTCTTGAACATTTTCAGTTTGGACGATCACTCATAAACTGGGTTAAACTATTTTATACAGATGCAAAGAGTTGTGTAATTAATAATGGTCATTTGTCGCAGTTTTTCCCAATACAATGTGGCGTTAGACAAGGATGTGCCCTTTCTCCTTATCTGTTTATTTTATGCATTGAACTGTTATCTTATGAAATATCACACAACATTAATATAAAAGGCATTAATATATATGGACATGAAATAAAAGAAACTTTATTTGTAGATGATGCAACTTTTTTAACTGATGGCTCCAAACAATCTTTTGAATCTCTTATCGATGTTTTGGATAATTTTAAATATATATCTGGATTAAGATTAAACCATTCAAAATGTACAGCGCTAAAAGTAGGGTCTCTGAAAACCTCCAAGGAAACATATTGTCAAAATAAAAAGTTTAAATGGTGCAATGATAGTGCAAAAGCATTTGGTGTCACTTTCAACACCGAAACAAGAAATATATATACATTAAACTTAGAACCAAAACTCCAAGAATTTAATAACTGTCTAAAAAGTTGGCAACATAGAAAACTAACACTCATTGGTAAAATTACTTTATTAAAAAGTTATGCCATTCCTAAACTAGTTTATCCTCTATCGGTACTTCCACATCCGTCAGAAGAAATAATAAAACATATTATAAATAAAATGTATCAGTTTTTATGGGATGGTAAACCTGATAAAATTCAAAGAAAAATTATTATTCAAAAATATATAAATGGAGGATTAAAAATGATTGATATAAGATATTTTATGAACGCCCTTAAAGGAAGTTGGATAAAACGAATTTTAAATGACAACAATAAAGGAATTTAAAGGATATTTACTTAAATAAAATAAAAAAATATGGCGGTAATATGTTGTTTTAATGCAATATTAACAGGAATGACATCGTCAAATTATTTCCAGAAAAAGGTTTCTTACAGGATATTTTATTAGCATGGCAAGAAATAAAGCAAAACAAAGAAAATTAATATTTAAGTCAAGAAATAATCTGGAATAATTCTAATTTAAAAAGTGATTTAAATACTTTTTACAATAAAAAATGGAAAGATAGAGGTATAACACTAATAGAACAACTTTTTGACTACCGAAGTAAAACATTTTAAACTTTTAACGATTTTAAAAATTTATACCAAATTGATGCTGGAGATTTTCTGTTACATACATCAATAATTAACAGTATACCTAAAGAATGGAAACAAATCTTAAAAACAGAAAGCATAGTTACAAATAGAAAAGAAAGTCTTCTGAAAAGATTATTGAAATCAAAACAAGTCAACAGTTTTTTATACATTCACCAACTGGATAATAATATAAAACCAGAAATAAAGTCAGAAAAGAAGTGGGAAACAGAACATGGAAATATTGATTGGAGGAAAATATATATAGTACCTATACAATCTACAATTGAATGTAGATTAAGGAATTTTCAGTATAAATATCTACTCAGAATTATTCCAACAAACAAATCCCTATATAAATTCAAATTGACTAATTCTAATTTATGCAACTTTTGTAATATGAATACAGATTCCATAAAGCACATGTTTTGGGATTGTAATTATGTTCAGCATTTCTGGAGTCAGTTACAGAATTTCTTAAATAGTAAATATGATATAAATGTTATTTTAAATTATAAATTAGTAAGTTTCGGCTGTACTGAAAAAGTAAACAATAAAAACAACATCAACTTTATAATATTTTCTGCTAAATATTTTGTCTTTAAATGTAAATGTATAAAAACAGTCCCATTGTTTCATGAATTTGAACAGAACCTATATAAAGGTATAGAAATTGAAAGATTAATAGCTCTAAATAAAGATAAACTGCATATACATGAACTGAAATGGGAAAATTTTTCTATAAATGTTTAAACCTAATAACTGGTTCAGTAACAGAAATAGTTCCACAGTTAGATATCACAGTAGCTGCAAAGAGATATAACACTTTGACGATATACGCATTACTGTTCTATAAATGATTTTGGTATTTATCCAATACAAACTACAAAATATAATTAGACTTCTAAGACAAAAGTTAGAATGAATAGCCTCGAGATTTTCATAACAATACGTTACCGTTGTGTTCAGTAAATAAACAAAAATATGGAAACCGCTTACATTGGTTCAAATGTATTGTTTCGTTCTTTTATGTATTCGCGCAGACGAGAGATTTATAACCCTAAATCATCAGAAACGGTCACCTAAGGAACTATTATTTTCATATTGGGTATCGGAGCCTATAACTCATGCAGCATGCACAACTACCACAAATAAGACGATGTTTCCTTCAACTGCGCTATCGCATAGTCGTCAGTAATGTACCAGGGGCGGCTGACATCACAGCTACCGTGAATTCTAATCCTGAAAGTAACTAAACTGCTTAAATGACTTTGAATTTTATAACGACTTGGAACATTCCTTACAAGAAATTATGTCTATGGATCTACACCAAGTAGTGTTCTCCAAAGATTAAAAAACTAATCCAAACATAAATAAAACATAAAACACATTTTTACATGTAACTAGTATAAAAGTGAATGTTTGTAAAGCTATATAAGAAGTTTATGAACTATCAATGTTGTAGAAAAAGAGTAATTTGAATAAACAATCCATCTTATTTTTATTTTTATTGAGGGAATTACATGTGAGCGTATTCGATGTTACATCCAAATGACTTTGTTGATATATGCATTTTAATGTACATTTACTGACTATTCATCTGATATGAATGTGCTTTTTGTGAGAGTTGTCAAACACAAACAAAATGCAATGCAATTACGCACCGGTATTCTAATGGTACAGAGCCGAACAAATCAAAACTATCTGCTGCAAAAGGTGTATTTATGAAAATATCCTGCTTGAAACAACTAACAATGCTCTATTAACAATTTTTGGAAAAATTATTTTTTTCAATTTTATCCGAACAAAGTCTCTATAGATGATAATATAAAATAGACATGCCCCTTAATACCGACACAAACAGTATCAACACTGGATAGGCTACATGATCCCAAGGTATTATGACTGAGATAAACAAAGTTTTAATATATTGCATACAAAGGGATATACCATTAGCATAACTCCGTATTAATTAAATAAAAGCGTACCTTTACCGTTAACAAAACCTTTAATGAAAATAACAGAAATGAGATAAATACATTTATCCATTTTTTGTGAATAAAAGTCTAATCACGAATGTTGTACAATTACTGTACTAAATGTATATATTTTGTCTTTAATTGAGAAACGCATGTACTGGTTCACATTATCAATTCATTCCATTCGTTTTAATTCGGACTGTAGTTCATACTTAACTAATGAGTGACCGTAACATTATCTTCCTCATATATTAAACAATGATAAAACTAGAAGTTATTCAGAACATCAAACGGTGACCGGCCATTGTGTCACGGTCGAAAGTGCAACCGAAATCGGAAAACTATATACGCTGGGCAGTTTATTTAGTTCGTAATAAACTATGACCTTATCAATATCCATCCAACATGTCACGTCTCGAAATATTTACGATTGAACTGATTTTGTGTATATATTGAACTTGTATGAATTTTTGTTATTACGATGTTTAATTAGAAAAGAGGAAAAAGAGTACGTTTTTATTTAAAAACACCATAGCTAAATGAAATCGATGAATGCTAATTAAAATCTCGACGCATTGTTTTTTCTTTAATAAGTGCTTTTTAAATACCTTTATTGTTTGTTCATGTGAACCACAATACGGACGAATAGATATTGTATAAAGTATATAAAGGGCATCCACTCAAACACAAGGACGGATGTAGCGTTAAGTTTTATTTGGTGCAATACAATTAAGAGCAAAATTGGTTACAGAAAGCTGTCTTTTTCGGCCAATTGTGTAATTTACCATCTCATTTCTTGGCAAAAGATATATTTTTAAATCGACTTATACGTTATAATGACAACCCGTATAATAAAAGAGGGTTTATTTCTGGTATATATAGCTTGTTTTCTCAGCAACCATTGGTTGGAATTCAATGACACTTCAAAAAAGTGATTGGTACTAAGCCTAGTTGTCAATATTATTGGTATGTTGCTTCTGAATAATTTTTTCACTGAGTTATAGCCCTTTGATTTTTCAGACATTTTTGTTGTTGTCGCTGTTTCTCAGCAACAATAGGCTGGAATTCAATAACACTTCACAAAAGTGATTGATTACTGTTTCAAAGCGGTTGGAAAAAGGGGGCAATAACTGTGTTATGGTGCCATCTGGCAATATTCATCACCTCCAGTGATATTTCTAGTAATAATATCTGCATTTTTACTAGAGCCAAGATAAAATTCTCACGCTGTGACGTAATGCCATTCATAAAATTCTCTTGCTATGATATGGTATCCTTGGACTACTATACAAATAAACCTAGAATAAAAGTCTTAAAAATCTAAGTTATGGTTGTATACAAGAAAAAGTATCTGTTATGGTGTTTTTCGGTACAGCGGAATAAATGTTTTAGCAAAATCCCTTGGGTTGGAATTTTCCATTCACACTGCAAACCCATAAACGATAATTATATTCTTGCATACCAGACAAGGATATTTTTACCGGGTGTAACAAAGTTAACATTTTTACACATAAAATGACTACACATAACCCTTAAGCTTTAACAATACTCTTTATGTACAGGTACGGTAATTACATGTAATTACATAAATGATAGTGAACACTTTTTATATGCAGACTGCACAGTATAAAAGGGTCAGTTGTATTGGTTATTTGAGAGAGGAAGATGTGTTGTGTTGCATAAAGGTCTGGGACCTTACATAGAGATAGGAATATGATTTGTTGTAGTTGAATGCAAGATGAGGAGAGAATGATGATATGAAGTTTGGTGAGTGAAACATTGTTAATATTTAATATTGCTGGAATTATGTTTTTGTCTTATATTGGATATTGCATAAATTCAAATATCTTTCGCGATGTAATACAACGTTGATATGTAAATACGATTTACGCGAAAAATTATTATTAAATTCATCAATACCATTTCTATATAGTAAAAGCAATTTCCTTTAACTTATAGAAATATCTCCTCCTTTTTGGTCTTGGTGAAAAATGGATGGAATGTCGATTCGTAGACCATAAAATTACGAAGTACCAAGATGAATACATATTGATTCTATGGTGGACAAGAATTTCCAAAACGTCAGCTTGTTAGAGAATGGAACTATGAGACGTGAAAAACAGTTTATATATTATTATATACTTGGATACACGAAGCATATAGATTCCATGGTGACGTAAAATTCCACGACTAGATATGCTATGATATAGCATTTATTCTATGAAGATGTGAAGTGCATAAATTATAAGAAATATTAAACAATTATACGAGAGTGCAGAAGTGACATAAAGTCTAACATTTTATGATACATGTATATGCTACTAGTTGTTGTGTTACAATATATTACAGTTTAGGCTGTTTGAGAGAGGAAAATTGATATATAATATATCCATATATTGTCATACATTATATTTTTCTTGAATTCACATTTTCTCTTCTTTAACTGTCTTTAACTTTTCTATCTAACTATCTCTCTGATTTATTAAATTGAATTAAATTACATAAATTTATACTGGTGTAATAGTTGTTTATGATTACAATATCTTTACTGAATAAAATGACAACATAAACATTGTCGCACCGGGATTAGATATTTCTATCTCACCCTGGGGCCAAGATAATGTTGTCGCACTGTGACATTGGAACTATCCATTACTAAAATATATGACATAATTTATTTGATTTGACATTTTACAAGCAACAGGGTAATAATATAATTAAAATTAAAATGAATATTCAATGTTTATTAAAATGAATATTCAATGTTTATTAAAATGAATATTCAATGTTTATCAAAATGAATATTCAATGTGCTTGGTGTGCAACAAACAGAAGCATTCATGGTTTTTTCAGTTCAACTGTTTTTAACGTTAGCTCAGAAGAACCCTCGGACAGAACTTTTGTCTGAGCCTCAAACCCATGTAAGATTCAAATAACTTTACTTGTACTGATACTTGATATAATATAAATTTGTTATATTTAAGTAATTTCTTGTTCATGGGTATGAACCATCCAATTTAGCACTTAACTTGCATATTTTAATTTTGAAGTATGGATATTTTATTCGTGAGCTCCATTTTGATTGCAGATAAAAGTGAATGCATTAATAAAGAGAGGGAGTTTATATATAACAAAGGAGAAGCAGACAGAAGGATTAGATGATTTTGCCCAGGCAGTCAGAATAGACCCAAGTAATTCAGATATATACCACCATAGAGGACATGTAAACATGCAGCCAGAGATCTTGGGCGGGTTGCACTAATTATCTTTAGCTGAGATTTTTTCAACTCAAAAATCTCAATTTCTCTAAAAAATATCTCAAATAATTTCTCTTCGATGTTACACATTAAATGACCACAAAAAAAGTTCGAAATGATTGTTACTCATTGGTTAAAGATAACATGAAAAAGATCAAAATACATAAATTGAAAACATTTTTTGAGATGTTAATTGCAACTGGGACCTGGTCTTATCTTCATAAAACATCTCAACTTGAGTATATGCTCAAATGTCTGGTCCATTTAACGTTATTATTTCAGTTTTAATATTACTTTCAGTTTCATTTTTACTTTGATTTTAATTTTGATTTTCTAAAGTCACTTTTACATACTATTCGACCTGGATATTTTAAATTTCAATCAGAACGGTTACTATGCTTTTATAATCTTGTTATAAACATGTGCTTAGTTGTTCGTATTTAGTTGTATAAGATAAAATTCCAATTGCTACTTATGTTGCAGCTAACCTTTCCCTCAATTGTTTGATATATTTGCACACACTAAAAAACTACTTCATATTTCAAAATAAACTTTACGCAACTAGTCACCGATTTACTTTTCTCCAATATGAAGTTTCGGATAGTAATACCTGGATTCTGTTACTATTTCATAGATATAAAAGTTGATTTGATGCATAGACATGAATGCAATTCGATATCAACGTTTTAGCGAGCCCCGCTTTAACGGTATTGCTGTTTAAAAGCTTGTGAGAGTTTATCTTAGTATCACTCTGTATTGTCGGCGTCAATTTGATTCCAATTTATCTGACAATGGCATCTTTCCTATTCACCACATATACAAGTGGTCTCATGTTTTCAAATTTTGAAAAGTAGTTTGATTGGTATTTATTCATTATATACTTTTTACCTAAGTGTGTGCTGTATCTACTAAACTCTGCTTAATTGTAGACACTATATTTAACACAGCAGTTAAAGTATGGTACATATATTTGATGATTTGATTATTTTTCTTTTTAGATCATCCGAATTTCAAGGGCGAGAGATATTAAAGAGATTCCTATGCAAGCGTTGTCCTTATATACAACAAAGAAGGCAACATTGCTGGTATGCAAGCCGGGGTTAGTACAAACATTCAAGACGTGTATAAAAAGAAATAAAGAAAAATTCGATTTTACTGAACTAATAAATAATAGAATATTTAGCTAATTTCTGATTTTGGTTTCTTAAAAATACACCGATGTACCGACTATAAGTGAGTTTTGCAGGACAAATCCTGTTTTAAACAAACTGTTTTTGGTTATTGCAATTTGCTACAGACAAACGTAAACAAAGGTTACTGACGTAAGCCCGTTATTTATGTTTTGTCTTTCTCTCCTGTATGTATTAAGCATTCTGACATTAGTAAACTTTTTTTTTTTTTTTTTTTTTTTTTTGTAACTTTTATTTCAATTTAGTTGTACAAAAACAGAAATATTGATACAAAATAGTTCATGACAATTATATATACATTTAGAAATTTCTAATAGCCATTGAGTGTCTCACTGTCTGTGGGAAATGAATGAGTAACAAACAGTGCCCACTAAATCCAGATAGTTTGTTTGTGTAGTTTAAATCTCAAGGGCTGTATTATCGTGATTAATAAAAATGTTCAAACCGAAATTCCCCCCCAAACAATTTAATTTCAGTTTCTCTTTTAATTATTATTTGAAATACTTCACAGTAAATTTATCACATACAGTCATAACACCTCTGTACGTAATGATAAAATATAACTTGCAACATAATCAGTAGTAAACTTGATGTTAATTCAAAATAAAATATACCAATAAAAGGGATGTTTAAGGACACAGGTGTGTGTATTTTCCTTAACTATGGTTATTGAAGCTGACACTTGTTATTTTACCTTTAACACCTGTGCAACTGTTTTATTTGAACAATTTTTCATGTATAATTGCAAATATCAGGGAAATCTGCTTTTTATGTAACTGTATTATACTATTGTCCCATTACGTATACAGTCAATCCTGTGTAAGCGGTCACCTCTGTTACGGTATATTTTAGTTATTCATATTGTTAGATCACTGGACAGACAACAGAGGAAATCATGCTTTCATTCGGCTTGCGGTATCAATCACAGAGTGAATGTTATATAAGAAATATATGAGCCTTATTTATGAAGAAGAGAATGAGGAGATGAAATGGAAAAAGAAGTGGTGAAGAAGAAGAAGAAGAAGAAGAAGAAGAAGAAGAAGAAGAAGAAGAAGAAGAAGAAAATATGAAAAATAGGAAAACGAAGAAAAAGAAGGCAAGGCAGAAAAAACACGACACGAAGAAGAAAAAGATTAGTTTGTACTTATTTATTTTATCTTAAATACGATGAAAGCTCAGAGCGTATATGAACTGCTCTCGAGTCCGCTTCCCCGGTCAAACCAGTACTGAGTGTTGTTTTATAAGAGGCATCGGGTCTTTCTGGGGATCGAACCTGCAACCTCTCGTGTGAGCGGCCAACACTCTATCCATTAGACTAGATGAGATTAGATTGGATTAGAAGGAAGAGGAGGGAAAAATGAGGAGAAAAAGTCACAATACTAGTGCAACAGAGTATAAAGAATAAATAAAATATGGATATTTTTTAATTTCAATATTTGTATAATATCTTTTTGTTTCAGGTACCAAAAGATAACGATAACTACCCGTTCCCAGAACTGATAAACCAGCCGTTTGTTGTTGATGGTGACCATTACTTCGTTACGGCATATTTTGAAGATCCTGGTCAGCTATTACATGTATCACGTCATACTCACTTTATAGCTACGCATTTATTTAAGAATACACATGAACATCAATCTTATGAAAATGTGGAGTGCGTGGTCTAGTGGTAGAGCATCGAATCCAGGATTGGAGGGTCGTGGGTTCGGTCCTCCGCCACGGCTATGTGTAGAGAAGTTAATCCACATACGCTTAATTGGTTCTACCTAGAAAGGTTAAAGGCGTCAATTGTCTAAGTTGTAATAACCAATTTCACAATCAAAGTAAAATGAATAAGTTTGAATAACAAATTAATGACATGTATGTGTGATTAATATAGATATAATATATACAAAACCTGGCACCGCAGTAAATGACACGTCTAGTTAATTCATTTTAATCTTTAAAAGTGGACTCCAATGATCCTGCATGGCCGAATGAGCTAGACCGATGTCGTATAATGACCCATTACCTATAACCGCTCAGATCGTGCGGTCCAGAAACGTTATGTTTGTCAGTTACTTGTGGAAGGACGGTGATATTACTCGGTACTCGTACTATTCCGAGTCTCTCTTTCCAGTAAAACTGGCCATGCTATATAAACCAATATTGTGTTGAAAATGACGTTAAACTCCATTACAACGTCTACTGCCAATATAATTCTATGTTACATTAAACATCAGCATAGCGACAAAAACATGTAAAACTCAACAACTTTAATACATTACCAACAATGTGTTACTTAGTGTGATAAGAAAACATTTGACAAGGGTTATCTGACTCTCTGAAATCATACAACACAGACTATTTATAAAAGGTTTTGGATGATAAATATTGCATGTAGTCAGTAAAGAAAACATTTGACATAAATTACATGTGCCTGCAGCGTGAAACAAACATTTTAAATTTGATATATCTTCAGATTATATCCCTTTGTACTATCTCCATTTTAATAGTATGATGTCATGGCATAACGGTTGAACACTATTGAATTACTTGTATTGTCATTTAAATCAAATTGTATTATTTTGCGTATTTCAGATGATCTGTGTGAAACAAGTGCTAATTCTGTTGACGACTACCTGAGTACGGGTGCTGGATTTTGGCTTCAGAATGGTACGCATCCGGTCATTGACTCGACAGAAATACAACAACGTTAAAGTGATATGGGAAAAACAATGTGGAATGAAGGTCCATGTTTTAAAACAATGGGTATGTAGGTATTATTGTTTCATAAGTTAATGTTTCGGTTACACTGTGTGAATGCACGGAAGCAGGAAGATATATTTATCATTTGAATGCTCTGTTTGTCACAATCAGCTGACATAATCTTATACGAGAAGATATTATTTTATCTAACAGTTTACAAAGCAACATGAACATATACGAGTTTAAAGCACCAAGCTTCTATTTTTTTATTTAATGATAGTTCTATTGTTTAACCTCATCCTCTGTTGTAAGTTACTTTTCTTTGTAATATGAGGAAACGGGAAGAAAAGTAAATATGATGACGTATATGCTCTATTTGTCACAGGCAATACAATCTTATTATCTGATGGTATTTTTCCTTTTGCCCATCTGGCTTCTGTTTCCCAACATTACACTTAATTACTTTCAAACTTAACCAATTTTTGACTGGTTATTTATCTATTTTATAATCAATATGCAGTTTTACTGGAACCAACTCTAAATTCATGATCACTTAGCTGCTTTTCTTAGATTTCAGTTTTTAAATATTAAAGTATATGTTGCCAGGCGCCAGGCTTTTTTGTTGTCTGATACGAACACAGCAATAAAATCCAATGTTAACAATACTTTTTTACTGCATTATATTCTACAAAATGAGCAACTTGCCACAAAATCTATAGTCGTACTTGTCAATCTGAGGCATTCTCTAACACATTCGATTCATTACATTCAGCTTTGTCATTGGCTCCGGACTACTTTCAGCTTCACGTGACTTTCCAGTCACATGATACTGGCCATTTCAAAATGGCTTCCCCACTATTGAAAATAACACTCGTCATCTGTTTTGTCTGTACAGCATACTCTTGACGACTTATATCCAACAGGCAAACTGACCATTAAATATCTATTTCTGCTCGCCAAACATAACAGGGCATCACGCTCTTTATATCCCTGAAAACGATGTTTGCATCATAACAACGAAGATCGTGTTGTTACTCCATGTTTGTTTACATTTGCTCTGAGTAAACAAAACAAGAAAATAGTCATCTTTTATTAGTGTATTGTAACATAGTGATGATTTGTTTCTAGTTTTATTGCCTAGTTTAAACAATAGGCTTACAACTGCATAGAGTGTAATAAGCAAGTTTAATAACAATTCTTGAAATGTAGCCTGTTGCAGAGGTGAATAAGTGTAACGAACGATAACTCTGCGAAGGAGATTGATCTGAGGCACATAACCATTCCAGATACTCGAGGATTAAAACAATACGTTTAATAAGATCAGATCTTCACTGTCCCTAGTTAAATGACATATCCAAAATGTGTATCCATATTTCAGGTGTACATTACTGGTACAATATTAGAGAGGACATGTCGTGCAACACATTTTTCCCGGTCTTCTTGCTGTATAATAACGGTTTGCTTAACGCATTCGGATGGGCCTTTGGTGTGAATTTGAACAACTCAAAATTGATGGAGCACCCAACAGCGGCCATCTATCCGGTAAACAACCGATACACGCTTTAATTACTTAATTACTTTAATCTTAACATATACTTTGTGTCAGCAACTACATGTATATACATGTAATTGTATTGCATATGTATAACACCTTTATTACTCCTTATTCGTTATGAACCTATAATGGGTGGGGGCCGGGGGCACGACTAACACTGTCAGTAATATCCAGAGGTCATGCGTTCAAATCATTGTCCGTCCCAGTTTATGTGATGACTGGCCATGGAACTCTAAACTCAGCTCTGAATATGTCGGGAAGAAGCCTTCCGGTGATTTACAGAGATACGGTGCGTCGAATACTTGTTAATTGGAACTCCTGAATATTAAATTGAGCGTGACGTAGACTTTCACCATATTGTAACAACATCCATGTGAAACGCAACGCCATTTAATGAAATTATAATCATAATACTGCTTATAATAAAACATATTAATCTAAAGGTAGAAAGTGTTTAAAACAATAACTCTTCCTTGAGGCCCTCAACACATACAAATTACTTCCATCAAAGTGCAAAAATAACACAAAAACAAGCAATGACAGTGTATGATAGTTTAATAAGTAAAGTGTGAATGCTTTAAACATAGTAACTATAAAACTGAAACATGCCACTTGTTTTCGACACAAATGTTTCTTTACTTTTTCCTTTAATTACAGTTATTTCTAAATCACATTTGTTCGTAACCAGATCGTCACAACACTACCTGTTAAGTTGCATTTGGCAATGTATTATCATTTTTATTTATAATTACTTCAATAAAAACCTCCACATGTCCCTTTTTTTAAAAAAAATAAACATTTGGGAATAATGGTGAAACTATGAATGCAGAAAATACAAAAAAAAAAGCTTAAAACATTTATTCATTGTTATAAAGACATATTTTTATCACTATACATTATGTTATGCAAATGTTTGAAAAAGGATAACCATTTTACCTTACATATACAAAATACCTAATAATATATATTTGTCGATCTTTAATATATATCATGGCGGTTTACAAGTTAGGTGAATAGCCATTGTATTTTAATCTTCGTCTATTAGGTCAACCCACCCAATTGCTTCATCACCGGTCGTGGACGATTAAGCGCCTTTCCTACTTTGTAACATATTTCTGATTTACTGCTGCTTTGACTTTTACTTTTTCCAACTTTCTATCATACTTACAATACTCATAATACAATTCTGTTTGAACTTACTTTGCTTTTGTTATTTATTATCAAATTTACTCCTTTCTTTGCTTCTATAGAATATTATTGTTTACATTGACATACAATTATGTGTACCTTTTATGTGTCCTCAACCCCGTGCCGGATTGTCTATACACCATGGGAAATTTCTCAACACAACATATCTTACTTACGAAGAATATCAGTGCAAACACGTGTTAAAACAATGCCACAGCTCGTATATACAGCATATATGTACATTTTATACGAGATGTAGATAATATAGAAACTTTTTGTACGAAAAATAGATACTGTTTTTTAAGAAATACAGATACTGTTTTAAATGATACATATGTTCTGTTTTATACGAAATACAGATAATATTTTATACGAAATATAGATACTGTTTATACGATATATAGATACTGTTTTATACGAAATATAGATACTGTTTATACGATATATAGATACTGTTTCAAAGGATAGATACAGTTCTATACAAGTACAGTTCCATGAGAGATATGGACCAGCTTAGTTATATGGGAGATATAGATACAGTTGTATACGAGGTATACAAGTAGTATGCGAGTTAAAGATAAAGGTTCTTACGAGTTATATATACAGCGTCATTGAGTTGTATACGAGTAGGAGATGTAATTAAGCAAATCGATTTTATTTAAGATACGGGTACAATTTTATAAAGATACATGTATGTTTTTAAACAATATATCAATCAGTTTGAAACGCATTTAGATACATTGTTATCCAAGATAATGCTTTAATTTAATACTATAATGGTGCAGTTTCATACTATAACAATACAATTTCATACTATAGTAATATGATTTCATACTATAGTGATACAATTTCATAATATAATGATACAATTTTGTACTAAGGTGATATAATTTCATACCATAGTGATACAATTTCGTACTATAATGATTCAATGACATACTATAATGATACAATTTCATACTAAAATGATACAATTTCATACTATAGTATTACAATTTCATACTATAGTGATATAATTTCGTACTATAATGATTCAATTTCACACAATAGTAATACAATTTCATACTATAGTAATACAACTTCATACAATATTGATACAATTTCATACTATAGTAATACAATTTCATGCTATAGTGATACAATTTTATACTATAGTGATACAATTTCATACTATAATGATACAATTTCATACTATAGTAATACTATTTTATACTAAAGTGATACCATTTCATAGTATAGTAATACAATTTCATACTATAGTCATACAATTTCATACTATAGTCATACAATTTCATACTATAGTGATATAATTTCGTACTAAATTGGTTCAATGTCATACTATAGTGATACAATTTCGTACTATAATGATTCAATTCCATACTATAATGATACAATTTCATACTATAGTCATACAATTTCATACTATAGTGATATAATTTCGTACTAAATTGGTTCAATGTCATACTATAGTGATACAATTTCGTACTATAATGATTCAATGTCATACTATAATGATACAATTCCATACTATAATGATACAATTTCTTACTATAATTATACAATTACATACTATGAAGATACAATTTCTTACTAAAGTGATACAATTTCATACTGTAGTGATACAATTTCGTACTATAGTGATATAATTTCATACTATATTGGTACAATTTCATACTATAATGATATAATTTCATACTAAAGTGATACAATTGCATACTATAATGATATAATTTCATACTATAATGATACAATTTCATTCTAATACAGTGATACAATGTCATACTATAGTGATAAAATATTTCGTACTATAGTGATATAATTTCATACTTTAATGATACAAGTTCGTACTATAGTGATACACTTTCGTACTACAGTGATACAATTTCATACTAAAATGATACAAATCCTACTACAGTGATATAATTTCATACTTAAATGATAAAACTTCATACTAAAATAATACACTTTCATACTGTATTGATACAATTTCATACAATATAATGCTATACTTCCAAGCGTTAAATAGATATAATAAGATACAATTTAATGCATATATGTTATTATTTATACATTGAATGTATACAAAATAAACTAATTCTATTGATTTCAATTTGTTTTAGAATTCGTGCCTTATATAATTATTTACAATTATATTTTGTATATACATGTATATTTAGACAATATAAAGGACATATAGATACGTTTCAATTCGATTTTACACGTGGTCCTGCATGGAATTAATATTTACATCTATAAATATATATTTAATATTTATCTCCAGTGGTATTGCCTGAAAAAAATATATATATATGATTTTAAGCAATTTCCATAATACTAATTGCACCGCGCCAGTTTTGAAACTGTAAGCAAATACTCTAAGTACAAGTTCTGATTTCCTGATGTTCTGACAGTTGGACTATTTTCTGTTATGTTGATTAGAAGTAATGAGTTAATAGACTACTACTAATATGTAAAATAGGAAACCTTTCAATCATTTGCCAGAGTTATGCCCTTTTCATAAAGATGAACAGAAACAAAGTGTCTATATACATACTGGAATATTGAATTTCTTATCTTGCATAAATAATATGATTTCCAGTATTAGTCGTTTATAAAAAATTGCCGAGTGTCACTTTATGAAATGGACGTTATGTAACATGTAATACGTGTTACATGGAACACATGGAACATGGAACACGTGTATCAGATGTGATCCTACATGTTACTCGTTAAAGTTAAAAACTTGCCAACTTTTGTGGTAAAATTGTATGTGAAGAGATAATAAATAATAAACACTGTTTGCTGGTTCCATGCATCAATTAACAAAAATGAATTTAGATATAATGATATGGAAAAAGTGGCAAACACGTGCCTCGATGTCCGATGTGCAAATAAAAAAAGGTGTCCACTATCAGCAAGGCATTGTAAGTGTTGTCATTGTATGAGTAAATTAAACATTATTAAGCTACTTTTATACATGATAAATACATGATAAATACAAAATTGATATAGTTCAAGACCATACGTGGAATTAGTTAAACGTAACATTTTTCATAGCTCACTAACAGGCGCGTAGCTTTCTATAGGCACTATAGGCACGTGCCTACACTTTATACTTCATTGTTCTCCTTACCAAAGAGAACAAACCTTGAAACATAACATTGATTTGGTTATAAAAAAGTGAATTAAAGGCTAATATTAAGGATAACAACGCTCCTTAAAACATATATACGCCAAAATGCATCGACGTTAGTCTAGCTTATTTCATTTCGGGGAAACATGCGCTCAGACCCCCTATAACGGTGCCTGCACATCGGTTTCAGCTAAGCTACGCCCCTGACTAACGTTAACAAAATAAATGCATGTTATTTTATTTTGAATGCTAGTGCAATGTATTTAGGCTTTGATAAACTATTTGCCATGCAGTTGTTTTCTGTAGTAAAATGGTACAACAACTTAAGCAATTTCAATTTAGAAGAAACAATTGAAAGAAAATGATCATTTTTGTACAATTCTTTTAAATAATGATTAAACAAGGATGATCACTAAGGAAAATGCAGGCTTGGTCAAACTGTTTTTGGGAAGCAAATGTATATTTTACAGCATTATTTAGTTATACATCACAAACACATATTTTGTCACAAGCACCGAATAGAAATAAACATTCAAAGAGTCACAGCGACGAATATGTACATATGAGATTACGAATTATTGCTTTTTTGTAACAATATCAAGTTTCCAACGTTCGTGTGTCTATCTGTAAAATAACCCACAACCAAACAAGACATCGAATTTGTCGGCGTAGCTGACTTATGACTTCTTTGTAAAGTGAATACTGACATAATCCGTCGGCGACTCTGTCCGTCAGACTACACTTGATCCAGATGGTTGGATATCGAGGTCCGCGTATATTAACTCTTTGCCGGATCTGTGGCTGTTCTAAAACGACAAAAGGAAGCACTTTATCAAATGTTCTACATATAATGTATTATACACAGTTAAAGAGGTTCAGCGTCATTCCATTTCATATGAGTTTACACCGAACATGACCATGCAGGTCGGCTATGTTTTGTTACATTTAGATATAAATAAGATATATTAAGTGTCATTCCATTCCATATGAGGTTACACCGAACATGACCATGCAGGTCGGCTATGTTATGTTACATTTAGATATAAATAAGATATATTAAGTGTCATTCCATTCCATATGAGTTTACATCGGACATGACCATGCAGGTCGGCTATGTTATGTTACATTTAGATATGAATAATATATATTAAGTGTCATTCCATTCCATATGAGTTTACACCGAACATGATCATGCAGGTCGGCTATGTTATGTTACATTTAGTTATAAATAAGATATATTAAGTGTCATTCCATTCCACATGAGGTTACGCTGAACATGACCATGCAGGTCGGCTATGTTATGTTACATTTAGATATAAATAAGTCATATTAAGTGTCATTCCATTCCATTTGAGGTTACACCGAACATGACCATGCAAGTCGGCTATGTTATGTTACATTTAAATAAAAATGAGTTATATTAAGCGTCATTCCATTCCATATGAGTTTACATGGGACACGATCATGTAGGTCTAGGACTAATGTTATTAGTGTATAAAAATGTTTGTCTGGAAACATATATCATGTGTAAGACATATATATCAAAAATTATTATAGTATGCCATCACCCAACAAACACTAGGGACTGATGACAGTGAAGAAGGATAATCATGAAAGATCATCAATAAAACGTTCATAAAAATTAACTTGAATCTGCAACATACTTGTCCGTGTTCTGGTTGCATCGTGTATCCCTCTGCTGCGGCACCAATGTTCCCATAATCCGGTTCTTCATGTGCAAATGATCCTGCAAAAGCCCCAGCAGCGACACTATCTACATCAGGCTTACGCTCTCCCATATCAGTTTTTTGTTGTGATGTTTTCATGAATGGAGAGGCATAATAAAGTCCGCTTGGGCAAGGAACAGCTCTGGGCAACTCGAGATATACTAAGTAAAGAAAGACAAAACACATGTAGAGTAAAAATAATTTTTTTACGAAAATTCTAGACATAATATAAAAAAGTTAAGGTACATCGACAAGACATATCCTTACATAAATACAATAACATTAAAATTCTACATAGTTATTACAAAGTTGCTTGGTTGCGTTCTATGCCTCCAAGATATTCTTTTATACGATATATTTGCTATCACAGCAACAGTTTTACGTGCCATATGGAGGCCTGAAAACGTTGCCCCGTACTTTTATTTTGTGTTGTTATTATGTTTGATTCCAAATAAAACAAACACTGATATTTTCTTCTTTGCGTCAAAGTGGTCATTTCAACAGATATTGTTAAGGTTTAGATGGAAAAAAATAAGAAAAAAATAGTTCACGTAAACTTTGTGATAATAAAGTTAATTACCAATGGAGGCATGACATTGAAGATGCTGCTTACCGTGCGAATGGTATATAGTTTAGGTGTTCGAAACATGGAAGTAGGATAAATGCAAAGGCGCGGGAGTTAATGTTTATAATACAAAAACATAATTTAATGTATAACATGACACCGAGTCTCTATCATCTATTCAACTTTGAAGCCGAAGAAAATTAGTGACCTTACCTTTATGGACAGATATATGTAACTACAAACGGTTCGAGTTGATATTTATCGTTCACAATAAAACATGTTATTTTACAACGGAGATGTGAGGGTGGCATATAGCAAAAATCAAGACGAGAGAGCACGACAATTACTACATGCAGTACATGCAAACACATGCCATGTTTCCTGTTCTTTTTTGTTTGTCTTCTCTACCTTAATTGTCATTTGATTTGAAAAAAGTCAGTTACTTAAACCAGTGACTTAATAACATGTTTATATGTTTCTGTTTAACGACAATGCTTAATTAAGTGACCAGTGACATAGACACAGAAATTAGAACAAAATGAAAGAAAGAGAGAGAGAGAGAGAGAGAGAGAGGGAGAGAGAGGCAGGCAGGCAGGCAGGCAGGCAGACAGTGTCAGTCAGACAGAAATGGAGAGAGAGAGAGACAGACAGACAGACAGACAGACAGACAGACAGACAGACAGACAGACAGACAGACAGACAGACAGACAGACAGACAGACAGACAGACAGACAGACCAATGATGACGTACAGAGAGAATAAAATGTGTAATTTTTCTATTCATCTTTTTGTAAGGATTTCAATTATACTACACTGGATAATATAATTATTGTTTTATAATCTTCTTTGAATGTGTTCTCAATTATTCAAAAATACGATCAAAAGAAACCTATACTCAGATATAAATATTGGTCACACAATGCAATCAGAAACACAAAAAAAATAAAAATAAAACATTGAAGAGATCGGCGTGCATTGTCACATATCCAGATCAAACAGAAGGAAGTCTAAATCAAAGTCAAAATGAAATAAAAGCACAATGCAATTGACCATCATAAGTAGTTATAAACATACCATTTCCGCCATCTAGATTACTTAGTGACAAGGACAATGAAAGTATTTGAGTTCAATGGTCAGATAAATAGATTTATTTAAATAATTGTGGGAAAATTAAGTGGCACTTCAGAAATGTTCAAACAAAAGAAATGTTAATGACCACACGATATTCTGAGAGCAGAATTATAAATGACAGTTTATGTACGACTTTAGTGATGTCAAATAGATAGATAATGTTTTTTATATTGAAATGTTTTAAAGAAACTCAGGCAAAAACGGTTTATTTAATATTATTCATTAAAATTTGATATCTACTTATTTGTCATCAGTTTATACATCCAAAGGTAATACTATTTATTTAATATCAATGAATACTTTTGATTTTAACATTGGTTTGTGTCCCTTTGAAGTGAACTAATAGTTTATTCATGTTGTATTTCAAGAAATAAACAGCCATATATTTTTACATCGATTTGGAAACATGTTCTTAAAACGTATACAAATCGCGTTCGAAGTGTCAAAGTAAATGTAGAAAAGTGCCTTGCTCAATGATGCTACCCATGATCTTGCCAGGGGAACAGTGTAAGTAATGTTAACCCGTATATTCAACAATCAAACATTGATTGACATTGGACTGTATGTTTACAATGACAGTAATAATATATTAGTTAAAACATTTAAAGTCCTAACCCCTCAACGAATAAACTGAATATAACCATATATTACCTGTTGTCATAATGAACTGGTTCTAGACTTTCCATTTGTAATTCTGAAAATAAAATGTTTCCAATTTTTAATGCAGTCCGCAGTCAATACAAATGCAGAAATAAATACATAAGGTTGTTTCCTTCATTTTATCTGATTACAAATAACCAAAACCTGTCATCAGGTATTATTGACTTTCACAAATTAGGTTTTACATGTACGTGTTGTGTGGCAACCGTCATAGGTCGCACCCAATCTGGCCAACCCACGGTTGCCATTTCTTCTTGTTCAATGGTACGCTCCTTTGTCAGGAGACGACTTTCTCTACGTTTAAATCGATGAAAAAGAATCGAACTGTTCCATCGATGCTTCGGGAGAGTAGTTCCATGGAATCAAGCAACTCAACCGGTGCTGCTAAAAAATATCATTATGGCCGATGCTTGTGGGGCGTGATGGCTGTTCCATATTTATCACATCAAGAGGCCAGACACAATGTTGTTTTAATTTCTAGGTTGCCTCCTTTGATTCGATGAAATTGTTTTATTATATAATATGTTATACATATGCGCTCGCAGTAATCTAGGAGATTGTTTATGTATAAAATAGTGCCTTACATAAAGTTAGTGTAAACAAAAGAGAAACAAACTCAAGAAAATAAACATACAAAAACAGACGAATTATTTAAAGAACACTGCCAACACCGACTTTAAACAGAAGGAGATTTTAAATAAGAAAACCGACTAAACTGCGGTCCTTTGTTCCGAGTTTGTATTTTTCGTTTATTCCGGAACAAAAAAACAAAACATTTTACGTGAGTCAAGTTTTTTGGCGTTCCTTATACCTCACGTAAAATTCACGACACATTATGGGCGATTTTTATTGACGGAATAATACAGTTAACACATTTGTTAAATGCAATATCCGAACTACAGTTAATTCCACTATTTTCACAAATTATTATAATATGTACAATATGGCTTTTTCAATATACAATTACTGAATAAACTGTTTTGATCTCACCAAACATGTACATGAGCTTGCATAACATATTGATATTTTATGAATGATTAAGAAACAATCACAATCAAGCTGTCAAGTTTGTAGGTAATTAATTAGAGACTAGTGCTCACCAATGTTGCCTGATTTCCTGGTGACTTGCTTGATCACCATTCCGATGACTAGAAATACAAATGTAACTGATGTCGCTGCAATAATTGGCCATGCATAAAGTGGTAGAGACTTTGAAGTGCCCGGAACGTGGTTGTTTATGCTATCCTCAACACGAGTTTTTTTATTCTCTGAAAAAAGAAGACGATTATAAGAAAATAAACATAAACATATCTCATATATGTGCCTCTGTTATTTTTAAAGCATAGTTAACGCTCACCAAACTCTGACATTATTCAACTGACCAATAAACATGCTCAAATCTCATTGCTCTGTCACAAATCCAAGTGGTGAGAGCTTGGACCGTTCTAGTCCTAGGACTAGATAGTTTCTGAAGATACTCAGGGACCAGTAGGAAGTTGTGCTTATGCAAAACAATAAATAATCAGTCTCTCAAATTGTAGCACGTACTTTGGTAAACAAAAAATTAAATTGAAAGCATTCACAAACATCATGTGTGTATTCAATTGATTTCATAGAAACATACCAACACGTGCACATATACACAGTCATGACGCTAAAGGAAAGGTCATTTAATTAGTTTACGATTGAGTTTACACCGGTGTATAGACCTGGATTTTGTGATTATGGTATTTATCTCTTATTATCTTATTATGATAAAATAGTTCAAAATACCAATGACTACTATTTCGATACCCTCTGTCTTTGTCTCAAACACGTCATTATGAGCACTACAAGTGTACAACCCACTGTCTTCCAATGTTGTGTCGTTGAGGCTGATACACAATGTATTGAGTTTACACATGGATCCCCTGATTGTGGTGTTGTCTTTGTTTTTTACCCAGCTAATGTGTGTTTCATGATAGCTTTTCACTGTACATTGCAATACAACGGTTGTGCCATTTGTGACGTTGGCAGTTGGTGGTGATATGTTTATCTCTATCTTTGGTGCGTCTGAAAATAATATGATATAAGTTTAAAATAATAAACATATCCTGACATATAAACTACAAATACATGTAGTGTACATTTCAGAAATGTTTCAGTCAAGATTTATTTTGATATGCATGTGGCGTGCACATTCCATGCACTGTATTTCAAACACGGCATAGATAGGAGATAGGGGAATGCATATATACTAGGAATATATAAGTAATATTATCAATCATCAATTCAGAATTCAAAACTACAAGGAACAAACTTTCGGAACCTTATATTACCCATTTCCAACAAATATAAACTGTGTACAGTTGAATATAGCCAATAACAGTCGGAAATAAGTCGCCCCGGTATTTTACTCAGCTTTTTTTTGTCGGTTCCTTGCAAACACGCAGCTCATTTAATATCATTAAAATTGAATTCTGCTGACGCTAGAAGGCGTTAGTGGTGTTGTATTTTCTATTGCCCCTCAGGGACAGATTCGATAAATATCGAACCAGCTCTGAACCCGTTGTGTTATTTCAAATGCTCCCTTATCAGATAGTATTAAACTTATTATTCATATTTGTCCATGATCCGGATAAATTGAGTTATTGATTTTGCATATTCAAATATATGTAATACATGCATATGCTTACACGGGAGAGTTATTGTATATTCATCTGTTTTTTCAACATCAAAACTGCTACATTGAGCACTGCACTCTATCGTTTCTCCATCGTAATCCTTTGATATATTTACAGCAACAACATTTGTCGAAGTATAACCACCACTGTCGTTGGCTGTTTTCTCCCAGTTGCTTGTAACAATTGCATTCTGAAAATACCACACGGCCGGACAAGGAGGGTTGGCATTCCTAATTACACACGTGAAGTTCTCGAGATTGTATGGATAATCTTCAATGCTTGGCCGAGGTGGATCTAATGTTACCGACGATGGTGGAACTGTTTTATAGAAAACGAATGTAATTGGTAAGTGGAAATTAGTTTAAACTAATTTATTTTAGCTCGACTGCGAAGACAATTCAGGGTTTATATGTACTTCTTTCGAGTCCGCTTCCTGTGTAAAACCAATAATGCGTCGTTTCTTTTAGAAGTCATCGGTTCGAGCTTTAGATCGATCTAGCGTGAGCAGCCAACACTTTATTCACTATACTACCGCAAACCTATGGTAATTAGAATACACATAATAACATCCTAACACTATAATTAGGTATAATTGATGGTATATATGTAGTGATATACATTCCATATTTCCTAAACAGAATGAAATTGAAATGTTATAAACGTGACGCGCAGTTTAAATAACCGAATAGACATTACGCTATCTTCTTATAAGTACGGTAACATCCAAATGTGTGTGTGTTAATTGACTTATATTTGTATATAAATGCTTATGTAAATATTTATATTATAAACAAACAGAGAAACAATTGATGTTATTTATAGAATACCTGACGCCAGAACAACAAAGAAATAATAAAAGAAATAAACATACGACATGATAGAAACGATGAAAGTGTTTTTATTGTTTTCAAATAAGATCATTTTAATTCGAATTTTGCGATAAATCGGGCGAATAGTACATAAACAAAACATTAACAGTAGTACATTGTATTGTTAAGATCAATACTTGACATATCATTTAGAGCTTTATGAACTAATGACAGAACAAATAGTTATGCTTAGTAAAAATCATCTATATATGTATTTTATCATACATAATAATGACTTGTTTCAACATATTATCCTTGACACAAAGAATATAATGTATGCGAAGACTGAACAGTCACTCGATACATAGTTGTACCTCTTTCTAGTGAGGTTACTCGACTTTTACGCTAAAAAAAGTCCTGTGTAATTTGGTTCGAATTTTTTGAAATGTTTCAAAGGGACTGTGGTTTCTTTCGTTATCAGACACCACTTGTTTTAAAAAGTGACCTTTATTGCATTGAAAAGATGGATCTTTTTTAAAACATTTAAGGGTTTCATTTTAAAGAAAAGACACTTGGGGTGTCATTGCACTGTCTTCAAAACATCGAGCAGGTCACACACCCAACACCCAACACTCCACACACACACACACACACACACACACACACACCAGTTATTGTGATTTTAATGAGACTTTAATTACTTAACGGATGAATGTGGGTGTATGAACTATTCGGTAACAAAAATACTTTATGGGTTTAGATAAATAGTTTGCCTATGTTCTATTGAAGCATCACGCTTGGGAATTATATAATTTAAGACGACATAACCAACCATGTCGGAGTTTGTGTTTTGCTATCAACTAAATAACTATCAAATGCTTTAGGTTATCATTATATTATTTGATTCGTTACACTCATACACGCATAGCAACACGATTGCATTTCCAATTGTCATTACTAATTATGTCTATGTCCTGTAATGTTTTAATAAAAAAAGAATAAGACGTGGATTGGTGCACCCACGTGGCGGTTAAGCAACTGGTCGGTCCAAGGCGGAGACCTCTACTGTCACTTCTTTACTATAAATGTATTGTATGTAAAGTACTTTTTATGATTATTTCATTGATTGAATGTATTAATAATGGTGTGTTGTGGTGGCTGTTTGTAGTTGTAGTTGTGGTCTCCTGTTGGACAAAGACTTTAACCATTTTAGTGTATTGTATTGGCTGATATATTTACAATATATATAAACTACATCGTGCATGTTTATGTTTCCTGATACATTTTTAATTTAGTTGATATGTATCACAGATTTACCAAACACCTAAAGAAAACAATACAGATATCCAATGCCTTACCCCATATGCATGTATTTATGTATAAATTATTTACATGACTATTCGTGTATCATGCCATCAAGCATTCATTCCGTTAGACTGAAAAGTATATTAACATATATTCTGTTAATATACCGCAAAACAATTACCATTTATATATTTTCAAACATAATAAATATATAAATAAAATGTTTATTCTGAGTCAGATTGATTCCGGAATGATATTGTGTGCGGTTATACTTACGGCATGCAATAAAGTAAAACACACTGTATGCTTACATGTATAGTTTATCATTTGATCACTCGTACACAAGTCATCCTTTAACATCTCGTGAGAAAGACAACACTTGATCATTTCCTGGTTCCACATCCTTTTTATGGTTGTCAGCACGGCCGTGGTCGTTGTTGACCCACTTACACTCCCTATAGTTGTCTGATTACTTAAAATGGGACTTCCAGAGATATAGAATGTAACGTTTGGCGCAGGACGTCCTCCATTACTCCAACAAGACACGTTAATTGGATTGCCCTCAATTAAAGAGGAGCTTAGGTTGAGTTGAGGGTTTCCTGGTTGGCCTGTGTTTATATAAGGTACATTGAAATAGCAATATCTATTCCTAATAAAACGTTAAATATAGTGTTACTTTTGCATGTGTCATCAAACCATACAAGAGTATTTGCATGAAAGCCATTTATCAAATGAGAGTATAACCAAGGGAAACTACAAATAAAATGTAATGATAAAGTAATTAATGTTGGCTTATGTAGCGTGTTCTAATTCGCTCATTTAAGTCAGCATGTTATTTAATTTCCCATCGTACAGTGTCATATCATTAAATAATCATATCATATATTAAATCATGTCAATGATGTATAATGTATGGTGGTATAGTCCTGCTCGCTTGTCAGCCAATTTTAAGTTACCATTTTAAGTTGACATAGAGAATACACTACCTACTATGTCGACATCTTTATGATATGTTGACATCATCATATTTATAATAAGTAATGTATTTTGATTATGAATATGGCGACATATGTAATATACCAACGGTTACTTATTAATGTTGATCATAATAATGTTAAAAGTGCATAAATGGTATCAATGTGTAGTTATTAATGTATAGCACAGATGTTATAATTATATATACATGTATAGAAAGCAATTAAATTTCATCTACAACAAAGTTTCTTACGAATTACGTATATATTTGTGGATACGACGAGTGGTTTCCCTAGCGCCTTATTGTCAACTTTACACTGAACAGTCAGCAACTGTTCTGCATGCGTTGGTGTAAATTTTGTTGTATACAACTCTCCTGAAAATACGATCGTTTTTTTCTGATGATCAACCAGTAATTCCACAGAGACAGGTTGTGTACCACCCGTTGTATTACATCTGATTGTAATCGGGTGGGACGTTGTACCATATATACACTGCTTACAACCATCAAAGTCTCTGGTGTCCACGAACATCGGGGTACTCGGTGGAACTGAAGGTAGAAATATAACAAATGTCTCGAACACTTTTTTTATTTATATGTATTGAACAGGATGTAATATGACGTCATTTCAAATTGATGAATACATTATTTAACGTGAAAACAGCAGATATAACGGAAAGAAATGATAGCTTAATTAATGTTTACATTGGTAATTCAAACACAGTACTTTTTCGATGCAATTTGGAAATTACAATCAATTATGATTAAAGACTCTGACATGAATATGAACATGATCATTTTTGATCGCATGAAAAACATGTCAAACTTAATTTGATAAAAAAAAGACACCAGCTCATTTCAATACTAAAAATACAATTGCAAGTTTTGGTGACCTGAATATGTCCTAAAGGCATGTACATATTCAAATTTATCTATATACGCATGTGGTAATACCGTGAATGATTATATAGATGTCAAAATGTATCAACGTTACTGATATGTGTATATGTTTACTGTGCACGAATCAGAAGGAATTCTCAACAACATTAATGAACTCTTCAATTTAAACTAAATTTTAATGAAAACCAACAAATCCTATCACATAATTATCATTATATTTGGCTTTAATCGGTGTTCATAATAAAAGTTTAATTATTCTACATATATACAGAATATTAACATATCTAGACGAACTAGATGTCCCCACCATTTCGGGAAAAACAAGATCTCTGTAAGATTTCTATAGTTGGATAAGCTAAAAGTCTTTTAAATAATATGTTTGCTTCAAATCGATCCTATTGTCAGATACCAATTGTTTATGCATACGGATTTCAGGAAGCTCATCCAATACTTGAATATGTTTCTCGTTAGTTTTATTTCTTCTGTTTTCAGTGCATTGAAGTTGGTACACACCAGTCATGGAACTGTTTATATTTGAAATTGTCAATACATACTCCATGCTGCCCTTTATTTCAGTCTCCAGATAATCCCCGGTAATATTCCTACTTGTACACACGTCCGATCCGGGACATATGTCGGGTGTAAACAGCCAGTATCGGATATGGTTACCAGGATTGTTGATGACAGACATCCGTGGCAGGTAACCCAGCTCAATATCAACACCAGTTACAACACGCTGTGTACGCTGATACAACATTCCACAATCCGCCAGTTCTAAATATATATATAAAGTTTTGTATCAAGTATATGTAGTATGTATAGCGGCATATGTGATGTTTATCTTTTTACTGTTCATTTATTATTTAGAAATACATTTTTTGACTGCCAGTCTTGACAAAATAATAGTTAGCGATTTACACTTTAATCAGTACCTGTTTGTATAAAATATTTATTTACTTTTAACATTACATGTATATTGATATATTTTTATTTTAAATAATAAAATATTAAAATTAAGATTTAAAAATATATTATGCACATACCTGATTTAATTTGTACTTTCATGTCACATTCTCTGTACGGTGCAATAATGTTGGCGAAGATGGTAATGTTTCCACTGAGAGTGTAATTGGAGAAGTGTAAGTAGTTTATTGAATCACTTTCATACATCGATACGTTTGACGAATTATCGAAGTTCATATACGATGTCTCGTGACTTGATAATCTATTGTACCCCCATGTGATATACGAATTCTCGAAGTAGTATTCACTCGATAGTTCCAATGTTATGTTTAAAGGTCTATTTCTAAAAACTGGTTCAGTAACAGACAGTGTTCCACATTCAGATATTGCAGTAGCTGAAAAGAATGATAAAACCGTGATGATATATTCATTACTGTACTATCAATGTTTTGTGTAAGTTCAGTTATCCAATACAAAGTACGCGGTATTATTAGAACGATGAGACAAACGTTAGAAAGAAGAGATTTTGAAAAGAATATGTTACCGATGTTTTCGTAAAATGAACAGAAATCTGGAAACCACTTGTTTTGAGTCATATGTATAGTTTCCTTCTGCTATACAATCACAGAGACGAGTGATATATGTCTTATTCACCTGAAAACAGGCACTTTAGGAAATATTGTTTTTATTTTAGGAAATGGAGCCTATGACTCATGCAGCATCTGTAACTAGCACATTTAAACGACGTTTCTGTCAACTGCATTATCGCAACGTCGTCATTAATGTACCAGGAGTTGCTGACACCACAGGAACCGTGGGTACTAATCCTGAAAGTAACTAAAATGTTTCAAGTAATTTAGGATTTTATAACGATCTGGAACATTCCGTTCAAGAAATGATTTCTAATGATTTACATCAAGTACCGTCTACAAACATTACAAAACTAAACCAATCTTTAAAATAATAAAGCATTACATACAGGTTTAACTGTTACTGATATAGTAGTATATTGTTATAGAGCTATATAATATCTGTAAGAAATACCAATGGAAAGGAGCATAAGACATTTGAATAAACAGTCCATGTTATTTTTTTATTTTTATTGTGTGAGCTATATTTGAGCTTACAGTTAAGAACACTACAATCGAGGCAATATTATATTGACTTTATTGATATAGGCATTTTTAATAGATGCACATTTACTGAAGACTCGTTTTATATAAATGTAATTTTGTGAAAATTGCCAAACACGAACAAAATGCACTGCAATTACGCATTCTAATGTTATACAACCGAACATATCAAAACTATCTACCTGAGAAGGTCTCTTCAATATGTAAAAAATCCCTTGCTCGAACCAAGTAACAATACGTTATTACAAATCTTTGGCAAAATCAATTGATCAATAACTTCCAATCAAAGTCTCAGCAAATGACAAAACCAAATAAACATATCAAACTTGAATGCATAAA
The DNA here is from genome assembly GCA_029582155.1 of Panopea generosa. NCBI lineage: Eukaryota > Metazoa > Mollusca > Bivalvia > Adapedonta > Hiatellidae > Panopea > Panopea generosa. The sequence continues at coordinate 98,319,331 of CM055894.1, read as the reverse complement.
AACTAAACCAGCAGCAGTCTACTTATGAGGAGTTATGGAGCATGCAACATCGGTCTTGCCCCTTAATACAGATACAAACAGTATCAGTCGGTACATTAGGAGCTATGTAGCATGTATCATCGGTCTTGCCCTTAATACAGGCACAAACAGTAGCAGTCTGTACATGAGGAGTTATGGAGCATGCAACATCGGTCTTGCCCCTTAATACAGACACAAACAGTAGCAGTCAGTACATGAGGAGTTATGGAGCATGCAACATCGGTCTTGCCCCTTAATACAGACACAAACAGTATCAGTCTGTATATAAGGAGATATGGAGCATGCAACATCGGTCATGCCCCTTAATACAGGTACAAACAGAAGCAGTCGGTACGTGAGGAGTTATGGAGCATGCAACATCGGCCATGCCACTTATTACATGCACAAACAGTAGCAATCGGTACATGAGGAGTTATGGAGCATGCAACATCGGCCATGCCCCTTAATACAGGCACATACAGTATCAGTCTGTATATAAGGAGTTATGGAGCATGCAACATCGGTCATGCCCCTTAATACAGGTACAAACAGAAGCAGTCGGTAAGTGAGGAGTTATGGAACATGCAACATCGGTCATGCCCCTTAATACAGGCACAAACAGTAGCAGTCGGTATGTGAGGAGTTATGGAGCATGCAACATCGGTATTGCCCCTTTATAGAAAACACAAACAGTAGCAGTCGGTACATGAGGAGTTACGGAGCATGCAACATCGGTCTTCCCCTTTATACAAACACAAACAGTAGCAGTACATGAGAATTACGGAGCATGCAACATCGGTCTTGCCCCTTAATACAATTACAAACAGTAGCAGTCAGTACATGAGGAGTTATGGAGCATGCAACATCGGCCATGCCCCTTAATACAGGCACATACAGTATCAGTCGGTAAGTGAGGAGTTATGGAACATGCAACATCGGTCATGCCCCTTAATACAGGCACAAACAGAAGCAGTCGGTAAGTGAGGAGTTATGGAGCATGCAACATCGGTCATGCCCCTTAATACAGGTACAAACAGAAGCAGTCGGTACGTGAGGAATTATGGAGCATGCAACATCGGTCATGCCCCTTAATACAGGCACAAACAGTAGCAGTCGGTACGTGAGGAGTTATAGAGCATGCAACATCGGTCTAGCCCCTTTATACCAACACAAACAGTAGCAGTCAGTACATGAGAAGTTATGGAGCATGCAACATCAGCCATGCCCCTTAATACAGGCACATACAGTATCAGTCTGTATATAAGGAGATATGGAGCATGCAACATCGGTCATGCCCCTTAATACATGCACAAACAGTAGCAATCGGTACATGAGGAGTTATGGAGCATGCAACATCGGCCATGCCCCTTAATACAGGCACATACAGTATCAGTCTGTATATAAGGAGTTATGGAGCATGCAACATCGGTCATGCCCCTTAATACAGGTACAAACAGAAGCAGTCGGTACGTGAGGAGTAATGGAGCATGCAACATCGGTCATGCCCCTTAATACAGGCACAAACAGAAGCAGTCGGTACGTGAGGAGTTATGGAGCATGCAACATCGGTCTTGCCCCTTAATACAGACACAAACAGTAGCAGTCAGTACATGAGGAGTTATGGAGCATGCAACATCGGCCATGCCCCTTAATACAGGCACATACAGTATCAGTCTGTATATAAGGAGTTATGGAGCATGCAACATCGGTCATGCCCCTTAATACAGGTACAAACAGAAGCAGTCGGTAAGTGAGGAGTTATGGAACATGCAACATCGGTCATGCCCCTTAATACAGGCACAAACAGTAGCAGTCGGTATGTGAGGAGTTATGGAGCATGCAACATCGGTCTTGCCCCTTTATACAAACACAAACAGTAGCAGTCGGTACATGAGGAGTTACGGAGCATGCAACATCGGTCTTGCCCCTTTATACAAACACAAACAGTAGCAGTCTGTACGTGAGAATTACGGAGCATGCAACATCTGTCTTGCCCCTTAATACAATTACAAACAGTAGCAGTCAGTACATGAGGAGTTATGGAGCATGCAACATCGGCCATGCCCCTTAATACAGGCACATACAGTATCAGTCTGTATATAAGGAGTTATGGAGCATGCAACATCGGTCATGCCCCTTAATACAGGTACAAACAGAAGCAGTCGGTAAGTGAGGAGTTATGGAACATGCAACATCGGTCATGCCCCTTAATACAGGCACAAACAGTAGCAGTCGGTATGTGAGGAGTTATGGAGCATGCAACATCGGTCTTGCCCCTTTATACAAACACAAACAGTAGCAGTCGGTACATGAGGAGTTACGGAGCATGCAACATCGGTCTTGCCCCTTTTTACAAACACAAACAGTAGCAGTCTGTACGTGAGAATTACGGAGCATGCAACATCTGTCTTGCCCCTTAATACAATTACAAACAGTAGCAGTCAGTACATGAGGAGTTATGGAGCATGCAACATCGGCCATGCCCCTTTATACCAACACAAACAGTAGCAGTCAGTACATGAGGAGTTATGGAGCATGCAACATCAGCCATGCCCCTTAATACAGGCACATACAGTATCAGTCTGTATATAAGGAGATACGGAGCATGCAACATCGGTCATGCCCCTTAATACAGGTACAAACAGAAGCAGTCGGTACGTGAGGAGTTATGGAGCATGCAACATCGGCCATGCCCCTTAATACATGCACAAACAGTAGCAATCGGTACATGAGGAGTTATGGAGCATGCAACATCGGCCATGCCCCTTAATACAGGCACATACAGTATCAGTCTGTATATGAGGAGTTATGGAGCATGCAACACCAGTCTTGCCCCTTTATACAAACACAAACAGTAGCAGTCAGTACATGAGGAGTTATGGAGAATGCAACACCGGCCATGCCCCTTAATACAGGTACAAACAGAAGCAGTCGGTACGTGAGGAGTAATGGAGCATGCAACATCGGTCATGCCCCTTAATACAGGCACAAACAGTAGCAGTCGGTACATGAGGAGTTATGGAGCATGCAACATCGGCCATGCCCCTTAATACAGGCACAAACAGTAGCAATCGGTACATGAGGATTTATGGAGCATGCAACATCGGCCATGCCCCTTAAAACAGGCACATACAGTATCAGTGTGTATATAAGGAGTTATGGAGCATGCAACATCGGTCATGCCCCTTAATACAGGTACAAACAGAAGCAGTCGGTACGTGAGGAGTTATGGAGCATGCAACATCGGTCATGCCCCTCAATACAGGCACAAACAGTGGCAGTCGGTACGTGAGGAGTTATGGAGCATGCAACATCGGCCATGTCCCTTAATACAGGTACAAACAGAAGCAGTCGGTACGTGAGGAGTTATGGAGCATGCAACATCGGTCATGCCCCTTAATACAGGTACAAACAGAAGCAGTCGGTACGTGAGGAGTTATGGAGCATGCAACATCGGTCATGCCCCTTAATACAGGCACAAACAGTGGCAGTCGGTACGTGAGGAGTTATGGAGCATGCAACATCGGTCTTGCCCCTTTATACAAACACAAACAGTAGCAGTCGGTACATGAGGAGTTACAGAGCATGCAACATCGGTCTTGCCCCTTTATACAAACACAAACAGTAGCAGTCTGTACATGAGGAGTTACGGAGCATGCAACATCTGTCTTGCCCATTTATACAAACATTAACAGTATCAGTCTGTACACGAGGAGTTATGGAGCATGCAACATCTGTCTTGCCCCTTAATACAGGCACAAATAGTAGCGGTCTATACATGAGGAGTTATGGAACATGCAACATCGGTCTTGCCCTTTAATACAGGCACAAACAGTAGCACTCGGTACATGAGAAGTTATGGAATATGGAACATCGGTATTGCCCTTTTATACAGACACAAACATTAGCAGTCTACATTAGGAGCTATAGAGCATGCAACATCGGCCATGCCCTTTAATACAGGCACAAACAGCAGCAGTCGGTACATGAGGAGTTATGGAGCGTGCAACATCGGCCGTACCCCTTAATACAGGCACAAGCAGTATCAGTCTGTATATAAGGAGTTATGGAACATGCAACATCGGTCTTGCCCTTTAATACAGGCACAAACAGTAGCACTCGGTACATAAGGAGTTATGGAGCATGCAACATCGGTATTGCCCTTTTATACAGACACAAACAGTATCAACACTGGATGATCTACATGATCCCAAGGTATTATAACTGAGGTAAACAGAGTTTTAATATGTTGCATGAATATAATATAATTCCATATTAGGTAGATAAAAGCTTACCTTTACCGTCAACAAAACCTTTAACAAAGAACACAGAAATGAGGTAAATATATTTATCCATTGTTTGTGAATGAAGGTCTAATGGTCAATTCCGAACTCGAATATATAATAAACACTACGTTAGTCGCAATATGGCATTACAATGTTTATTATTTGCCTAAAATCCAGAGGTCAGTGTCGCAAATCAGATTGACTTCGTTAAAAATAATATTTAAACTAATTGGCTTAGTACATGTGATTATAAATGTGTTTCCATCTGTTGTACAATTATTGTACTACATATAGTCTTTAATTAAGAAACGCAGTTACTGGTCACATGATCAAGCTATACCATTGTATTTTAATTCGCAAAGTTTAAACACTCTGTAATCCATTTACAAATGATGAGTTGCTGCAGCATTAACTTCCTCATATATTAAACAATGTTAAAACTAAAAGTTACTCAGACTAATCAAACGGTGCCCGGTCATTGTGTCACCCTCGAAAGTACAATCAAAACAGGAAACTGTATACGATGGGAAGTTTATCAAGTTCAGAATATATGATGACCATTTCAATATTCATGACAATATGTCACGTATCAAACTATTGAACTGCTTTGGTGTATCAGTTTTTTAACAAAGTATAAAACAGTTGGTATTTTTTTCAAATATTTAGGACTATTGTTTAAAAAAAGTCTTTTTTAATTTGGAACTGAAATCAATCCCATTGCGTTGATGTGTGAATCTTACAGCAAAGTAAATCTCACACAGTAAATTTAACATTAACACCGCCAGATGTGAATTATTTGGCTAAACCTTAGCTCTCAAAGCGAAAACATCATATAAAATAAAAAGAACTCCCACCGTCATAGATAGGGACAATTAGTTTTATTTAATGTGTTTAAAGTATAAATAAGATACAGCGGTGGTTAATCGTTTGATTGGACACATTATAATAATAGAAGATCAAGTGAAATACAGTCTAAAAATTATGGATCTGACTATTATCTGCTGTTGTTTCTGTAAAACTGTTTTCTCGCTGTATTTATATATTTACAGATGTGCCGCGCTGTTGGGGTAAACATGCTGATTTTCCAAATAATTTCGACGATGAGATGTAGCATCACAGGACGGAGTAAAGACATTAATATGTTTAACTACGAAGTCATTGAATGCAAGTGACGATATTTAAAGTTGATATATACCTCTGTAGATGTGCTGAACTGATGGGGTAAAGATGCAGAGTGGATATTAAACAATGATCAAGTTGCCATGTACATTAACATTTTAATTCAATAAATATGACTTGGAATAAAGAGACATTTAAAGTTGTATAAAGAAGAATAACAACAACAGTTGAATAACTATATTCTTTTTTCACGTGTCACTGGTGGCAGGAAAATTCTAGAGAGGAACATGATTCTCATGCGCTCATTTTGGGCTAAAGTGTTTATATCTAGTTATACGGCTTTGGTTTTGTGCCGATGCGTAATTTCCACATTTTTGTGCATAGCTTAGCTGTTTTATTTGTGTTGGTCGAGCGGTTTGATACAACCTTGCGTAAACCACCTAGGTACCATCGTACAGCTCGATTCCTTTCGGGGGTTTTCCTGTCAATTAAGTGATCATACGCCATTATCGTTCTAATGTGGAATTATGAAGTTTTACTGAGAATTTATGAAGTTTATCAAATTTTCAATTGATTTGATTTAGTGTTGTTTATTTAAGTTTTTTGGAATGTCTAGCGTCAATTTATGTCATGAAAGATTAAAGACGATCATTTAGTCAGCACTCAAACACTTATCCTTGCAAGTTACTGGTAGCTTTTCCATGAATCAACAGTGGGAGACGGTTGACAATGAGACCCAATGTCGCATATCAGTCATAACTGAGACTGTGGCAGACCAGGGATTTGAACTCAAGATTTCCAGGGATTTGAACTCAAGATTTCCAGGGATTGCAACATGTGACTGGCTGTGCTAACCGTGCAGGTAATATTGATTTGAGTCATCTTGAAATAACTAATTGGAAAAAGGTAATATAGTCCTTTTTTTATTTAACACCATCATAGCTTTATGAAACTAATTCAAATGTTAACATATTGGTTTTGAAGAAGTGCTTTTAAAATATCTTTTAAATTATTGTTCGTTCATGCGTACAAAAGTGCAGACGAATGTGTTATTGTTTGTTTACGAAAGAGCACTCAAGGGAAATAAATCCTGATGGTACACCAACAGTTATGGCCTTGTGAATAGATTATTATTATTATTTATACAAAGACAGGTTAAATATAATGTAATGAGAAATACAAAATATCTTAAAAACACAAAATTATCGATTAACGAAGACCTGACAAAGTTAAATCAACTAGTGTTATCGTCACTGAGATTAAAGGCAAAAGACAAAGTAACCAGAGCTTGGTCGTTCGATGGCAAACTCTTTGTTAAATACAAAACTGATGAAACAACAACAGTCACCTTTCCAGAATATTCAAAATGGTTGGAATTACCTTGGCCAAAACCAAAGAATTAATCAACGAGACTCGTGACTCTAACTTTTTTAACAGTATAGAGCGCGTTATATTATAACAATACATGAACCTTGATCGCGGTATTTATGTAAGGCTATTGAATTTAATCTACAGTAAAATAAACGGTCACGGTTGTACTGGTTTCTTAAATAAACAAGGTGCATATAAATAAAATAAGATTGCTTTATATTGCAATCAATTTGATTGGTAGTGGATAAAATGAAAGTTTTGCAAAGTGAAATTGACAAGTTGCTTTACTAGCTATTGACAGAATGAGCCATTTTAAAATGATGTCAGTGACACGGACAAACATTTCTTTTTTTCCAGCTTTCAGATATATGGTATACCGGATATAAACACCTTGTCGAAACAGCCAAGAAAGTGATGAAGACGATGTCCACTATTTTAATAGTCCGTATTATAGAAAAAAAATCAAACAAAGTAAATACGTTTGACGGTGAAAATGCTCAATATATCAAATTCATGTAGTTACTGTTATATATACTCTTGCTTGAGGCTGTATGGCTATCTACATGTTATAATAAAGTTTGATATATATATTAATGTAATAACAATTCAAAATGTGTTTTGTTAAGGAATAGCAGTAGAAATGTTTGTAAACATATATTAATATAATGACTGAAATTTCATCAATATAATAGTTGCGAAAAATATACCATCTGTTCGTTGCAGCATGTATTAGTGTTTATACAAAAAAAATCTGTTTTATCAATGTATGTAATGCAGTAGTAAATCAAAATGTTGAAAACATGTAATAAACTATTGTAATATATGAAACTAGTATTAGTGTACATAGGTTAACATAATTTAAAGTAAACGAGATATAAAATTTAAACAGTAACTGCTTTTTACTGTTTAAATAGACCAAAGTGTAAATAAGGAAGTAAATCTGAGCTTTTGATAATGTATGTATATTAATTTGGAAACTGAGTGAATCATGTATCTAGGAACGATACAGACATTTAATATGGTATTGATTTAAGATTTTAATGAAAATAATAAGATACATGGTGTAGTTTTGTATGTACGTATATATGCACGTGTGTGTGTTTTGAATGTGTGTAGGCGGGCACGGGTGCGTATGTGTGCATGCGCGTATACATGTGCATATGTGGCTGCGTACATGCATGTGCCCATGCATGCACATGCATGCGTGTGCATATGGACATGTGTGTGAACATGCGTGCGTGCGTGCGTGCATGCATGCATGTATAGATACACGCTTATATACATACATGCTTACATACATGCTTATATTCATGTTTACATGCATGCGTTCGTGCATGCATGCGTGCGTGCGTGCGTGCGTGCGTGCGTGCGTGCGTGCGTGCGTGCGTGCGTGCGTGCGTGCGTGCGTGCGTGCGTGCGTGCGTGCGTGCGTGCGTGCGTGCGTGCGTGCGTGCGTGCGTGCGTGCGTGCGTGCGTGTGAGTGTGTGTGTTGTGTACATGTTTTATGTGTGCATGTGTGGATGATTGACAGTACAAGGGATACTACAAATAGGATAACATAAAAAGATATTAAAAACTTTCCTTTTCATTCTTATATGAACTTCAAAATATTTCGTATATAAGGATGATCAAAGGGAGTATTGTGCATGCATATATGCATACATAATTACATGCATACATGCGTGAGTGCGTGCGTGCGTGCGTGCGTGTTGTGTACATGTATTATGTGTGCAGCTGTGGGTGAATGACAGTACAAGGAATACTACAAATAGTATAACATAAAAAAAGGTAGTAAAACATTCCTTTTAATTCTTATATAAATTTCGAAATATTTTGTATATAAGGATGATCAAAGGAAATTTGTTATCATAATTTTAGATATTATATTAATACCAATATAACAGTGTACCATAGTATAACACTTAAGTTCCTAACAATTCATATGCCCATCTTTCGTATCTAGTTTATAAGGAATGTCTCAAACTTTACATCCGATTTTTATTTGTGTCAAAAGGCGTTGTTGCTTTCTTTTTAAGACAGCTTAATAAAATAATAAAAATACTAATATATTCATGTACTAACGTGTGTTAATAGAATACTAGTACATGCATACATAGATGACAATATACTACTAGACATTATCATTAGAGAGAATAATAAATACCATTTTATATAACACAATAATTAAAATTTTGTATTTTCTATTAATTGTTGATATTTAAACGAAACACAAGTGTATATTACATTTCTCAAATATTGTCTTATCGATTATAATATTGCCATCTTTTAACATAAACATTCTATATAATCATCGTCATTACATAAAATATGGTTTTGGAGGTGGTATGACTATTTATGTAATATATTATAGATATAAGAACGATAGATATTTTAAGTTCACCATATTTGTGCATACAACAAATATAAGTTGATTATAGTATTGATAACTGATATGCAAACGGAACACAAAGGTGTTTAATGCATCTCTCACATGTGTTTATCAGATAGAGTAAATAAACTGTGTTTTCAAACAGAACCTAGTAAGACTATACATTATAAAGTTAGTGGGAAATATATTGTATACTACACGTGGTATATGCAAAGGATAAATATTATTTTGCATATAACTTGTAAACTATATTTATTAATAATATGCAAACGAAACACAGGTGTTTACTACATGTCTTACATGTCAGTATCAGTTAGTTTTTACACGTTTTTTAACATAGAGACGCTATATAATCTGCATCGTAGCATTAAATATTGTTCTGCAATAGTAAGACTATTAGTTATAATTTGTATTTGCTTAAAACCACTTAATATAGATAGTATTAAAAAATGTGTATATAATAATAGATATATATATGTATATAGATTATTAAATACAGATAGTAAGCGAAAATAAAACGACAAAGAAGTCCAGTTAAAATAGTCAAAACGATTATTCCTGTTGTTTAAGTCGTTGTTATTGGTGCTCAATAATCTTTAAGTATATTTGTTAATATTTAGTTTTCATAAAATTTTATATAATATGTAAATTATTTTTCCATAACAGTTTTGATGATATTTGCATAAATGTATATTAGGTTTCTGCAAATTAAAGCAAAAAACATGTATAGATCAAAATGACAGATACTGGTAGTAAATAATTATATAAAAAAATATCAAATTTCAAAAATATTGATTAATTATTATTATTACTACTTTTTTAACATTAATGTGTTAAATGTATGAAATACTAGTTGTTTATAGTGGCGACGAACCTTTGTAATGAATTATTTGTGATGATGAATTGTGGTTTGTTTTATTGTTTGTATTTTCGTCAACACTCGTACTACTTACTATTATATATTTTTCTTCTTCCTCACCTCATGTACACTCTAAGTTTGCAACAGAATGCACATACCGAAAGTTATAATTTCTCCCAAATGTCGTAAAATGAATGTAAAAGTTTGCACATTTAACGTAAAAAGCTTAAACGACTCATCCAAAAGACAAAAATTATTTCATTGGTTGAAGCTGAACCGATACTCTATATGTTTGTTACAAGAGCTACACTGTGAAAAATTGTCATATAACAAATGGAAAAAAGAGAGGGGCGATGAAGTATTTTTAAGTGGAAATAGTAGGAATAGCACAGGTATGGGCATCCTTATTAACTCTAATTTTACGTATACAATAAAAGAATATTATAATATCATTGACAGTAGAATGCAATCGTTAAACATTAATATAAATGAAAAAGATTATGTTTTTCTTAATGTGTATGCACCAAATAATGCAGCAGAACATATTACATTTCTTACGAAAATATATTTTATTATTTTAAACGATAGCGATACTTTAATCGTTGGTGGCGATTTTAATACTATTATTGACATTAATAAAGATAAAAAAAAAATGGAAATATTAACAACAATAAGAAAAATAGAGAATAAATAAATAATATTATACAAAATAACGATATAAATGATAAATGGAGAATTTTAAATCCAAATACAAAACACTATACGTGGCACTCCAACCACAAACCGCCAATATTTTGTAGGCTTGATTTTTTCTTGTTTCAAACAACATAGTGAATGCAATTATTCAATGTAAAATTACAACGGGTTTACGGTCAGATCATTCAGTTGTATATTTAAATATAAATGTTGATAATCAACCTCGAGGGCCAGGATTTTTTAAACTTAATAATAGTGTTATTTTAGAAAAAGATTATAAAGATAAAATAATTCTATTATTTGATATTACTCGAAATAAAGATAAAACGTGTAACATTTCCATATTTATTACATTGTAATCACGTTAAAAGTGTGTGTATAGCCGTCACTACGTCGTATGTACTTACATACTGTCATATACAAAAGAAACAGACTTAATATTTCAAAGTGTTGGTTTATATTGGCCGCTCAAGGCTTGGTAGGGTATGCGTTAAGGCTCCTACCAAGATTGGTGCCAAGCAATACATAAGTTCTCTCAACCGAAAGGAGACCAGACGTGTTAGGCTAATCAGCCTCCTTAATCAAAATATGTATCCTACATCAGTACCGATGTTACTGTAATGCAATGCAACGACCCGAAGCAACTCGAGTGAACTAATACCTTTGTGACTAACAACATCAAGTATACAACAGAGTGTCACACCCAGGGTCCAACCGATTGTGCGACCATAGGCCTCAGCTTCCAACGGGAACGTATCGGAACCGATACCGTCGTTGAAAGAAGAGAACCATAGCCACAAAAACAGCAATGAAAGGGGGCGCTCCGGCCAAATCGTATACGCTTTATTGTTGTATTACGCAAAACAGCAATGCTAGCTAGGTCTTACCAGTACTGTAAGGGCCAGACCTAGTGACCCGAAGCAACTCGGGTCAATAACCCTTAAAATAGTAAACGGTGTCATTCACCAGTCACAGTAATGCAAGCAACGCAACTGACTCGAAGCAACTCAAGTCAAAGTGGCAAACGGTATCACTCGCAAATCACCATTATGCCAAGCAACGCAAATGACTTGAAGCAATTCAAGTCAACCACAGCCTCAGTATAACGCAATAACCTACACACCTAATGCATTGCAACAATATTAAATTAGTTTTCCGATTATAGACGAACATGTCCCGTCGGGAACGTAGCTGACTACCAACGACGAGAGATGAAAAGCCCACAATCTGGGAATTCACGACGTTTAAAGCTAAATATTACGAAAGCTACTTTTCACTGAATGCAGTGCCTGGTCACCTTCCGATCGATAAAATTTTTCCGCCACAATGAATTTCAATTTATCCCCCAAAATTATTATCGAGCGGTAGGTAATTTTTTAACTATCGCGTCTTTTAAGAAATCTTAATAAAATTCAAGCCCCACACCATTCAAGTGAACGCCATCTTCCCGAAAAAAGTTAGTTTCCAAGTCAATATCAGGGGTAATAAAGTCACTTTTTCCCATTTTTTTACCATATGTCGGCCTGTCCTATTAACCCTTTTCCGTTTTGCCTCTATTGCCTTGAGCCCCAAAGCCCCCCTCCAGACTCTCCTAGGCAAAATGTCCACCCAAATAATGGTGGTCTGAAGGCAGGCCTCACGGAGGTACTGCATCTCTGATTCCATACTTTTATTCAATTTTATAATGAAGTTAAATCATTCCCACCTAAATGAATTATGATAATTGACGGCGGAGATGATAGCAACACCTGGCCCTCGATGGAGTGTCGTAGTGTTGTCCATCGTAGGCCCCTTATTCCCCACCAAGCGATTGTCCTGCCTTGCAGCCTGAGATTTGGTTTTCTGGTGTCTTGGGCTCGTCTGCCAGCCCAGAATGGGATCGAATCTCCCAAAACCCATATATCTAAAAGTATTTAAGAAAATATCATCAAAACTTAGGTAATTCCTTTTCTGTTTTAGATAAAAACTATAAAGTCACAGTCCTTAATACTCTTCTTTGGGTCTTATTACCATTAAATGGTACCTCTGCTTAACAGTAGTACGTTGACTGGTCATACCTTTTTAGGCATGGATATATAATTTATAGCAACTGGAAGTCCACCTTCCGAGTTTCATGATCACCTCTGATGAGTAACCTTGAACAGCTAAATCTGATGCCCTACCAATCCTAAAACTATGTGACCTGTACATACCGGATAATTGGCATTCGCGGACACATTTGGCTAGTACAGCGGAGAATTGAGATCTAGTTACCGGGGTGCTATCTTTGTGGCAAAACAAACTACCGTCGGTTTTTTGCCTGTCGTTTAGGAAACCTATTAGAGTGCTGACTGGGCAAATCGAGCCTGATACTCTTGGTATTTTTAACAAAATTGGCTTTCCCCTTTGATTTGTTTTGGAGTGAAGGAGCTGAATTGTCACATGAGATCTGCGTCCGGTGCCACTTCCCTGAATCTGATCAACTGAAAGCGAGACAAAGCATCGCAAATATCATTACTGCAGCCCGGGACATGATTGGCTTTTATCAATATATTTAGGTTTAAACACCTTAAGGTAAGAACCCTAATAAGACACATTACCTGTTCCGATTTTGAAGATAACTTATTTAAGATTTGGACAACTGCCATATTATCGCAATTAAATGTAATCTTTTCATTCATCAGCTCGGGGCCCCAAATAAAAAGTGCTGCCACAATGGGAAATATTTTTAATACTGTTATGTCAGACGTGAGACCACCTGTATGAGATGACTCTGGCCACTTCGCGTGACACCAGTGCCTATTGAAATATATTCCAAAGCAAAAGTCGGTGCCGCCTGCACTGTCTGAAAATAACTGTACATCCTCATTTGTAACCCAGTACCGGTCGTGAAAGACAGAAATACCATTGTAATTTTGAAGGAATATTAGCCACATGGCCAAGTCTAAACGGATCTCTTTCTTGATCTTAATATGATGATACGGTTTAGTTAGTCCACTAATAGAGTTTATCAAACGGCGAGTAAATGGTCTACCCATTGTAATAGCCCTACAACAAATATTCAGTGAGCCTATAAATGATTGTATTTTCTTCAATGTTGCTTTTTGATTGGCTAAGATTTCTTTTATCTTTTGTATTACCTTTCTAATTTTGAAATCGGTATTCTGATAGATAGTCATTTGAATTGAATCAATTTCTAATCCAAGAAATACAAGAATCTCTATCGGACCTTCTGTTTTTTCGTCAGCTATAGGTACACCTAACTCGGACATGGTATCTTTAAAACAATTAAGTGCATAGACACACGACTCTGTCGTTTTATCTCCTCCTAGAAAGTCATCCAAGTAATGTATCAACTTGCCAGAAGTATATTTTAATTTGACACGGAATTCTAAGAATCTAGCATATCTTTCGAAGGTTATGCAACTTATGGATGCCCCAAAAGGAAGGGCTTTGTCAAAATAAAACATATCATTAAAACGAAATCCCAATTATTCGAAATCTGACGGTTGTATAGGTATCAAACGATATGCGCTTTTAATATCAGATTTAAACAATTTACAGTTTTTTCCTAAATCCTGAACCAATTTAATCGCCTCATCAAAGCTTGTGTATTGAACTGAGCATACAACCGGATCTATGTAATCGTTGACAGACTCCCCAGGGGGATAGGACAAATGATGTATCATTCTATATTCCCCCGGTGTCTTTTTGGGGACTAATCCCATTGGAGATACTATCAAGTTGGGCAGTGGGCGCTCACTAAATGGACCCGCTACCCTGCCTGCTTCCACCTCTTTTATAATTTGCATTTTTATTAAATCAGGGTTCAATAAAGTTGAGCGTAATTTTTTTTAATCGCGCTGTGACCTTGGCCCCGTGTACTGGACAGGGAAGCCCTTACTGAAACCATTTATCACAAACATTGCTTCTTTTTTATCATAAAGGTGTGAATAACGTTTTAGAGCTTCTATATTAACCGGTGACTTTGCTAAACTGAATATATCTAAATTTCGAGGTTCCCCCGACCAGAGGTCGTTATTTATTTGTGACCAAGATGTCGGCGTTATAGCTTGACGTAGACGAAATTGCTCGTCGTATGTTCTCCATGCCAGGCCTCCTTGGGGCATGACACATTCTCTTATGTTGTACATATAATGGAGCATTTCATGGACCCTGTCACTATGGTTTAGCAAATAAATTGAGGCGTATATGATAAATGCATTTGACCATTTTTCTACTGAATTTAATTTCTCCTTACACTCTTTTTGCGTTGACTCAATGTGCCCCTCGCTTGATAGCTTGAAAACATTACCCTTGCAAAATTCTGACAACTCCACAGCCCCCTTCAACAACAACGCTAAATTGATATACTCGCCTCTGCAAATTAGTTGTTTAAGAGACAATGGGACGTGAGCTGCCAGGTCGTCACTGGCAAGCCTTACCAGCGGCGAGCTTTGTATTAAGTTTGAGTCTCTAAGCGACGCATTGTTTATTTGACTAGGAAGTAAATCTCCACTTAGGTAATTTTCCCCCTGCCTAACACCACACCCCGTATTCTCTTTTGAACCAATAACATTATTACTGCAAGACGGGTTATTACCCGTATCAAAAAGGAGCTGCTCAATATCAATGATATTAGAATTTGACCCACCGGTATTGTCCTGTATGAGTCTGTTGTCGCCCGCATCAATTTCATCCGCCTGAGCAGCCTGTTCCTCCATTTCCCGTTGTTCTGCATTCCATTTCTGACCTCGTGTGTTAGGTCTGTTCGCCCATACATTGCAGTTTTGTTCGCCTCTCGCATAGGAACTCTTCTTGCACCTCTCCTAACTGGTCGACCTCGTGGCATAGTTATACACTTCAATCACAATTCGATATACTTTCCGCGCTAGTTACGAGTCAAAAGAACCTGTTGCACGAATTTTTTGCTTTAAATACTAATTTGCCGGACTGTTTACCGGGTTAGTCCCACGCAGTAAGATTGCTACCGAATAGAAACAGGTACCAGATTATTTCTACGGTAATGACCGAGACTTAACAAATCTTAGGAACCAGACAGCTTGATTTATTTCTCGAACAAATAAATTAAATTATTTTAATCGAAATAATTTCTTATATTGAATACAAGAAATAGCAGATATTAATAAAGAAGCTAATCCTAACACGTTATGGGAAATCATTAAGGGTACTATAAGGAACGAAACTATTGAATACACATCCGCAAAAAAAAAGAAAATAGTCTAATTAAAAATAAAGCTCAGAAACGATATTGATATCTTAGAAAAAGAGTTATCCAACAATCATAACAATGAGACAATTTTAAATAATATAAAAGAAATCTGAATTAGAGGAAATAATCAAATTACAAACAAAAGGATTTTACTAAGAGCAAAAGCTGAATGGATAGAAGGGGCAGAAAAAAATACAAAATATTTTAGTAATTTAGAAAAGAAAAGATCAGAAAATAAAACTATCAAAAGACTAGTTAAATATGATATAGAAATTACGAAATCAAAAGGTATTTTAGATGCAACTAAATCATTTTATAAAACATTGTACAGGAAAGATCCACATTAAATAATGATGACATATTTTTAACACAATTAAATAATACAATTTTGATCGAAGATGAAAAGAAATCTTGTGAAGGTCTAATTACTGAAGCAAAATGTTTAACAGCTCTCAAAGAAAAGAAAAATTGTAAAGTCCAGGATCAGATGGAATGACAGCAGAATTCTACAAAATATTTTGGAACACGGTTAAAACTTATTACATTAACCCGATTAAGTATTCATACGAAAACAATTCATTAACAACAATTCAAAAACAAGGTATAATTTCTCTTCTACCAAAAAAAGACAAAAATTTAACAACATTAGGGAATTGGAGACCAATAAGTTTACTTAACGTTGATTATAAAATTACTACAAAAACAATAGCAAATAGAATGAAAAATGTTTTAAATAATTTTATCGATAACAGCCGAACAGGTTTTTTAAAAGGAAGGTTTATAGGTGAAAACATTCGAACTATCTTTGAGGTAATAGAATATTTAAATGACGAAGACAAACCAGGACTTATATTTTTGCAGATTTTGAAAAGGCATTCGATAATATAGATCACGATTTTATTTTTAAAACTCTTGCATATCTTAATTTTGGTAACGCTTTTATAAACTGAATTAAATTATTTTATAACGATGCTCAAAGTTTTGTACATGTAGTTAATAACGGACACATATCCGAGTTCTTCAACATCAAAAGAGGAGTACGACAAGGATGTCCACTTTCACCATATTTATTTATATTAATTATAGAAATTTTATACAAGTCCATAAAAGCAGATACAGATATAAAAGACATAAACATATATAATAGAGAAATAAAAAATACAGCATTTGCAGATGATGCAACGTTTATGATGGATGGGTCATATAAAACTTTTACATCTTAAATAAAAAGGCTAAATTATTTTAGTAAAATATCTGGTCTAAAATTAAACGATAAAAAATGTGTTATCTTAAGATCAGGATCATTAGAAAATTCTATTGAAACATTTGGTACAAATAATAAATTTATATGGACATCAGAATGCTCGTCTACGCCGGGAATTATTTTTTCAAATGACAGAAACAAATACCACGATTTGAATTTAATACCAAAAATACAAGAATTTACAAACTGCTTAAAACGATGGAAGAAGCATAATTTATCAATTATTGGAAAAATAACTGTTATAAAAACTTTTGCATTACCAAAACTTATATACCCTCTTACAGTCCTAGAAAAAACCAAAATTAATCAATAAAACTATATACACTTATTTATGGGATAATAAACCTGATAAAATTAGTCGAAAAACAATAATACAGGATTATGAAAACGGGGGCCTAAAAATGATTGATTTAAACATGTTCATGAAAGCTTTTAAAGCAGGATAGGTCAAAAGAATAATTTATAATAAAAATGAGGGTGATTGGAAACATATATACAAGAACACATTAAATAAAATAGGGAGACAATTAATATTTGAATGTAATTCAAATGAAAATGACTATATTAAAACACAAAACCAAGTATTTCCCAAATTTTTCTTAGAAATATTACAATCATGGTCAAGCATAAACTTTGTAGATAAACCAGAAGCTGAAGGATTAAACAATCAGATATTATGGAACAACTCTTATATAAAAAAAACAATAACACGACATCATTTTATAAAGAATGGTATGCAAAAGGTATCAAGTACATCAAACAAATATTTGATAGTAGGCAAAAAACGTTTTATACATTTCAGTTTGTAAAAGCTAAGTAAACACTTAATAATTCAGATTTTTTAAAATATTATACTTTAATTGAAAGCATACCAAAAGTATGGAAACAAAACTTGAAAACCGACAACATAGCTGATAATAATAAACAAATTAACTAAATGCAATATATTCGAAACCTCAAGAGTCCAAATAATTTTTTATACAACCGATAATTAAAAAACACTAACAATATTAATATTTTCAAACCTCATATTAAATTGGAATCAGAAAGTACGAACATTAACTGGAATGTTGTACACCGTACCTTTTAAATCCTTAATTGATACAAAAATAAGAGCTTTTCAATACAATTATATTATGCAAATTGTACCAAACAACAAATTCCTGTATAAATGCAACATATGTAATACAAGTTTATGTGATGTTTGTGCCATGAATGTTGAAACAAATAGACATCTATTTTGGGAATGTCATTGTTCTAGAGCCTTTTGGACAAATCTTGAAGGATATCTTAATGAAAAGCAGTTTACAATAATGTTAAATTATATGATAATATCTCTTGGATATGTTGAATGGAGCAGTTATTCAAACTTGTTAAATACTATATTGATTTATGCTAATTTTTTTATCTATAAAAATAAGTATGCAAAAACAATTCCCATATTTATCAATTTTATAAAATATTTAAAACATATTGAAAACATAGAAAGAATAATAGCAACGACAAAATATAAACTTGAACAACATAACGGCAAATGGGAAAAATTACAACTGTATTAATGCCGTCATCAAACTGATTTCAGACTTAGAGTGACGGGTATTCCTCCTCTTTATCTTAACCTTCGTTTCCTGTTTTATCCCTTATCTACTCTCCATTATCTACTGTCTACAAACACCAACAACTTATTTCTCAATTAATGCATGAAGTATATTATACTTATAAAGACTATTGTGACAATGCTTCATTATAAAAACATTTACAATATTATTGTTAGCATATAAAAACAGCCTGAATAGACTTGTATATCAGATATATATCTTAACATGCTAGTATAATATCAACGCTAATCCTTCTTATTGTGTTATGTACAATGCGTTGCTATTTACTTCAATGTATATGTATTATAAGAAATAAAATATTTAAAGACAAAAAAAAGATTATTATTATTGGATTTTAAAACATTATACATGTATTTGCAGAAGATGTGTTAACAAAAGGAATAAGAAATGAACTTTTCTCTCTTTGATGAGATGTTTCACTTTTCTATCAATGATACGACGTATTCCGTATTTTTCTTGTTAATACTTCGACAAAAGATAAAACTATATAATCATCAACCATTTTAAAAATGTACACACGTCTCTTATATGTTTTGCGTCCACATTTATGAGACAAATTCGTTTTCTGCATTCTAAACATATGGACACACAACCTATAAGAGCCATGTCCACTGATCCAAAATGCAGAAAAACATTTTAAAAGCTTGGATGTGTTTTCTTTGGAAGGGGACGGGGAAGAAATCAATAATTAGGAAATATTGTCACAGGTCATTAAATTTGACTGTTACGTAATGTTTGTATTCCCCCGAATGAGCTAAAGAAGGAAATGAAAATACAAATTATTCACAATTTCTTTTAGTTTAAACATATTTTATTGCCAAATATATACATAAATTCATATTATTAGCACAGAATAAATATGGCAAAATGGTCTGGCTACCATATATGAAAATGTATACATGTAGTAAAATGTTAGGAAGTTTTAAAAAAAATAGAAACAATTTTAAAGAATACACTTAGAAGAATATTTGTTATCAAGAACACAATGTATACATGCATGCCTCCTGCAGAGGGCTTCTGTGATACTAAAAATAAATATCACGAAATACTAGTCATTAAAACGGTTTGTTTTTTAATATATATGTGCATGTTGTCAAATAGATCACCATTTTCAAGATCAGTTAAAGCATTGCTGCCAAACAGAATCTTTTGAATATGCAAACGATGATATGGTCTTGTATTAGTAAATAATTGAAGCCTAAGTAATAAGGTACATTGAAAGAAAAAATAATGTATATATTTTGTATCGTATCCACATTCACATTTTGCTGTTTCATTTAAGTGGTATATGTCCAGATCAATATTTTATTTACTACACAGTTTCATGTTGGTTATTGTGTATATTGCACATTTAGGCCAAACTTGTGCATGTGTGTATTGGCTTTTCAAATGGTTCCTATACATGTACACATTGTCATCTATGTGATTAATTGAGACGACTCGACTCTCAATTATGTGTCAATCTCAAGAATGTTTGAAGGACATCGGACATGGGCAGCTAACTTACTAAACTGTGTACAAGTGATTCATGTAACATAAATGAAGACTTGCAACTGTGCTAACATAAATTTTACAAAAAATATTGGCAAACTCAATATTTTACCAAAAAGGATAACAATCAACAAAGCAATCCATTACTTACTCGAATGAGTGGATATATGGCGTACACATTGTAAATGTTAAACTATGTTGTATTAAATAGCCAATACAATCGTTACAAATAATTTGCTTCTCCGACTGTAAATCGTCCATTCATTCATGAAGCTTTCATTCAACATATCAATGTAAAAGTAGTAACCAACACCGACAAATCAAAACCTTCTTCTTTTATTTTTCTTCTTTTTTAATTTCCATTGTACATTCACATACAATTTATTACTTCATACATAATACAATTTACATTCTTTATATATATTTGTTTATTAACGTATTATCATAAATACAGTTTAGGATCTTGACAGAATAGGTCGGAGAAAAGAGAAAAAAGAAGGTGAAGAAGAAGAAGATTATTTTAGGATGAAAGGTAAATTAGTCCTCACCGTCACTTTATAGATTAAATTATTTTATTAGAAATTAGAAAAATTGCAGTTTTTCCATTTGTTTTCATATTGTGTAATTTTGTCTTTTGTCAGTGCAATTAATCTTTCGAGGTTTTCATGGTGTTTTAAATATTTTTAAAAGTGTTCAAATTCGGTGTTATGTTTGCTTATTTGTTTTTAAAAATGAAATATTTTGCGAATATCAATATACAATTAATGTAGCTACTCTGGTCTACATATCCGAAGACGATCATTGAATAACATAAATGTATGTATATTTGTTTTTCATTTAAAAACATTTGAATTTCAGTCCAAAAACTTCTCGAAATGTGACATTTCCAAAACAAGTGTCTATTAGTTTCTTCATGCATATTGTATAAATCACACAAACTTGTGTTATTCATATTACATTTAAACAGAAATTTGTTGTTTGGGATTATTCTCATCAAGTTTTTAAATTGAAACGCTCTTAATTTTATATTTATTAAAGATTTGATAGGTATAGTATGTACAGTTTTCCAGTTTATGTTATTCATTACATGTTTCCATTTCATATGTGGCTTTATGACTAATGTGTTTTCGATACAACTTAATTGTTTATTATATAAGTATTTGTTTGGACTGTTTAAAGTTTTAATTTGTTTTACTTGTTAAATTTGTTGTATATTAGATAATATGTTATCATTCTTGAGTTTTACTTTCCAAGAGCGTGGTATACTTTTAATTAGTTTATGATATTTAAAAAAAATCTCTGTCGTCTTTAGCATGTACATTTTACAGATATTGAAAGGGATGAAATAATTTATGTCTGCTATCAAAGAGTTGGTCAATATATTTTATTCCTTTATCATACCATGGTTTGTAGAAAAGAGGTTTGTTATTGTTTTTAATAGGAGTTGTTCCATATTATCTGCGTTTTTACATTTTCGGTATGTTCACTAAAGTTTATATTTGACCATGATAATACTATATCTGATAAAAACTTGGAAGTTGTATTGTTAAGGTGTTTCCCATTGATGTTACATTCAAATATAAATCGTGTATATAAATCCTAATGCGACGGGCACGAATTGAATGTTTGGTATCTCTTAAAAATTGGCCGATATTTAAACAACCATGAAAAAAGACTGTTGTATTTCACTTGACTTAATTTTCCCTTTGAAGTGGTAATTTAAAGATCAACATGTTATTTAATACTGTATTGTTAATCTTGGTTAAAAATGAGAAAACAACGATAAAAACAAGTAAGTAGCACGTGCTGTTAAACAAAACAGACGATGTCGAAGTCGGTTTCCACGTACATGCTAGGACTAGTATGTTCCGTGTATATCAAATCAATCTTTTGATCTGATTTTATAGACTATATTGTCAATTAGAAAGCTACGTTAAAACAACATTGATGTTGTTGTTTTTGTTGTTGTCGTCATTATTATTTTTTTGTTGTTGTTGTTGTTGTTGTTGCTGTTATTGTTGTTGTTGTTGTTGTTGTTGTTGTTGTTGTTGTTGTTGTTGTTGTTGTTGTTGTTGTATGGTGTTTAGCGTCGATTTTACCAATTTTCCAGTCATATTTTGACCCAATCTACATGAGACAGTATTCATAGCGCTACCACACTGAGGTATCATATCAGATACACGGTGTATGGTAAAACACCAAGTCAACTTATACTGACACCAGCTGACCTGACATTCAACTATACTCTTAATGCTGAGCACCAAACGAGAAAACTTCTAGTACAATTATTAAACTCTTTGGTATGACCCGGCCGGGGATCGGACCTATAACCTGCCACATGCCAGGCAGACGTTCAACAACTAGGCAAAATTTATGGGAACGTGCCATCACTGACAAAAAATAAACATCCGCTTTGTTTCATTGCAGCTATGAATGTTTACGACCGACATATTTAATTAATAGTCTCATATTTTTTCTGTTATAATACAGTCATAATCGTATCTATACAAATGCACCTTAAACTACTGTTGCAATGCATAAAATAATAGTTCAAACTTTCATATTGCTAAACCATTTAATTCAGATATGCTTTACATTACCATTAACATTGATGTTTTGAGGTCCATAGATGTGGCTAATTACCTCTTCATCAGGCAATAACTGTATACTACTTCATCAACATGCATATATACATTGGTCTTCGTACTCGGTGAAGTAACACATCAGGTCCATAGATATGGCTACTTACCTCTTCATCAGACAATTATTGTATACTGCGTCATCAACAGTCATATATACATTGGTGGTCGTACACGGTGAAATTACACATGTCAGGTCCATAGATATGGCTGCATACCACTTCATCAGGCAATAACTGTATACTGCTTCATCAACAGGCATATATACATTGGTCTTCGTACTCGGTGAAATTACACACGTCAGGCCAATAGATAGGGCTACTTACCTCTTCATCGGGCAATAACTGTATACTGCGTCATCAACAGGCATATATACATTAGTGTTCGTACTCTGTGAAATTACACACATCAGATCCATAGATATGGCTGCTTACCACTTCATCGGGCAATTACTGTATACTGCGTCATCAACAGGCATATATACATTGGTCTTTGTACTCGGTGAAATTACACACATCAGATCCATATATATGGCTACTTACCTCTTCATCGGGCAATAACTGTATACTGTGTCATCAACAGGCATATATACATTGGTTTTCGTACTCGGTGAAATTACACACATCAGGTCCATATATATGGCTACTTACCTCTTCATCAGGCAATAACTGTATACTGTGTCATCAACAGGCATATATACATTGGTCTTTGTACTCGGTGAAATTACACACATCAGGTCCATAAATGTGGCTACTTACCTCTTCATCGGGCAATAACTGTATACTGCGTCATCATCAGGCCAATATACATTGGTCTTCGTACTAGGTGAAATTACAGACGTCAGGTCCGTAGATATGGCTGCTTACCTCTTCATCAGGCAATAACTCTATACGGAGTCATCAACAGGCAAATATGCATTGGTCTTCGTACTCGGTGAAATGGCACACATCAGGTCCATATATATGGCTATTTACTTCTTCATCGGGCAATAACTGTATACTGTGTCATCAACAGGCATATATACATTGGTCTTTGTACTCGGTGAAATTACACACTTCAGGTCCATAGATATGGCTACTTACCTCTTCATCAGGCAATAACTGTATACTGCGTCATCAACAGGCATATTGACATTGGTCTTCGTACTCAGTGAAATTACACACATCAGGCCCATAGATGCGGCTACTTACCTCTTCATCAGGCAATAACTGTATACTGCGTCATCAACAGACATATATACACTGGTCTTCGTATTCGGTGAAATTACACACATCAGGTCCATAGGTATGGCTACTTACCTCTTCATCAGGCAATAACTGTATACTGCGTCATCAACAGGCATATATACATTGGTCTTCGTACACGGTTAAATTACACACATCAGGTCCATAGATATGGCTACTTACCTCTTCATGAGGCAATAACTGTATACTGAGTAATCAACAGGCATATATACATTGGTCTTCGTACTCGGTGAAATTACACATATCAGGTCCATAGATGTGGCTGCTTACCTCTTCATCAGGCAATAACTGTATGCTGTGTCATCAACAGGCATATATACATTGGTCTTCGTACTCGGTGAAATTACACACGTCAAGTCCATATATATGGCTACTTACCTCTTCATCGGGCAATAACTGTATACTGCGTTATCAACAGGCATATATACATTGGTCTTCGTACTCTGTGAAATTACACACATCAGGTCCATATATATGGCTACTTACCTCTTCATCGGGCAATAACTGTATACTGCGTCATCAACAGGCATATCTACATTCAAGGCCAATAATATAATTGCAATTATTTGTTACCTGAATATGTCTTAAAGAGATGTACATATTCCAATTTCTCTATTTACACATGTTGTAATACCGTTAATGATAGTATAGATGTCAAAATGTATCTACGTAACTGAAATCTGCATATGTTTGCTATGCACGAATCAAAAGAAAATCAGTAATATTCTTAATAACACTAAATGAACTCTTCTTTCAAACTACATTTAAATGGGGAAAAAATCGAACTACTTAATCACATAATTATTATTATATTTGGTTTTAAATCGGTGTTTACAAAAGTTTAATTATTCTACATATATACAGAATATTTACATATCTAGTACTTAGACGAACTAACTGTCTCCACTATTTCGGTAAAACAAGATCTCTACTAAATAGCAGTCTGAGAGTACTGTACGGAATTAGATATCATAAGAACCCGATAGAACTAGATATCCAAAACTATCAAAATACTGATATTTGATGGAAAACAATCTCAGCCTCATATGAAAGTTCTGTAAGGAATTAAATATCTACTTTACCTGAGACCCTTGCTTATAAATATATCTACCAAATATCGGAGTACTCCATGTTCCAAGATATGTCAATCTAAATATAACTGCTCAGTGAACCTAGATGTTTACATCTAACTATGTACTAACTGCTTAGTGAACTTAGATGTCCACACCTGTCTAAATACTACTGCTCAGTGAACCAAGATTTGACTTTACTAAATACTAACTGCTCAGTGAATCTTATTGTCTACACATGTCTAGATACTTGTGTTTGGTGAACACAGATGTATGTACCCAGCTAAATACATGAACGTCTCGGTGGAACAAGATATCAAATAGATATTAGCAATTATACAGACAGCTACGTGTTTTTCTATAGTTATACGAGATAAAAGTATTTTAAATAAAATATTTGCTTAAAATAGATCATATTGGCAACAAATATCAATTGCTTATGTATACGGATATCAGGATTCTCACCAAATACTTCAATCTGTTCCCCGTTATTTTTTTTCTTCTATTTTCAGTGCATTGAAGTTTGTATACACCAGTCATTGTACTGTTTATATTTTGAATTGTCAATACATACTCCATGTTGCTTTTTATTTCAGTCTCTAGATAATCCCCCGTAATATTCCTACTTGTACACACGTCCAGTCCGGGACATATGTTGGGTGTGAACAGCCAGTATCGGACATAGTTACCAGGATTGTTGATGACATACATCCGTGGTAGGTAACCCAGCTCAACATCGGCACCAGTTACAATCCGCTGTGTACGCTGATACAACAATCCACAATCCGCCATTTCTAAACATATATAAATAAAACATAGTATCCAATATACAGTATGAATAGCGGCATATGTGATCTTCATATTTTTGCCGTTCTTTTTTCATTTAGAAATACAGGTTTTAACTGCCATTCTTGAAAAAATAATAGTTAGTGATTTACATTTTACTTAGTACATGTATACATTAAAAGTATGGTATCAAGTATATAGTAAATTTAGTGGTATATGTGATATTTATCTTTTAGCCGTTTATTTTTCATTTAGAAATACAGCTTTTTACTGCGAGTCTTGAATCAGTTATAGTAAGCGATATATATTTTGTTTAGTACATGTTTGTATAAAATATTGATGCACTTTTAACGTTATTTGCATTTTGATATATTTTATTTCAAATAATAAAATTAAGAATTAAAAATATATATTGCACATACCTGATATATTTATTTGTATTTTCATGTCACATTCTCAGTGCGGTGTGAAAATTTTGGCGGAGGTGGTTGCATTTCCACTGAGAGTGTAATAAGAGAAGTTTAAGTAGTATATTGTATTTCATACACCGACATCACGTGACTTGATACTCTATTGTACTGCCATATAATATGTGTATTCCTGAAGTAGTATCCACGTGATAGTTCCAAAGTTATGTTTAAAGGTCTATTTCTAACAACTGGTTCAGTAACAGAAAGAGTTCCACAGTCAGATACCACAGTAGCTGCAAAGACAGATAAAACTTTGACAGTATACGCATTACTATACTAAACCAAACATTAATAAAACATAAAATACATGTATACATGTAACTAGTATAACAGTAAATGGTTGTTAAGCTATATATGACGTGTATGAAATATCAATGTTGTAGAACAAGAGCAATTTAAATAAACAATCAATCTTTTTCTTATTTAGGGAATACCATGTGAACGTACTCGATGTGACTTTGTTGATATATGCATTTTAATACATGTACATTTACTTACTATTCATTTGATATGAATGTGCTTTTTGTGAGAGTTGTCAAACAGAAACAAAATGCAATGTAATAACGCAACTGTATTCTAATGATACAGAGCCGAACAAACCAAAACTGTCTTCCGCAAAAAGTATATTTAACTATGAAAATATCCTGCTTGAAACAAGTAACAATGCTCTATTAACAATTTGGCAAAATTATTTTATCAATTTTATCCGATCAAAGTCTCAATAGATGATAATATCAAATAGACATAGAATCGATCATGCCCCTTAATACAGACACAAACAGTATCAACACTGGATGGGCTACATGATCCCAAGGTATTATGACTGAGATAAACAGAGTTTTAATATTTTGCATACAAAGGGATATACCATTAGCATAACTCCGTATTAGGTAAATAAAAGCGTACCTTTACCGTCAACAAAACCTTTAATAAAAATAACAGAAATGAGATAAATACATTTATCCATTTCTTGTGAATAAAAGTCTAATCACGAATGTTGTACAATTACTGTACTACATGTATATAGTTTGTCTTTTACTCAGAAATGCATGTACTGGTTCACATTATCAATCCATGCC
This sequence comes from Panopea generosa, assembly GCA_029582155.1. Lineage (NCBI taxonomy): Eukaryota > Metazoa > Mollusca > Bivalvia > Adapedonta > Hiatellidae > Panopea > Panopea generosa. The sequence goes on along the minus strand of CM055894.1, from coordinate 98,291,719 downwards.
GTGCGTTTAAATTCGTACTGTAGTTCATACTTAAATAATGAGTGACCGCAACATTATCTTCGTCATATATTAAACAATGATAAAACTAGAAGTTACTCAGAACATCAAACGGTGGCCGGCCATTGTGTCACGGTCGAAAGTGCAACCGAAACCGGAAAACTATATACGCTGGGCAGTTTATTTAGTTTAGTTATGATCTTATCAATATCCATCCAATATATCACGTCTCGAAATATTTACGATTTAACTGCTTTGGTGTATATATTGAACACCGTATGAAAGTTTTGTTATTACGATGTTTAATTGGAAAATTAAACTGGAAAAGAGGAAAAAGAGTACGTTTTTATTTAAAAACACCCTAGCTAAATGAAATCGATGAAGGCTAAATCAAATCTCGATGCATTGTTTTTTCTTTAATAAGTGCTTTTTAAATATCTTTATTATTCGTTCATGTAAACCACAATACGGACGAAAATATTTTGTGTAAAGTAAATACAGGGCATTCCCTCAAACACAAGGACGGATGTAGCGTTAAGTCTTATTGGGTCCAATACAATTAAGAGCGAAATTGATTACAGAAAGCTGTCTTTTTTCAGCCAATTGTGTAATTTACCATCTCATTTCTTGGCAAATTATATATTTTTAAATAGACTTATACGTTATAATGACAACTCGTATAATAAAAGAGGGTTTATTTTTGAAACATATAACTTATTAAGACATTACAAATTAGTTCATATTTTTGAACGTTTTATCGAATCAGGTGTCTTTCCTTCGAACCATGTTTGGAAATATATCATAAGACAATATGTAGATACATCCGAGCAATTATCATTGAGCTTAAGATTGGGCGATGATGAAAATCTCCATCGTTTTAGTTTTTATCACTCATTGCTGGGCGTTATCTCGCCGATTTGGTCCCGTAGCAGGGACTATCATCTTTTACTTAAAAAATGTAGGAGCACTATAAACATATTAAGTTTTACCAACTCTCATGCTTACCAGCAAACGTATCATAAGTGCGGAATTATACAAATGATCTATCTCTCCGTTTAGTGTTTGACTGTGCAGTTAATGAAACTTACAGACAAATGCTTTGGAATAATATTCATTCAGTATTTGGATTCGAGTGTTTTCTACGATTCATATATACCGATATGCAATCGCTAATACATTATCTTTGCTATAGGTTAAACAAAATACTTCAGCTGAAAACTGAGCAAGGCTAGTCGTTAATTCATTTCAAAATATGTTTATGAGTTAATCTGCTAACGAGCGAGACATCATCAGTGAATGCATATTAAGTGTTATATATCTATACTGATGTAACTTTCATTTGATATTTACAGATATGGTTAAAACTCTTTACAGTTTTTCCCTGTTAATTCGGTGAAAAGATTGTACAAGAAGTAATCATTATAATATGCCTGTCAATGTTTACTTAATTTGTATAGTGATTAAACAAATCTTTGAGTTGACGCTAAAACTGTGGATGTATGTATTCATGTTTGTGTTCGTATTCATGTATCTGTGAAGGTGTTATTATATGTGCATGTTTCCTTTTCAGTCTGTGTGCGTGTCTGCTTGTACCTTATCACGCTTGATTCGTGTATGTCTGTAATTGCATATATCTGCGAGTGTTAGTGGAGGGGTGTAGCATTTTGCAATTCAAATGTTAAGTGTCCTGTATGCTTTACTCTATTTAATATCGATATACTTTTGTATGTGTATTTGCTACTCATGTTCATGTTTAATATGTTCTTTATGTAATAACATATGTGTCGCTCTCCGCTTATGGAGGAAATAAAGAATATATATATAATAAATGTATTGGCCCTGTAATGCAAACAGAAAATTAGGTCTTGAGGATGTTTTAGGATTTTAGGCTGACCATTGTGTTTGAACAATAAAATATTACAAAAGTCATAAGAAATACGTTTTTCTCTCTTGGTTTCAGATCCCTATCAAGGACAAGACGTATTCTGTATTTTTGTTATTGATGATGAAAACTATATTACCACCAGTCACATTTTGAAAAATTAATGATAGTTTTCGTCATTATAAATATATGGACACACAACCTATAAGAACTGTGTTTATATTTTTCAAAACGAAGTAAAAATAATTTTATAAATGTGAACATGGTTCACATAATAGCCGTGTATACATTTTTGAAATGATGATAAAACTTCATTTTTCAAAAAAGGAAACAACATTTTTAAGCCGTGTTCACATTTAAAAATTGTAAAGTATCCACGTTTTTTTTTTCAATTGCGGGTATGGAATTGGTTGGTGGCGAGTCCACATTTTAAATATCTACAATTTTTATTCATAATAGTTGATATCCGGCACCTGAGGGGAAGATTTTTTTTCTGAGAAGGCATTTCCTTTGGGTATAAAAAAAGAAAAAAAGTAGGATCCATTTTCTTTTTGAAGGAAGAAATCAGTATTTATGAAATGTGACCACACATCCTAAATTTTAGCATTTACATAATGCTTGATTTTTTTCCGAATGAGTTATGGAAGGAAATAAAAATAGAAAGTATCCACAATTTATTTTCGTTTTAATACATTTTATTGCAACATATACAAACACATACATATTATAAAAATAGAATAATTAAAAAAATGGTAAGTCAACAAATATTCACCACGCTATTGATGGCAATCCCCTTGAAACGATGAATTACATTATATATCGATGGCTTAGTACCATTAGGTGGACATGTACAATGGATATTTATACATAAATTAAGATGTTACACATATACATTATAACATATATAAAACATGACGAAAAAAAGTAGAAAGAATTTTAAAGCTTAAATAATACTACAAACAATACACAAATTAGAAGAAACAGTCGTGATCAAGTCGTAAAGTTAATCATCAGAACTCCATTCAAGCAGTATACATTCCTCATGCAGAGGGCATTTATATTACTTAAAATAGGTATCACGAAATACGTAGATATTATTTTCTAGTCGTTAAAGCGTTCTGTTTGTTATACGTCTTACCTGAATTATGTATCCATTTGCCGAATACAAGCGTGATAACCTGATATCAGTCTTCGCTACTACATATAAGCAGTTATCTACCTTCCCCAATGTAAGAAGCCTTGTTATTTAAGAGCACCGTAATGACCTAAATTCTCCATTTTCACAACATAACAATGGCCAGTAATTTTCAGATTTGCAATCGGACACCACTGAAGCAACCTTTGGTGTAACAAAATCCCCTAGTGTAGCAAAATCCCTTAGTGTAACAAAATTAATTTCAATCATTTTCAATTAATTACCGCAACGAAATATGTTTGTAACACTTAGGGGAAATATGTTACATATTGTTGCAAAGTTTCAGAAATAATCTTCAATTTATTTGTTATACTGTTACGTGTTCTTTGAGGTCAAGGTCAATGTCACCATTGTTAAAAATAGAAAATAACTGTTACCGCTCTTTCGGCTTTATTTTCCATCCAATTTTGATGAAACGTCATATAGGTGTACCTCGGACGAGTTCGCGTTTCTGAATTCTTGGTGTCATTGTAACCATTATCAAAAAGTGAAAGACAGAAGACCGGACATTCATGTCGTTTCGACATTGTCCGGGTTATATCGTGTTCATTTCAACTAACAAATGTAACTCTACATATGCTGTGGAATATCGGAATAATAATAATTTTAAAACAAGAAGTCAACAAACAATTGTTTCAGTGACTTTTTTGTTTATTTCTGAAAGGAATTAATCACGAATCGTGAGGTATTACTAAATTGTAGCTACAAAAAGGAACTGATAATACTGTGAACTGACCCTTTGTTAACTCTACTACTGACACCTGTGTTATCAATAAACCGTCTACTCTGTACACATCACAAAGCTCCCTCCTAGTGAAACTCCTATGGGAGACCAGGATCCATGGAACGGCCGATTAATGGTTCCGACTTCATAGCCGCCATAAGCCGTCTCTGACGCATTACTCTCCCGGGATAGGGTGGGGGTACTCCTTATATTGTTATTAATATTGATATGTTGCATGCAGTATTATGTATTTCAGATTTTAAGTTTGAACAGCATCTTAATGTAAATGTAAGCAAATTACATAAATGTATATATATCGTAAATATAAAAATAATAACAAAATTAAATTCATGGACAATGGCTACAAAATTACGCAGTAATACACTTAATGTAAGGTGCATGTATGTATATTTATATGTACGCAACTACGCAACAAACTACCAGTGGGATGGAATTTGAACACAAAATTTGGGTCCAAACTTTTCAAACGTATGCATATTATACAATAAATGGTACCAAGAACTGGTTTGACCGATGTGTAATAAGCTGACAAAGTAAAAATATAATGACAACATGTTTCTTAACCGATCTTAATCTTAATCTGATTTTAAAACATATTTGAGACAGCCATTTCGGAATGCGTTTATTATGTCCAACGTCATGGTACCTGTTGGTGGCACTCGCATTTATTACAAAAAAAAGGGATTTCAGTTAGATTAACTAATATAAATACAGATCATGTATTACACTAAAGGGAGGGGAACATAAATCATATTGAAAAAATCGAAGTTTATTTATTTTGATATTTTTAAAAAGAAGAGAGCAACTGATACAATATTGTACTGTATGCCAAACAGTAAATAATAAATTTATGAAAGCAATGGCAATATATATGTACATAAATAATCTTGAAGATTATTGCTTCATGAAATTGTAATGATAGTAAGTATTTTCTACTAATCAGCTTTCTAATTATAAATAAATGAATATTATTATGAGTTTAAGTTTTACAGACAGAAAAAAGAAATGAAATATAAATAAATACATTATAATGCATTATACCTATCAAGTTTAAAGTCCTTTAACTGGTGCAAAAACAGTATTGATTCACAAACAAAGACATATATGTCGTCAAAGAACAATGCTCTATTTAATGCTATAATTAAATGTTCGAAATAAACAACTAAAAGCACGGTCTTATAAATCTTTATATATATATATATATATATATAGATCTTATTAATGCACAGTATAATGTCTATTAATTTTATAATGAATCAATTCAGTAATAAATGTAGCTAGCAATACATAATCCTCACGTAAACAACGCATATGATGCAATATTCCGACATTTGAACATGGCTATCGGAAATATATAATAACATATGTCCCCTAATTGAACCCTCGGGGCTGAATCATTTTTAACCCTAGGTACACCATTTGATTAAATCTAACAAAACTATAGTTGGTTTTCATTACTACATAAACATTTTGTAAATATGTCGGGCTGTTCATGAGAAGAAGACTTTTTAAGTTTTGGATTATTTTTAGTAACGGCGGCCATCTTGAATTACAGATCGAAAAAACAAAGTATTTTCTATAGTCTTCTATGCAATAGAAATATCCATGATAAGTTTCAGTTTAATTGGCCTAGTGGTTTCAGATTAAGTGCTGCTAACAGACGACAGAGAATGGACAACGCGCCACTGCATTAGCACCTCTGGCTTTTGGCCAGTAGAACTAAAAAACGTATATATCTTTTTCTTCTTTTTTCAGGGCTTTTTATTGCAGTGATTTATAGTTTCCTATCATGTGTTAAATGGTCAGTATTTAACAAATCAACTCTGAAAATTTGATACTAATACCAGATTTCTGGGCAATTCTGTGTCATTTCGGAATTGTTGGTTTGAACTGCACTATGGATGAATAGTTGACATATTATCACTCTGAAAATTGATAGGTGACACATGACCATTGAATTTAAAAAACAAACAAACTTGTCAGTGTATGCTTTTTTCCTTAATAACTGCATGTGTTGAACCAGTTAAGAATTTGAACTTAGACACATGCTGCATGTTTTCATTTTTCACTTAGATTTGGATATAAATGTTACTTTGGGAAATGTAATAGTGGTGTGAGACGTTTCAAGTCAAACAAGGGCCATACTTTGAAAAATAAATTAGGCAACAGCTATCCCACTTTCATTTCACAACCGTAAATTATACCTTACATAAAATTTAAAGTCAAATGCATTAAGTGGTTGGTAAGATATGTACTTGGTGGTACTTGCATGCACAATTTTAACCAGAATTTTACGTCAAACTAGGGCCATAATTTGCATTATATATTGCAAGAGTTATCCAACTTAGTTATTGTAGTAGGCGTGGTGACTAGGAAGTATTGTGTGATGTTTTAATCAAATGCATTAAGTGAGTGGTGAGATATGATTTTGTTGATTCTTGCACTCAAAAGCTTTACTAGAATTTTTAAGCTTGACAAAGACCATTAGTTGCATTATATTCAAGCAAGAGATACTTAACCTAGTTATTGTAATACGTTTGGTGCCTGAGAAGTATTGTGTGAAGTTTCAATCAACTACATTGAGTGATATTCATAGATATCATTTAAACCAAATATCAACATATTTTACTCATCAGTTTTGGAGATGTTTAAATTTCTCAATTTTAAATAATTTCAATCTTTTATGGGCCCCTGCTGACAACTTGTGAATATCAAATACCCTTTAAAGGACCCAGTCCTAACTGTTATGACTAAACAAGGATCCGAACATCAATATAATTAAATCAATATCTAAAATACGAGAAAAACAACAATAATCCAGACATCAAGATAATTAAAGTACTACCTAAAATTTGAGAAAAATAAAAATTTCTGTTTTCCGAAATTCAAATTAAGATTTATACCAAATATGAACAAATTTGGGTTTTCAGTCCTTGAGAAGATTGATATGAGTATTTATTCTAACATGAAAGTCCATGTATATATCAAAGCATAATATTGCACTATCACTAAGTGAGAACTTGTTATCTAATATGTAAAACAGTATCAATTCTGAAATATAAACTGTTTGGCGGAGCTCCAGTATATTTGATATTCCTTTCCTTGCACTTTCGAAACACCACAACATGAATCATCATCTTGTCATATCTTCATCAACATGTACCTTGGTAAACCAAATATGGCTGAGCTCCCTGAGCTGTGGAGATAAATATGATAAAAATTAAATATTTAAAGAACTGAACTTTGCTTTGGAATATTTTTCTAATCCTGTATACAGTATCAATAACTAGGTAAATTCCCTCAACATATGATCAGTTAACCTTATAACTATTTCCGGGGATTCAAACTCAGCATTCTTAGATTCATAGTCTGATGCTCAACCAATTGAGCTAACCAATCTTACCCCTCTTTTTTAGTGGGGTTAAATACAATTGTCTTAAAATGGCATGTAATATATATTGCATATTCAGTTTTATTAGGGAATGAAAGACCTTAGAATGAATCTGAACCAATTCTCCTACCGCAATTAACTGGCAAACTTTCTTACATAAAAGTTTTTTGGACCGAGCCATGCTTAAACCCATAACCTCGGCAATGGAAGATGATTAGTATTATTAGACAACAGCGCCTCAATCACTCTGTCACTGAGGACTTCTCCTGCACTTTTTGAATGCAGAAGTTAATAGTAAAAAATGAATTTCACTACATGAATGTTGATGTTGAATGTTTCAGTGTCATTATTATGACATCGAGGGTTAACAGACGAATGAGAAAATAATTAATAGTTAATAGTGTTAATTAAGTTCTATATTCTTAATTCTTTACATAAGAAAACTAACTGGCTAAGTGTTAAACATCATTTGACTGACAGTTTATATCACTTTTGGCCGGGCTACGACGAAAGCTGAGATGAATGATGTTTGAAAGCCTTGTACCTAAACCATGACCTCTGTTACAAGCAGCCAAACACTCTATCCACTGCCCATATCACCCTGCTTCATTCTGATATAATATGATATTAAAAATATAGAGTTTTTTATATATACAAGGGGTTATCCAGAACTATATATATATATATGCCTATCTGCCGCAGGCCAGATTTACGTTACGTCGCAATTTTCTTACAATAATTTTTCCTACTCTTACTCATCGCTCCACTCATATTCGTTTAGCAATTGGGGAACATTGCGACCACTCACAGTATGCTATTTATTATTTATTGTCATGTGCACTGTATTGTAACTTATACTCAGTTCGCAGCATAGTTCATGAATTGTATTCAACAATCCTTATTGAGGCACTTTTTATCACGTTGACGTGACTTAGCTTGATTGTGACATAGGACGCCACACATGTTATCCTCCATTATTGTTTCTTGTTCCTCACTTTACTGTTTGTGTAATTTGTTAACTACAAAATGCACTACAAATAACTTACTTGGAGCTTTACTATGCATATCTATTATCTGGTCAGTGTTTTGCTAATATCGACACAAGCTGTATAGCTGCTCGTTTATTCACCTTTTCACCAGGTGCACTATTTGCATATGAATAAGTCTACCTTTTCAATATAAGTTAATGTAAACTCCTAACACCTGCGCGCAATGCTGGAATGACACTGTCATGCAGACATTGATGATGTGCCCTCAATAATATATGGTTCACCGCGATTGCTACAGGAAAATAATTGTTATTTTGCTCATGTTTAACTGTGGAATTGACCAACATTTCGAACTGCGGGATTAATCCTGTAGGTATGTTGCTATGGATACCATAACATTATTACTGACATAAGAAATATACTAAAACGTTGTACATCGATGACAAATACACCAATATCTAAGTATTGAAAAATACAGCTATTTACTTGCAAAAATATAGATTGTATTAAATGTGTCCATAATATTCTGGATAATCCGTCGAATACTGTATAAAATATATACGACATATTGAAATATATATTATCACCAAATCTAAAGTGCAGGTTTGTGATAAAACCATGGTATTTTTTTATATTAATCTAGTGTAATATTACTTCCAATTCATCGATCAGTGTTTTCTGTATAACTCGGTTCTCATACGTAAAATGCCGAACTACATTCTATTTTTTCATAGTAAAATGACGTTATTTTGTAATGTTACGTCAGTATGCCAGACTTATTCTCGTTCTTTATAGACACGATACGTTAAATTCAAATAAAATGTAAATGATTCGAAGTTATGGGATAAAAATAGTCTTACATTAGTGCTCGTTTATTATTAAATTTATTAAACTTGCTGGCAGAAATGATATGATATCCGGCAGAGCATAGCTTCATATAGTTTGCCAACTTGTTTAATAAAATCAATACTTGTTCTTTATTCTCTCATAAATATAATCTGCATGTGAAATGTAGAACTGAAAGTGACTGCCTATGATATAAACTGTTGAAAGATCACATATATACATCCATGATTTGGCTTCACAAGTTCATTATGTTCAATTCACCTTAACTAAAGAACGGAAGGTATCTAATATCTAAGAATGCAATGCATAAAGAAAAACTTCAGATTTAAAATGAAATAATAAAATACTCCATTTAATTTAAAGTATAGTTTATACCTGTAATAGTTCCTGTTTTAAAAACAACTGTATATTTTGGTGGCTGGCTCCTTCTTTATTAATAATACTGAGATTTCTCAACATCATAATATAGTGGCAAGCTGGACAACCTATATCAAAACATGAAATGCTTAACATATATCATGTCTACAGAATCAAATATTAATTACAGATTTTAGAGTGAATATATCAGGATTTTTCGAAACTTTATCCGTTGAGTCCTATCATTATATACTTAATTTTTAAAATATGAAATTAACAAAAAAAATTTTTTCCAATATGCAATGTCAATCAATATATGTTCACCCCGTATAGCCAAAAAAATATCTCTATAAACATGCTGCCAAAATGATCCATTAAAAAGGGCTTTCCCAACTTTGGCACGCTTCTAGGTTAGACTTAAATAGATTTCCTACTAAAATGGCAACATATTTTGTGAAACTCTTCAGTTCATATCAATTTGGTGAATAATTATAAGATGTTTTTTCTCCATTTTTATAATTATTTATTTTTAAGACATATATAGCGTTTTGTCCTGGTACACTCCTTTGTATGACAAATGTCAAATTAACATAATTTCTTAAAAAACTTTTTGTTTGCTTTGCTTCTACCTACTCACTCAATATTGCAGCTACCCAAACTTGTTTTATTGATTTTTTTCATGGAATTTTTGTTTTCATGATTTTTGTCTATTTTTGTTTAAAATGACTATGCAGATTTTTTTAATGAGGTTTAACACCATTTACAACATATTTCAGGTTATATATAGCATATTAACAGTGGCGCTTGTTTTGCAATAAAACTTGTTAATTGCCAAAGTTGTATTTAAATCAGTTTCAGTATGCATGTGCACTAAGGTATTTATCATATACATATAAGTTGACAAGAAAAATAGAAACATAACTATATTCCTCGACTCTCATAGTATCGAAATAAATCATTAAGAATTATCCAGAACCATATCTACTTAATTTTGTCTATCGACTTCGTTCATGGATAGATAATTATGATACACAGTTTGATAGAAATATCTTATAACATTGTAAATTCGGCTTGTAACATTTTGGGTTTGATGCAATATATAAATCATTTCTAAGACCTGCATTCATTACGAATATGATAAATTACAAAAAGAAGCAGGCGTAGAGATACAGAATTAACAGGTGTGTATATTCAAAAATGGTGTACTGAAACAGATGGATTGTCGTTGAGATAATATCAAAAGTTAATTAGTGCATTTAAATTAAAACAGGCCTATTACCGGTGTATCTAAATAGTTTGTCAGACATAAAGTCGGACAGATTTTATTCTGCCTTTCTGTCATAGTAAGGTTTTCACATATACTTTACCTGAATGAAACTGTATTCTTGTAAATGGTTTTATTTCTAAGACCTCCCTCTATAAGAGTGTGTGTTTTAAATGAAATTATATTTGATCAATACTGATGATTTGTAGGCAAGGTTTGATCCTCCATTTCTGTAAATTAAGGGGTTCATAGTGTGTATCTGTGTTTGAAAATACTCAATTTTAATTAGGAATATTGACGTTTCAGTTGTCATAAAATCAATCAATAAGTATCAGTTATTTGTAAAGTAATTTAAATTAAAACTGACTTATAACCGGTGTATCTAAATAGTTTGTTTCTTGTAAACATTGGTTATTAATACACCATGAAACTTTAGAATTGAATCCGATTACATAGGTTCAAATATGAAAGCACCATTATTATATCTATATAGCTGACAATAGTGAAATATTAACATGTGAGATGAGGTGAATTGCTAATTTAGTACTACCAGATGTAAATCATGTCGAGATTATTTGCAAGCCTGCCACATTTGGAACTTTCATCACAAAACGTATGACTTCAGTGCACGGCAGACGACGACTTCAGTATAATGTTTGAATTTTTAAAAACAGAATTGTTTATTTTCATTGATGTGTAAAATAGTACCTTAACTGTTTTAAATATGCTGTCAAGATACAATTTATGTTTCAATATCGTTATTGATTGGTTTAAAAGATATACACTCGTAGACGTGCGCTTTTAACGTTTTGCACGATCTGCTCGGGAAACCAACGACGAAGTATTTGTATCGACAATAAAATAGATGCAAGACAGTTATTGAACTTGTAGTCTGAAAGCAATAGTTCCAGAGCTAGGGGGTGTATTTTCATGTCCAAAATGTTGGAGACTTGTTTCTAGGGGGTAAAATTGTCGGTTTTTTTCTCATTTTTTTTAAAAGTAAAATGGTTTTAAGCGTTGAAACTTTACACAATTGACCTCAATATTGTTCTTAAAACATAATGACTTAAAAATAGAAAATATTTACGTCATTGTTTTTTAATAACTCTAAGAGGCGATCAACTAATTAGCACTGTTTATACATGTAGGCCTTAATTGTCTTGAGCAACTACTTTAGCGTTAACTTTGCTTTGACAACGGTAGTGATAATACTATACATTATATTAAAAGGCTTCATACTATGTTATTCTTATTATCTATATCGTGACCTAAATAATCACGTTACTTTGTTTATACTGCATTTTTATACCTTAAATTGAGTCGCGTTCTTTAATTGCACAAAGGACAAAAGGAAACTAATTGACCTTTGATTCGTACGGATATGTGCATTTTGATAATTATGAACAAATTGCTTCTTACATTTCTTTTAGAATTAAGCAAATCCAGTTGCATTAGAGATCAGAGCACAGTTCATTCATTACTTAATCAGATTATAGACTGACAGTTACGTCCGCATCCATTTCTTGCTCAATATTAATTTTGAGCTGCCCCTGTAGTATTCCTCTCAGAAGTGCGTGAAAATATTTTGGTCAATGAATTTTATATAGTCCCTTGTTTTACACTGTAATGCACAAAAGAACATCACGGAATTTGTGGACTACGTTATTAAAAAGACAAAACAGCTTTGTGTTCCGCCTACAAGAGTATTTCATATAAGAATATGTGAGAATTTCAGTAATTCTAATTATTATATGTTTACAAAAGTATAACAAACACAATCGTCAATTAGGTAAAGAAGCTAACATAGATATTGATTGAAACACGCATCATGTGAATATTCTGAGCAAAATATTGTTTTGGTCATTTTAAGCCAACATTACTTTCATTTAAGATTAATGTATGTACACGTGACGGCGACAGAAAAGAGAAAACAGTTACAAAGGGTACATATTATTGTTATTCTATTGTCTGTGATACAAAATAAAACTACATATACTGTTTCTATTATAAATTAGTATAAACAGAAGCTTTGTATTATAGGGATAAGAACTTGTATCAATATTGATTTAACTTTTATTTAATTTCATTTTAAATACACATAATGTACATATTTGATTATTATCTACTATAAATATATATATTTGAAATAATGTATTAGTCATATGTTAATATTTAAAACATCTTAGCTAATGTAACATATATTAAAGTTACAAATACAAAAGTTAAATAAATATAATAAACATAAAATACAGGTATTATTCTATTAAGGAAATTGGTTTGTTTTCTTTATTTAGCTGGTTTTAAAGTTGAGATTATCTTATATAACATTAACATTAACCAGTACGCCAAAGGTATGTGTGTACACCAACTTTCCAGTTATAAATACTTCTTTAATTAATATAGACGAGGTAAAAACATTGTAAAATGCTCCTGAATCTGTCTTTTGAATAGTTTGTATCTGTTAAAATGACATACCGCAGTATTAATTAAAACATTACTACGATACATGCACTTTATCAAATCTATCGATAATACAATATTTTCTGATACGCTTTTTTATCCGTGGTAATGCATGTAAATCAAGTTACCATATACCTCAGGTAAAATTCACGACACATTATGGGCGATCTTTATTGACGGAATAATACAGTTAACACATTTGTTAAATGCAATATCCAAACTACAGTTAATTCCACTATTTTCACAAATTAATATAAAATGTACAATATGACTACTTCTACATACATTTACTTAATAAACAGTTTTGATCTCAGCAAACATGTACATGAGCTTGCATAACATATTGATGTTTTATGAATGATTAAGAAACAATCACAATTAAGCTGTCACGCTTGTAGGTAATTAATTAGAGACTAGTGCAATGTTGCCTGATTTCCTGGTGACTTGCTTGATCACCATTCCAATGACTAGAAAATACAAATGTAACTGATGTCGCTGCAATAAGTGGCCATGCATAAAGTGGTAGAGACTTTGAAGTGCCCGGAACGTGGTTGTTTATGTTATCTTCAACACGAGTTTGTTGATGTTGATTCTCTGAAAAAAGAAAACGATTATAAGAAAATGTTTCTAATAAACATATCTCATATATTTGCCTCTATTATTTTTAAAGCATAGTTAACGCTCACCAAACTCTGACATTATTCAACTGACCAATAAACATGCTCAAATCTCATTGCTCTGTCACAAACCCGAGTGGTGAGAGCTTGGACCGTTCTAGTCCTAGGACTAGATAGTTTCTGAAGATACTCAAGGACCAGTAGGAAGTTGTGATAATGCAAGACAATAAATAACCAGTCTCTCAAATTGTAGCACGTACTTTGGTAAACAAAAAATTAAATTGAAAGCATTCACAAACAGCATGTGTGTATTCAATTGATTTCATAGAAACATACCAACACGTGCACATATACACAGTCATGACGCTAAAAGAAAGGTCATTTAATTTGTTTACGATTGAGTTAACACCGGTGTATAGACCTGGATTCTGTGATTATGGTATTTATCTCTTATTATCTTATTATGATAAAATAGTTCAAAATACCAACGACTACTATTTCGATACCCTCTGTCTTTGTCTCAAACACGTCATTAAGAGCACTACAAGTGTACAACCCACTGTCTTCCAATGTTGTGTCGTTGAGGCTGATACACAATGTATTGAGTTTACACATGGATCCCGTGATTGTTGTGTTGTCTTTGTTTTTTACCCAGCTAATGTGTGTTTCAGGATAGCTTTTCACTGTACATTGCAATACAACAGTTGTGCCATTTGTGACGTTGGCAGTTGGTCGTGATAGGGTTATCTCTATCTTTGGTGCGTCTGAAAATAATATGATATAAGTATAAAATGATAAGCATATCCTGACATATAAACTACAAATACATGTAGTGTACATTTCATGAAATGTTTCAGTCAAGTTTTAATTTGATATGCATGTGACGTGCACATTCCATGCACTGTATTTCAAACACGACATAAATAAGTGATAGGGGAATGCATATATACGAAGAATATATAAGTTATATTATCAATCATCAATTCAGAATTCAAAACTACAAGGAACACACTTTCGGAACGTTATAACCCATTTCCAACTAATACAAACTGTGTACAGTTAAATATAGCCAATAACCGTCGGAAATAAGTCGCCCCGGTATTTTACCCAGTATTTTTTGTTGGTTCCATGCAATCATGTAGCTCATTTAATATTATTAAAATAGAATTCTGCTGAGGCTAGTAGACGTTAGTGGTGTTTTATAGTCTATTGCCCCTCAGTGACAGATTCGATAAAAACCGAACCAGCTCTGAACCCGTTTTGTTATTTCAAATGCTCCCTTATCAGATAGTAATAAACTTATTATTCATATGTGTCCATAATCCGGATAAACTGAATTATTGATTTTGCATATTCAAATATATGTAATACATGCATATGCTTATGTTATTGTAAATTCATCTGTTTTTTCAACATCAAAACTGCTACATTGAGCACTGCATTCTATCGTTTCTTCATCGTCATCCTTTAATATATTTACAGCAACAACAGTTGTCGAAGTATAACCGCGACTGTCGTTGGCTGTTTCCTCCCAGTTGCTTGTAACAATTGCATTCCGAAAGTACCACACGGCCGGACAAGGAGGGTTGGCATTCCTAATTACACACGTGAAGTTCACGAGGTTGTATGGATAATATTCAATGATTTGCCGAGGTGGATCTAATGTTACCGACGATGGTGGAACTGTTTGATAAAAATTAAATGGACATGGTCAGTGGTAATTAGTTTAAACTTATTTATTTGAGCTCTATTGTGCTGAAAAATCAGAGCTTATATGAACTACTTTCGAGTCCGCTTCCTGTGTAAAACAAGTAACGCGTAGTTTCTTTTAGAAGTCATCGGTTCGAGCTTGAGATCGATCTAGCGTGAGAGGCCAACACTTTATTCACTGCACTACCGCCAACTTATGGTAATTAGAATGACCACAATAACATCCTAACACTATGATTGGATATAATTGATGGTATATATGTAGTGACTTACATTCCATATTTCCTAAACAGAATGAAATGGAAATGTGATCTAAAATTGTTATACATGAAAAATAATAAAATTGCTACCATCTCAAACATAAGAGAAAATTGTATACCAGGAGAAGGAAAAGTCACAGGACACAGTCACCACAATTATAGTAAAATGATAACGGGGTCTAACGCATTGGAATAGCCAGTTGGAAAGCGGAGTTTAATTCTGATTAACAGGGCTAACCAAACCTCGCTCCCTCGTTACATCATAAATGTGACGCGCGGTCTAAATAACCGATTAACCATTACGCTATTTTTTTATCAGTACGGTAATATACAAATGTGTGTGTTAATTTACTTACATGTGTATATGCATGCCTAGGTAAATGTTTTTACTATAAACAAACATAGAGCAATTGATGCTATTCATAAAATAATGGTAGCCACAAAGAAATAATAAAATAAAACGAATATACCACATGATTGAAGTAAGAAAAGTGTCTTTATTGTTTTCAAATAATATCATTTTAATTTTTATTTTGCGATAAATCATACGATTATATAAACAAATCATTAACAGTAGTACATTGTATTGTCAAATTAAGAGCTTTATGAACAAACGACAGAGCAAATAGTAAATGTTATGCTTAGTAAAAATCATCAATATATGTATTTTATCATACATAGTAATGACTTGTTTCAACATATTATTATTGACACAAAGTATATAATTGATGGGATGACTGAACAGTCACTCACTACACAGATGTTCCTCTTTTTAGTGACGCTACACAACTTTTACGCTTAAAAAGAGTCCTGTGTAATTTTGTAAGAAATACTTTGACTGTGGTTTTTCTTGCTGCAGATGCATAGGACATCGTAATAAGACATCTCTGGTGTTAAAATGTGACATTTATTGCATTTAAAAGAAAGGATTTTATGAAAAGATACATTGCCGCTATAGAAAATACTTTGCAAACGTCTCTATGTGGAGTTTTCACCGTGGCAATTCTATACCTTCAAGTCATTGTATGAACATAGACCAACACTTGACTGTGTAGTAAGAAGGATGGATGATGAGTCTTACTCTTAATAGATAGGCCTATGTACTTTGCTTATGAAATATTTTCAAAATGGTTCATAGTGGCTGTGATTTCTTGCTGCAGATGAGTAGAGTCAAAGTTGGCATAGCATATACTGCAATAAGACATCACTGGTGTTAAAAAATGTGACTTTAATAGGATTTCAACATATGCATGTATTTATGAGCATTTGAGGACTTCTTTTTTCAAAAAAACTCAGGGTGTCACTGAACCCTCTTTACAAAAAAAAAACAACGTGGACAACCTACCAGGTATTGTGCAGTGAAATCCTAGACCTTATTCTATATAGAACAAAGAACAAAATTCAACTGTGTAGTGAGACCTTTATGGTTTTTGGGTTTAGATAAATAGTTTTCCTATGTTCTATTTTAGCATCAGGCTAAAGAATAATATAATTTAAGACGACATAACCATTCATGTTGGAATCTGTGTTTTACCACCAACTACGTAACTTTCAAATGCTTAATGTTACCATTCCGTTATTTTATTAGTCCCAAAATGTAAACTCTTACGAGCATAGCTATATGATTGCATTTTCAATTTTCATTATATATAAACTACATCGTGCATGTTAATGGGACATACATATATGTTTCCGAATAACTTTTCATTTTAATTGATATGTTTCATACATTTACCAAACAATTTTTAAATAAAACAATATAGGTATCCAGTGCCTTACCCCATATGCATGCATTCATGAATAAATTATTTACATGACTATTCATGTATCATGTTATAAAGCATTCATTTCATTAAATTGAAAAGTATATTAACATAAATTCTCTTAATATACTGCAAAACAATTATCATCTTTATCTGTTCAAACCTAATAAATATATACATAAAATATTTATTCAGACCCAGATTGGTTCCGGCATGGTATTGTGTGCGGTAATAAGACGTTTGCTAAAGTAAAAACTTACATGAGTAATTTATCTGTGTATCATTCGTACATAAGTCATCCGCTAACATCTCATGAGAAAGACAACACTTTATCATTTCCTGGTTCCATTTCCTTTGTATGGTTGTCAGCGCAGCCGTGGTCATTGTTGATCCATATACATTGCCTATAGTTGTCTGGTTCCCCATAACTGGTCTTTCAGAGATGTAGAATGTAACGTTGGGCGCAAGACGGCCTCCAATACTCCAACAAGACACGTTAATTGGCTTGCCCTCAATTAAAGTGTTTAGTCCGAGTTGAGGGTTTTCTGGTTTGCCTGTGTTTATATAAGGTACATTGCCTTAGTATCATCAATTCCTAATAAAACATAAACAATCGTGGAATATAACATTACTTTTGCATGTATTATTTAACCATATAAGAGTATTTGCACGCAAATCATTTATCAAACGAGTGTATTACCAAGGGACACTATAATAAAATGTCGTATAGCGTCATATGTTTAAATCCTATAACATATAAAATCGAATATGAGTAGTATTGTAAGGTCATGTATAATGTACCCTGCCCATCTGTTAACCACATAATAACTTCATTAAATCGACTTACTACCACTTATTATGTTGACATTATCGTTGTTACAGGTAATGTATTTTAATTATGAATATGGTAATATCTGTAATATATTAACTGGATGAAAAGATCAGTCAGTGTCATATCATGCTACCAACTGGTTACTTATTGATGTTGACATCTCATATCATAATAGTGTAAGAATAATGACATAAAGCATTACCTAGTGTAGTTTTAATTCATAGTACATGTGTATACATGTATATCAAGTATTTAAATTTCATATATAACAAAGTTTCTTACGAACTAAGTATATCTTCGTGGATACGACGAGTGATTTGGTTAGCGCCTTATTGGCAACGTTGCACTGAACAGTCCACATATGTTGTCTATCCGTTACTTTCAATTTTGCTGTATACAATCCTACCGAAAATACGGTCGTTTGATTCATGTTATTAACCAGGATTTCAACATGGACAGGTTGTGTGCCAGCCGTTGTATTGCACCTGATTGTGATCACATCGGAGTAGTCGGTGGAACTGAAGGTAAACACATAGCAAATGTCTCGAACACTATTTTGAACCTATATCTATTGAAAAGGATGTCATATGACGTCATTTCAAAATGATGAATATATTATTTAACGTGAAAACAGCATATATAACGATACCGGAAATATTTGATAGCTATCGGTAATTAAAATACAGAGCGATATGGTGCAATTTAGAAACTACAACAAATTGTTAATAATGAACATAATCTTCTGTTTTTTTCACAAAAGATGTACACATGTAGACACATGTTGTCATACGTGAATGATTGTACATATTCAAAATGTATCTAAGTTACTGAAATGTGTATATGTTTACTGTGAACGAATCAGAAGGAATTAATTACTACTCTCAATAACATTAGATGAACTCTAAATTTAAATGAAAACCAACAAATTCGAACTACTCTATCACATAATTATCTTTATATTTGATTTAAATCGAAGTTCTTAAAAGTTTACACCTAACTAAATACTAACTGCTCAGTCAACCTAGATGTCTACACCTGTCTATATACTTATACTTGGTGAACACAGATGTATGCACCTAGCTAGTTACATGGACGTCTTGGCGGAACTAGATATCAAACAGATATTGGCACTTATACAGACAGCTACGTATATTCCTATAGTAGGACGAGCTAAAAGTATTTTAAAAATGAATTAATATGTTTGCTTCAAATCAATCGTATTGTCATATATCAAATGCTTATGCATACGGATTTCACGAATCTCACCCAATATTTGAATCTGTTTCACGTTAGTTTGTTTTTTTCTGTTTTCAGTGCATTGAAGTTTGTACACACCAGTCATTGTACTGTTTATATTTGGAATTGTCAATACATACTCCATATTGCTCTTTACTTCAGTCTCTAGATAACCCCCGGTAATATTCCTACTTGTACAAACGTCCAACAGGGTATCCAATATACAGTATGAATAGCGGCATATGTGATCTTCATATTTTTGCCGTTCTTTTTTCATTTAGAAATACAGGTTTTAACTGCCATTCTTGAAAAAAATAATAGTTAGCGATTTACATTTTACTTAGTACATGTATACATTAAAAATATGGTATCAAGTATATAGTAAGTTTAGTGGTATATGTGATATTTATATTTTTGTCGTTCATTTTTCATTTAGAAATACAGGTTTTAACTGCCAGTCTTGAATCAGTTATAGTAAGCGAATTATATTTTGCTTAGTACATGTTTTATAAGATATTGATGTACTTTTAACGTTATTTGCATTTTGATATATTTTATTTCAAATAATAAAATAAAAAAATTAAGAATTGAAGATATATTTTGCACATACCTGATATATTTATTTGTATTTTCATGTCACATTCTCTGTGCGGTGTGAAAATTTTGGCGGAGATGGTAGCATTTCCACTGAGAGTGTAATTGGAAAAGTTTAACTAGTATATTGAATCCCTTTCATACACCGACATCACTTTACTTGATACTCTATTGTACTGCCATGTAATATGTGTATTCCTGAAGTAGTATTCACGTGATAGTTCTGAAGTTATGTTTAAAGGTCTATTTCTAACAACTGGTTCAGTAACAGAAAGAGTTCCACAGTCAGATACCACAGTAGCTGCAAAGAGAGATAACACTTTGACGATATACGCATTACTTTACTGTAAATGTTTTTGTTATTCATCAAATACAATCTGCAAGGTATAATTAGACTTCTAAGACAAAAGTTAGAATGAATATCATCGAGATTTTCAAAACAATATGTTACCGTTGTGTTCAGTAAACAAACAGAAATGTGGAAACCGCTTACATTGATTCATATGTATTGTTTCGTATTTTTATGTATTCGCGTAGACGAGAGATTTATGTCTAAATCATCTGAAACGGTCACCTAAGGAACTAATGTTTTCATATTGGGTATTGGAGCCTATAACTCATGCAGCATGCTGAACTACCAGAAATAAGACGACGTTTTCTTCAACTGCGCTATCGCATCGTCGTCAGTAATGTACCAGGCGCGGCTGACATCCCAGCTACCGTGATTTCTAATCCTGAAAGTAACTAAACTGCTTAAATGACTTTGAATTTTATAACGACGTGGAACAATCCTTATAAGAAATTATGTCTATGGATCTACACCAAGTAGTTTTCTCCAAACATTAGAAAACTAAACCAAACATACATAAAACACATGTTTACATGTAATTAGTTTAAAAATGAATGTTTGTTAAGCTATATAAGAAGTTTATGAAATATCAATGTTGTAGAACAAGAGCAATTTGAATAAACAATCCTTCTTTTTTTTATTATTATTTAGGGAATTACATGTGAACGTACTTGATGTGACTTTGTTGATATATGCATTTTAATACATGTACATTTACTGACTATTCATTTGATATGAATGTGGTTTTTGTGAGAGTTGTCAAACAGAAGCAAAATGCAATGCAATTACGCAACGGTATTCTAATGATACAGAACCGAACAAATCAAAACTGTCTTCCGCAAAAAGTATATTTAACTATGAAAATATCCTGCTTGAAACAAGTAACAATGCTCTATTAACAATTTTTGGCAAAATTATTTGATCAATTTTATCCGATCAAAGTCTCAATATATATATGATAATATCAAATAAAGTTAAAGTTTACTAGAAAAATATCAAATGAACCAAGGTATCTTTGAAATTTGTTTAATGTCTTCTCCTGGCTTTTAATAAACACCATCAATTAACACACACAAAATTGTGTTTATCAACCATTCCAATTATAGATACCTCTAATAAATATAAACACACAAAAACAACCCCAATATAATAAAATTCATGTAATTATTGCCACTTTATCTTTTCTGTAAAAAGGGATAAACTAAAATACATATTTAATATTTATTAAGGTCCTACACCAAGACAGCCACTATGGACTTAAGAGAGAATCTCCTGAAGTCATTAGACAAC
The DNA here is from genome assembly GCA_029582155.1 of Panopea generosa. Taxonomy (NCBI): domain Eukaryota; kingdom Metazoa; phylum Mollusca; class Bivalvia; order Adapedonta; family Hiatellidae; genus Panopea; species Panopea generosa. The sequence continues at coordinate 98,269,942 of CM055894.1, read as the reverse complement.
ATAATTTTCTTATACTATCATCTGCTGTGTCAAATTATATTTTATTTCTGTTTGATTTTTGTTTTAGCTCGAGCTTCAATCTATAATTTGTTTAGACTGGTGTATCCCTTTAAGATTAATGTATATATGTGTATTCGGTGAAAGGAAAAAGAAAGTATACATACCTATAAACGTCGACAGGTCAAGGAACAAAAAATGTATTGCATATAAATTTTGTAAATTTATAATTCATCATACTGTTGAATCAAAAGACAAACATTTAATTCATTTCAAAGCAAAACAATAAGATAAAAATCAGTTCATTTTTCCATCACATGAATAAACTTAGTCAATAATGAAATAATTTCAAAAACCAAAATGTATGCTTTCTTTTTCCTTTCAGTGTATATATATGAATGTATGTTACAACTTGACTGATATATATCTTTGTACGGTTTGTTGAGGGATGGCCCACCCCGACCCTCACAGACCTATTACGGGGTGATTAAATGGATCACTTTTCAGTGATTGAAATTAAAAAAAATTAAAAAATATAAATAATAAACGTATACTTTGATGCATCTAAACGAAATCAGTAGCAGTCAACTCAATGAAAGCTATTGAGCATGAACATCGGTCATGCCCTTTAATACAGACACAAACAGTATCAACATTGGCGGAGCTACATTATCCTAAGGTAATATAACGGAGATGAACAGAGTTAAAATATATTTACATTTACATCCACATATTACTTGTAACAATCAATTTCTGATTATAACTGTGGGGGGGGGGGGGGGGGGGGGTTCAGTTAAAATAATTACATTTCTAGTGTTAAAAAACAAGACTTGTTTAGAATTTTACTGTGGCCAGACCATCCATAAACTGATTTAGACTGGTACTGACTTTAACACAACTTAGTAGGCTATTCCAATTTCTAATTGTTCTAGGGAAGAATGAGTTCTGATGATATAGGGTCGGAGAAATAGTTACATGAAAATATAGATTTTTTATTGGGATTAGATGGTGGTGATCTACAGTGAATAGGTTGTTTTAAAAAGTAGAATAAGTGATGAATTTATTCTTCTTTGATGGAGGGTTTGCTTGTTGAGATTTGATACATTTGAGTGACACTGCTTGTGAAGTTGTAATAATTGAGTACATATCTAGCTGCTGCCCTATGTATTTTTTTCTTCTTTGTATGTTTGTGTCTTTTGCCAGGGATGCCAAATGGACGAACAGTATTCTATTTTTGGTCTAACATAGGTGTTGTATGCTGTTTCTTTGCTGTAATTATAGACCAATATCACTCACTTGCATTGCATTTAAACAAATAGAACATATACTAGTATCAAATATCATGACCCATTTCGACAATCACAATCTTCTCAGTCCTTTTCAACATGGTGTTCGATCAAAACACAGCTGTTAATCCCAACTAAAAGGCTTTATCCAAGAAATCTTTGATAACTTAGAGTCTGGAAAACAAACTGAACTTATGGTAAAGGAATTTAGTAAAGCATTTGATCATAATCACCCTCCTACAAACTTTTTAATCTATGAATAAACACTAAATCAGTGTCATGGATAAGTTCATTTTTACAGAACAGAACTCAAACAGTAGTTGTAGAGGGTCACATGTAAGAGTCCGTCCCAGTAAAGTCTGGTGTACCCCAAGGTTCGGTCATTTGACCCTGTCTCTTTTTGGCCTACATAAACAACTTGCCAGACTCACTCAAAAGTCGAGTGCGACTCTTTGCAGACGACACCATAGTGTGACTTACGATAAATACAATGTCTGATCCCCAATTACAGAACTTAAAACAACAAAAAAATGCAAAATACCTAGGTGTGACATTCAGCCACAATTTCAATTTCTCAACCCATATATTGCATGAAAATTGATATAATATATGCATAACTCTATATTAGGTAAATAAAAGCTTACCTTTACCGTCAACAGAACCTTTAACATAAAACTCAAAAATGAGATAAACATATATATTCATTTTTGTGAATTAAGGTCTAATAGTAAAGTCCACACTCGAATATATAATAAACACTACGTAAATCGCAATAAGGCATTACAATGTTGGTTATTTGCCTAAAATCCAGAGATCAGCGTCGCAAATCCGATTGCCTTCGTTTAAAAGAATTTTTAAAATAATTGTGATTAGAAATGTGTTTCCATCTGTTGTACAATTATGGTACTACATATAGTTTGTCTGTAATTAAGAAACGCAGTTACTGGTCACATGATCAAGCTATGTCATTGTGTTTTAATTCGCAAAGTTAAACAACTCTGTAATCCATGTATAAATGATGAGTTGCTGCAGCATTATCTTCCTCGTATATAAAACAATGATAAAACTAAAAGTTACTCGGACCAATCAAATGGCGCGCGGCCATTGTGTCACCCTCGAAAGTTCAACCAAAACAGCAAAACTATATAAGATTGGAAGTTTATTAAGTTCAGAATATACGATGACCTCAATATTCATGATAATATATCAGGTGTCAAAATATTGAACTGCTTTGGTTTATATTTCTATCAACATTTTAACAAAGTATAAAACATTGGGTTTTTTGGGGTTTTTTTTAAATATTTAATTCGAAAATGGTAAAATAGTACTTTTTTATTTAACACTATCATATCTATATGAAATCACGATTGACTAATTCAAATGTCAACATATTGGTTTCGTAGAAGTGCTTTTAAAATAACTTTATCGTCGTTCATGCGTACAAAAGTGCAGACGAATGTGTTATTGTTCGTTTATGCGTAAAAAAATGCAGAAGAATGTGTTATTGTCCGTTCATGCGTGCAAAAGTGCAGACGAATGTGTTATTGTTCGTTAATGCGTACAAAAATGCAGCCGAATGTGTTATTGTTCGTTCATGCGTACAAAAGTGCAGACAAATGTGTTTTGTTCATTCATGCGTACAAAAGTGCAGACGAATGTGTTATTGTTCGTTCATGCGTACACAAATGCAGACGAATGTGTTAATGTTCTTACATGCGCACAAAAGTGCAGACGAATGTGTTATAGTTCGTTCATGCGTATAAAAGTACAGACGAATGTGTTATTATTTGTTCATGCGTACAAAAGTGCAGACGAATGTGTTATAGTTCGTTCATGCGTACAAAATGCAGAAGAATGTGTTATTGTTCGTTCATGCGTACAAAAATGCAGACGAATGTGTTACTGTTCGTTCATGCGTACACAAGTGCAGACGAATGTGTTACTGTTCGTTCATGCGTACAAAAGTGCAGAAGAATGTGTTATCGTCGTTCATGCGTACAAAAGTGCAGACGAATGTGTTATAGTTCGATCCTGCGTATAAAAGTGCAGACGAATGTGTTATTATTTGTTTACGAAAGAGCAAACAAGGGAAATTCCTGATCACACACTGAAGGTAACGGCCCTGTAAACCAAACAGAATATTAAGTTGGATTTTAGGAATAATATTTTGTTTGCACAAGATAAGTTTTAAAAAGGAATAAGAAATGAGTTTATATCTATTTGTTAAGATGTTTCACGTTTCTATCTACGACACGACGTATTCCGTATCTTTCTTGTAAATACTTCAACAAAAGATGAAACTATATAACCATCCACCATTAAAAAAACTCTTATAGGTTGTGAATTTATGAAACAAATTAGTTTTCTACATTCTAAATATATTGACACACAACCTGTAAGAGCCATGTCCACAATTTAAAAATGGGATATGTTTCTTTGGAAAGGGACTAGGAATAAAATCATTATTTATGAAATGTAAACATAGATCATTTAATTTGACTGTTACGTAATGCTTGCATTTTTCCTAAATGAGTTAAAGAAGGAAATGAAAATACAATTATTAACAATTTCTCTTAGTTTAAATATATTTTATTGCCAAATATATACACACATACATATTATAACCATAGAATAAATAAGGCAAAATGGTCTGGCAACCACATTAGTAATGGCCATTCCATTGAAACGAAGAATTGCATTGTATTTTGATGGCTGAGTACCATTAGGTGGACATGTACAATGAAAATATAAACATGTAGTAAAATGTTACAGACATATATTAAAATTCATATAAAAAATTAAGAAGTTTTGACAACTTAGAAATAATTTTAAAGAATACACTAAGGAGGATATTTGTTATCAAATTGTAAAGTTAATCCCAATAACAAAAAGTATGCATGCCTCCTGCAGAGGACTGTAATACTAAAAATAAACATCACGAAATACTAGTCATTAAAACGTTTGGGTGGTTTAATATATATGTGCATGTTGCCAAATATATCGCAACTTTCAACATTAGTTAAATCATTGCTGACAGACAGAATTTTTTGAAAGCACAAGCGATGATATGGTCTTATTTTAGTAGAGTAAATAATTGAAGCCTCGATAAAACGGTAACATTGAAAGAAATAACTATGTACATCTACTGAATCGTATCAACATTCACATTTCGCTGTTTCATGTAAGTGGTGTATGTCCAGATCATTATTTTATTTTCTACACAATTTGTATATTGGTTATTTTGTATATTGCACATTAAGGTCAAACTTATGCATGTGTGTATTGGCTTTTCAGATGGTTCCTATACATATACACATTGTGTGTCAATCTTAAGAATGTGTGAGGACATTGGACGTGGACAGATCATTAATTAAACTTTGTACAAGTGATTCAGGTATAATGAATACATATTTGCAACAGTCCTAGCATAAATTAACACAAACTTTTCAAAACAATTCATGAATTCAATATTTTATCATAAAGGTTAACCTTCAACAAAGCAATCCATTACTCAAACAATTAATAACTTGGGCATAGCATGGAACAGTCTCATGGCAAAGCTAATTAAATTCTTGTTTAATTTTTCAGTTTTTAATCTAAAATGAAGGAGTAGATCTATGTCGTACACATATTATTGTAACGTTTGCGCTATGTTGTATAAAATAGCCAATACAATCGTTACAAATAATTTGCTTCTTTGACTGTATGTCGTCCATTCATGAAGCTTTCATTCAACACATCAATGTAAAAGTAGTCAAACAACACCGACCAATCAAAAACTTTCTTGCATATATCAATTGGGTTTTGTTCAATCACTGTCATATGAATTGAATGACGGTTTACTCTATTGACAGAGTTTGTAAGAAGACGTTAATTTATTGTAATTGTTATTTACACAATAAGGGCACCCACAATATACAGAAATTAGGGCATCCATGAAAGATAAATGTATGTACAGAAATAAAAATCCAACAAAATAAATTCATACATAGAACTACAGGGACCTTCAAAATGTAAACATGTATAAATGTGAGTCCGCCAAATAAGGAAACAATTTTTTATGTGTCCACCATAGTAATGTTTATACTCTAAACCATATATATCAACATGATCGTATAAGCAAAACATCAACATTTCCTACTAGCCAAAACACGATATCATTTACACATGTTGTTACATAATATACATATACATTGGGGGAATAGAAATTATTCTCATCTGCAACATACAGTAGTATATTTGGTCTTATTGCTAACATAACTTGAGGATTTTAAGATATACCTATACAATACAATTTGAGGGTAAATACACTATTCGACGTCGAGAAAAATTATTCCTTAATTTTTATTCCGCAATAAAACAAAAATCACCACAGAGCAAAGAACAAGTACAAGAGACCCAAGTGCAATTAGTATACATATAGCTATGGCCCTTCCATATATGATAGACTTAATGTGCTCATTATCGTCTGCTTTACGTCTTGTGCTATTACCCCTAGTAGAGTCGTACTGATGCTCTGAAATGAACATTGATAAATAAATTAAAAAAATGTTAATATAAATATATTATGATCATTACATAAAGGGCGATACTTTTCGTGACATATGACGTAGGTGTTAATATCGCCGGAAACAGATTTAATAAATGTTATCATTCTGAAATGTTATATATACTTAAAATTTATAGAATGTGAAGAATTATTAGAAGATTTCTTAGAAAAATACAGTCATGGCGATTAAAGAAAGGTAATTGAATTAGTTTAGGATTGTAGTTACACCGGTGCGTAGACCTGGAATTTGTAACTATGGTATTTATCTTATTATAAGAATAGTTCAAATTACCAATGACTAAGATTTGGATACCGTCTGTCTTTGTCCCAAACACGTCATTATGAGCACTACAAGTGTACATCCCACTGTCTTCCAGTGTTGTTTCGTTGAGGCTGATACTCAAGGTATTGTTAGTGGACTTGAAACCCGTAATTGTGGAATTGTCTTTGTTTTTTACCCAGCTGATTCGTGATTCAGGATAGCTTTTCACTATGCATTGCAACACAACTGTCGTTCCACTTGTGACGTTGGCAGTTGGTGTGGATATGTTTATCTCTATCTTTGGTGCGTCTGATAAAATAATAAGCATGTCCTGACATATAAATTACAAATACATATAGTGTACATTTCAGAAATGTTTCAGTCAAGTTTTAATTTGATATGCACGTGACGTGCACATTCCATGCACTGTATTTCAAACACGGCATAGATAGGAGATAGGGGAATGCATATATACGAGGAATATATAAGTAATATTATCAATTATCAATTCAGAATTTAAAACTACAAGGAACACACTTTCGGAACGTTATTACCCATTTCCAACTAATATAAACTGTGTACACTTAAATATAGCCAATAACAGTCGCCCTGGTATTTTACTCAGTTTGTATTTATGGTTCCATGCAATCATGTAGCTCATTTAATATTATTAAAATAGAATTCTGCTGAGGCTAGTAGACGTTAGTGGTGTTTTATATTCTATTGCCCTTCTGGGACAGAGTCGATAAAAACCGAACCAGCTCTGAACCCGTTGTGTTATTTCAAAAGCTCCCTTATCAGATAGTATTAAACTTATTATTCATATTTGTCCATGATCCGAATAAACTGAGTTATTGATTTTTCATATTCAAATATATGTAATACATGCAAATGCTTACACGGGAGAGTTATTGTATATTCATCTGTTTTTTCAACATCAAAACTGCTACATTGAGCACTGCACTCCATCGTTTCTCCATCGTCATCCTTTGATATATTTACAGCAACAACATTTGTCGAAGTATAACCACCACTGTCGTTGGCTGTTTTCTCCCAGTTGCTTGTAACAATTGTATTCCGAAAGTACCACACGGCCGGACAAGGAGGGTTGGCATTCCTAATTACACACGTGAAGTTCACGAGATTGTATGGATAATCATCAATGCTTGGCCGAGCTGGATGTAATGTTACCGACGATGGTGGAACTGTTTGATAAAAAAATTAATGTAATTGGTAAGTGGAAATTAGTTTAAACTAATTTATTTTAGCTCGATTGCGAAGAAAATTCAGGGTTTATATGAACTTCTTCGAGTCCGCTTCCTGTGTAAAACCAATAATGCGTGGTTTTGTTTTAGAAGTCATCGGTTCGAGTTTTAGATCGATCTAGCGTGAGCAGCCAACACTTTATTCACTATACTACCGCAAACCTATGGTAATTAGAATAAACATAATTACATCCTAACACTATAATTAGGTAGAATTGGTGGTATATATGTAGTGTTATACATTCCATATATTCCTAAACAGAATGAAATTGAAATGTTATAAACGTGACGCGCAGTTTAAATAACCGAATAAACACTACGCTATCTGCTTAAAAGTACGGTAACATCCAAATGTGTGTGTTAATTTACTTACATTTGTATATACATGCTTATGTAAATATTTATATTATAAACAAACAAAGAAACAATTGATGTTATTTTTAGAATACCTGACGCCAGAACAACAAAGAAATAATAAAAGAAACAAACATAAGACATGATAGAAATGATGAAAGTGTTTTTATTGTTTTCAAATCAGATCATTTTAATTCAAATTTTGCGATAAATCAGGCGAATATTACATAAACAAAACATTAACATTAGTACATTATATTGTTAAGTTCAATACTTGACATATCATTTAGAGCTTTATGAAGTAATGACAGAACAAATAGTTTTGCTTAGTAAAAATCATTTTATATCATACATTATAATGACTTATTTCAACATATATCCTTGACAGAAAGAATATAATGTATGCGAAGACTGAACAGTCACTCGATACATAGTTGTGGCTCTTTCTAGTGAGGTTACACGACTTTTACGCTAAAAAAGAGTCCTGTGTAATTTGGTTCGAATATTTTGAAATGTTTCAAAGGGACTGTGGTTTCTTGCTGCAGATGAATTGACCCAAAGGTGACATAGCACATCGTTATCAGACACCACTGGTTTTAAAAAGTGACCTTTATTGCATTGAAAAGAAGGATCTATTTTAAAACATTTGAGGGTTTCATTTTAAAGAAAAGACACTTTGGGTGTCATTGTACTGTCTTCAAAACATCGAGCAGGTCACACACCTACCACCCAACACTCCACACACACACACACACACACACACACACACACAACAGTTATTGTGATTTTTAATGAGACTTTAATTACTTAACGGATGAATGTGGGTGTATGAACTATTCGGTAACAAGTTTTATACTTTATGGGTTTAGATAAATAGTTTGCCTATGTTGTATTGAAGCATCAGGATTGGGAATTACATAATTTAAGACGACATAATCAACCATGTCGGAAGTTGTATTTTGCTATCAACTAAATAATTATCAAATGCTTAAGGTTACCATTATATTATTTGATTAGTTTCACACATACAAGCATAGCAACACGATTGCATTTCCAATTTTCATTACTAAGTAGGTCTATGTCCTGTAGCGTTTTAATGAGAAAAGAATAAGACGGGGATTGGTGCATCCACGTGGCGGTTAGGCAACTGTTCGGTCCTAGGCGGAGACCTCTACTGTCACTTCTTTTATATAAATATAATGTATGTAAAGTACTTTTTATGATTATTTCATTGATTGAATGTGTTAATAATGGTGTGTTGTGGTGGCTGTGTCCGTTGAACGATACGTCTCCTGTTGGACAAAGACTTTAACCATTTTAGTTAATTGTATTGGCTGCTATATTTACAATATAACTAAACTACATCGTGCATGTTTATGTTTCCTGATACCTTTTTAATTTAGTTGATATGTATCACAGATTTACCAAACACCTAAATAAAACAATACAGGTATCCAATGCCTTACCTCTTAGCATGTATTTATGTATAAATTATTTACATGACTATTCGTGTATCATGCCATCAAGCATTCATTCCGTTAGACTGAAAATTATATTAACATATATTCTGTTAATATTCTGCAAAACAATTACCATCTATATATTTTCAAACATAATAAAAATATAAATAAAATATTTATTCAGAGTCAGATTGGTTCCAGAATGATATTGTGTGCGGTAATACTTACGGCATGCAATAAAGTAAAACAAACTGTGTGCTTACATGTATAGTTTATCATTTGATCACTCGTACACAAGTCATCCTTTAACATCTCGTGAGAAAGACAACACTTGATCATTTCCTGGTTCCACGTTCTTTGTATGGTTGTCAGCACGGCCGTGGTCGTTGTTGATCCACTTACACTCCCTATAGTTGTCTGACTACTTATAATGGGACTTCCAGAGATAAAGAATGTAACGTTTGGCGTAGGACGTCCTCCAATACTCCAACAAGACACGTTAATTGGCTTGCCCTCAATTAAAGAGGAGCTTAGGTTGAGTTGAGGATTTCCTGGTTGGCCTGTGTTTATACAAGGTACATTGAAATAGCAATATCTATTACTAATAAAACGTTAAATATAGTGTTACTTTTGCATGTGTTATCAAACCATACACGAGTATTTGCATGAAAGCCATTTATCAAATGAGAGTATAACCAAGGGAAGCTAAAAATAAAATGTAATGATAAAGTAATTAATGTTGGCTTATGTTACGTGTTCTAATTCGTTCATTTAAGTCAGCATGTTATTTAATTTCCCATCGTACAGTGTCATATCATTAAATTATCATATCATATATTAAAGCATGTCAATGGAGTATAATGTATGGTGGTATAGTTCTGCTCGCTTGTCAGCCAATTTTAAGTTACCATTTTAAGTTGATATTGAGAATACACTACCTACTATGTCGACATCTTTATGATATGTTGACATCATCATATTTATAATAAGTAATGTATTTTGATTATGAATATGGCGACATATGTAATATATCAACGGTTACTTATTAATGTTGATCATAATATGTTACAGATGTTATAATTATATATACATGTATAGAAAGCTATTAAATTACATCTACAACAAAGTTTCTTACGAATTAAGTATATATTCGTGGATACGACGAGTGGTTTCCCTAGCGCCTTATTGTCAACTTTACACTGAACAGTCAGCAACTGTTCTCTATGCGTTGGTGTCAATTCTGTTTTATACAACTCTCCTGAAAATACGATCTTTTTTTTCTGTTGATCAACCAGTAATTCCACAGAGACAGGTTGTGTACCACCCGTTGTATTACATCTGATTGTAATCGGGTGGAACGGTGTACCATATATACACTGCTTACAACCATCAAAGTCTCTGGTGTCCACGAACATCGGAGTACTCGGTGGAACTGAAGGTAGAAATATAACAAATGTCTCGAACACTATTTTTAATTTATATGTATTGAACAGGATGTAATATGACGTCATTTCAAATTGATGAATACATTATTTAACGTGAAAACAGCAGATATAACGGAAAGATATGATAGCTTAATTAATGTTTACATTGGTAATTCAAAAACAGAACTTTTTCGATGCAATTTGGAAATTACAATCAATTATGATTAAGGACTCTGACATGAATATGAATATGATCATTTTTGATCGCATGAAAAACATGTCAAACTTAAATTGATAAAAAAAGACACCAGCTCATTTCAATACTAAAAATACAATTGTAAGTTTTTGTGAGCTGAATATGTCCTAAAGGCATGTACATATTTAAATTTATCTGTATACACATGTGGTAATACCGTGAATGATTATATAGATGTCAAAATGTATCTACGTTACTGATATGTGTATATGTTTGCTGTGCACGAATCAGAAGGAATTCTCAACAACATTAATGAACTCTACAATTTAAACTAAATTTTAATGAAAACCAACAAATCCTATCACATAACTATCATTATATTTGGTTTTAATCGGTGTTCATAATAAAAGATTATTTATTCTACATATATACAGAATATTAACATATCTAGACGAACTAGATGTCCCCACCATTTCGGGAAAAACAAGATCTCTATAAGATTGCTATAGTTGGACGAGCTAAAAGTCTTTTAAATAATATGTTTGCTTCAAATCGATCCTATTGTCAGATATCAATTGTTTATGCATACGGATTTCAGTAAGCTCACCCAATACTTGAATATGTTTCTCGTTAGTTGTATTTCTTCTGTTTTCAGTGCATTGAAGTTGGTACACACCAGTCATAGAACTGTTTATGTTTGAAATTGTCAATACATACTCCATGCTGCCCTTTATTACAGTCTCCAGATAATCCCCGGTAATATTTCTACTTGTACACACGTCCGATCCGGGACATATGTCGGGTGTAAACAGCCAGTATCGGATATGGTTACCAGGATTGTTGATGACAGACATCCGTGGCAGGTAACCCAGCTCAATATCAACACCAGTTACAACCCGCTGTGTACGCTGATACAACAATCCACAATCCGCCAGTTCTAAATATATATAAAAAGTATTGTATCAAGTATATGTAGTATGTATAGCGGCATATGTGATCTTTATCTTTTTACCGTTCATTTATTATTTAGAAATACAGTTTTTGACTGCCAGTTTTGACAAAATAATAGTTAGCAATTTACATTTTACTCAGTACCTGTTTGTATAAAATATTTATTTACTTTTAACATTACATGTATATTGATATATTTTTATTTTAAATAATAAAATATTAAAATTAAGATTTACAAATATATTATGCACATACCTGATTTAATTTGTATTTTCATGTCACATTCTCTGTACGGTGCAATAATGTTGGCGAAAATGGTTATGTTTCCACTGAGAGTGTAATTGGAGAAGTGTAAGTAGTTTATTGAATCCCTTTCATACATCGATACGTTTGACAAACTATAGAAGCTCATATACGATGTCTCGTGACTTGATACTCTATTGTACCCCCATGTGATATACGGATTCTCGAAGTAGTAGTCACTCGATAGTTTCAATGTTATGTTTAAAGGTCTATTTCTAAAAACTGGTTCAGTAACAGACAGTGTTCCACATTCAGATACCGCAGTAGCTGAAAAGAATGATAAAACCGTAATGATATATTCATTACTGTACTATTAATGTTCTGTGTAAGTTCAGTTATCCAATGCAAAGTACGCGGTATTATTAGAACGATGAGACAAACGTTAGAAAGAAGAGATTTTGAAAAGAATAATTTTTTATTATGTTACCGATGTATTCGGTAAATGAACAGAAATCTGGAAACCACTTGTTTTGAGACATATGTATAGTTTCCTTCTGCTATACAGTCACAGAGACGAGTGATATATGTCTTATTCACCTGAAAACAGGCACTTTAGGAAATATTTTTTTTATTTTAGGAAATGGAGCCTATGACTCATGCAGCATCCGTAACTAGCACATTAAAACGACGTTTCTGTCAACTGCATTATCGCAACGTCGTCATCAATGTACCAGGAGTTGCTGACACCACAGGAACCATGGGTACAACTGCTGAAAGTAACTCAAATGTTTCAAGTGATTTGGGATTGTATAACGAACTCGAACATTCCGTTCAAGAAATGATTTCTATTGATTTACATCAAGTACCGTCTCCAAACATTACAAAACTAAACCAATCTTTAAAATAATAAAGCATTACATACAGGTTTAACTGTCACTATTATAGTAGTATATTGTTGTAGAGCTATATAATATCTGTAAGAAATACCAATGGTAAAGAGCATAAGACATTTGAATAAACAGTCCATGTTATTTTTATTTTTATTGTGTAATGTTATACAGCCGAACAGACTAAAACTATCTACCTGAGAAGGTCTCTTCAATATGTAAAAAATCCCTTGCTCGAACCAAGTAACAATACGTTATTAAAAATCTTTGGCAAAATCAATTGATAAATTACTTCCAATCAATGTTTCAGCAGATGACAAAACCAAATAAACATATCATACTTGAATGCATATAAACTAAACCAGTAGCAGTCTACTTATGAGGAGTTATGGAGCATGCAACATTGGTCTTGCCCCTTAATATAGGCACAAACAGTAGCAGTCGGTACATTAGGAGCTATGGAGCATGCAACATCGGTCTTACCCCTTAATGAAGGCACAAACAGTAGCAGTCGGTACAAAAGGAGTTATGGAGCATGCAACATCGGTCATGCCCCTTAATACAGGCACAAATAGAAGCAGTCTTTATATGAGGAGATATGGAGCATGCAACATCGGTCTTGCCCCTTAATACAGGCACAAACAGTAGCAGTCAGTACATGAGGAGCTATGGAGCATGCAACATTGGCCATACTCCTTAATACAGGCACAAACAGTAGCAGTCAGTACATGAGTAGCTATAGAGCATGCACCATCGGCTATACCCCTAAATACAGGCACAAACAATATCAGTATGTACATGAGGAGTTATGGAGCATGCAACATCGGTCTTGCCCATTAATACAGTCACAAAGAGTAGTAGTCGGTACATGAGGAGCTATGGAGCATGCAACATCGGCGATGCCCCTTAATACTGGCACAAACAGTAGCAGTCGGTACATGAGGAGTTATGGAGCATGCAACATCGGCCATGCCCCTTAATACAAGCACAAACAGTAGCAGTCGGTACATGAGGAGTTATGGAGCATGTAACATCGGCCATGCCCCTTAATATAGGCACAATCATTAGCAGTCGGTACATTAGGAAAGGAGCATGCAACATCGGCTATGCCCCTTAATACAGGCACAAACAGTAGCAGTATGTACATGAGGAGTTATGGAGCATGCAACATCGGTATTGCCCTTTTTTACAAACACAAACAGTAGCAGTCTGTACATGAGGAGTTATGGAGCATGCAACATCGGTCTTGTCCCTTAATACAGGCACAAACAGTAGCAGTCAGTACATTAGGAGCTATGGAGTTGCAACATCGGTCTTGCCCTTTTATACAATTACAAACAGTAGCAGTCGGTACATGAGGAGTTATGGAGCATGCAACATCGGTATTGCCCTTTTATACAGGCACAAACAGTAGCACTCGGTACATTAGGAGTTATGGAGCTTGCAACATCGGTATTGCCCTTCTATACAAACACAAACAGTAGCAGTCTGTACATGAGGAGTTATGGAGCATGCAACATCGGTCTTGCTTCTTAATACATGCACAAACAGTACCAGTCGGTACATGAGTAGTTATGGAGCATGCAACATCGGCCATGCCCTTTAATACAGGCACAAGTAGTAGCAGTCGGTACATTAGGAGCTATGGAGCATGCAACATCGGCCATGCCCCTTAATACAGGCACAAACAGTAGCAGTCGGTACATGAGGAGTTATGGAGCTTGCAACATCGTTATTGCCCTTTTATACAAACACAAACAGAAGCAGTCTGTACATGAGGAGTTATGGAGCATGCAACATCGGTCTTGGCCCTAAATACAGGCACAAACAGTAGCAGTCGGTACATTAGGAGCTATGGAGCATGCAACATCGGTCGTGCCCCTTAATACAGGCACAAACAGAAGCAGTAGGTACATTAGGAGTTATGGAGCTTTCAACATCAGTCTTGCCCTTTTATACAAACACAACCAGTAGCTGTCGGTACATGAGGAGCTATGGAGCTTGCAACATCGATGTTGGCCTTTTATACAGGCACAAACAGTAGCACTCGGTACATGAGGAGTTATGGAGCATGCGACATCGGTATTGCCCCTTAATACAGGCACAAACAGTAGCAGTCAGTACATGAGGAGTTATGGAGCATGCAACATCGGTCATGCCCCTTAATACAGGCACAAGCAGTAGCAGTCGGTACATGAGGAGTTATGGAGCATGCAACATCAGTCATGCCCCTTAATACAGGCACAAAAAGTAGCAGTATGTACATGAGGAGTTATGGAGCATGCAACATCGGTCTTGCCCCTTAATACAGGCACAAACAGTAGCAGTCGGTACATGAGTAGTTATGGAGCATGCAAAATCGGTCATGCCCCTTAATACAGGCACAAACAGTAGCAGTCGGTACATGAGTATTCATGGAGCATGCAACATCGGTCATGCCCCTTAATACAGGCACAAACAACAGCAGTCGGTACATGAGGAGCTATGGAGCATGCACCATCGGTCTTGCCCCTTAATACAGGCACAAACAGTAGTAGTCGGTACATGAGGAGCTATGGAGCATGTAACATCAGTCTTGCCCCTTAATACAGGCACAAACAGTAGCAGTCGGTACATGAGGACTTAATGAGCATGCAACATCGGTCTTGCCCTGTAATACAGACACAAGCAGTAGCAGTTAGTACATTAGGAGTTATGGAGCAGGTAACATCGGCCATGCCCCTTAATACAGACACAAACAGTAGCAGTAGGTACATGAGGAGTTACGGAGCATGCAACATCGGTCTTGCCCTTTTATACAAACACAAATACTAGCAGTCGGTACATTAGGAACTATGGAGCATGCAACACCGGTCATGCCCTTTAATACAGGCACAAACAGTAGCAGTCGGTACATGAGGAGCTATGGAGCTTGCAACATCGGTCATGCCCCTTAATACAGGCACAAACAGTAGCAGTCGGTACATGAGGAGTTATGGAGCATTCAACATCGGTCATGCCCCTTAATACAGGCACAAACAGAAGCAGTCGTTACATGAGGAGTTATGGAGCATGCAACATCGATCATGCCCCTTAATACAAACACACACAGTAGCAGTCGGTACATTAGGAACTATGGAGCATGCAATATCGGTCATGCCCGTTAATACAGGCACAAATAGTAGCAGTTGATACATTAGGAGCTATGGAGCATGCAACATCGGTCATACCACTTAATACAGGCACAAACAGTAGCAGTCGGTACATGAGTATTTATGGAGCATGCACCGACGGTCTTAATATATTGCATGAATATAATATAATTCCATATTAGGTAGATAAAAGCTTACCTTTACCATCAACAAAACCTTTAACAAAGAACACAGAAATGAGGTAAATATATTTATCCATTATTTGTGAATAAAGGTCTAATGGTAAATTCCACTCGAATATATAATAAACACTAGGTTAGTCGCAATATGACATTACAATGTTTATTATTTGCCTATAATCCAGAGGTCACTGTCGCAAATCAGATTGACTTCGTTAAAAGTAATGTTTAAAATAATTGGCTTAGTACATGTGATTATAAATGTGTTTCCATCTGTTGTACAATTATTGTACTACATATAGTTTGTCTTTAATTAAGAAACGCAGTTACTGGTCACATGATCAAGCTATACCATTGTATTTTAATTCGCAAAGTTTAAAAACTCTGTAATCCATGTATAAATGATGAGTTGCTGCAGCATTAACTTCCTCATATATTAAACAATGTTAAAACTTAATGTTACTCAAACCAATCAAACGATGCCCGACCACTGTGTCACCCTCGAAAGTACAATCAAAACAGAAAACTATATACGATGGGAAGTTTATCAAGTTCAGAATATATGATGACCATTTCAATATTCATTGCAACATTTCACGTATCAAACTATTGAACTGCTGTGGTGTATCCGTTTTTAACAAAGTATAAAACAGTTGGGTTTTTTTCAAATATTTAGGACTATTGTTTTGAAATAGTCTCATTTATTTTGGAACTGAAATCAAACCCATCGCGTTAATGTGTGAATCTTACAGCAAAGTAAATCATACACAATAAATTTTACATTAACACCGCCAGAGGTGAATTATTTGGCTAAACTCGCTAATCTTCACTTTGAAATTAGTTCTCAAAGCGAAAACATCTCATAAAATAAAAAGAACTCCCACCGTCACAGATAGGGACAATTGGTTTTATTTAATGTGTTTAAAGTATAAATAAGATACAGCGGTGGTTAATCGTTAGCCTGGACACATTATAATAATAGAAGATCAAGTGAAATACAGTCTAAAAATTATGGATCTGACTATTATCTGCTGTTGTTTCTGTGAAACTGTTTTCTCGCTGTATTTATATATTTACAGATGTGCCGCACTGATGGGGTAAATATGCTGATTTTCCAAATAATTTCGACGATGAGATGTAGCATCACAGGACGGAGTAAAGATATTAATATGTTTAACTACGAAGTCATTGAATGCAAGTGACGATATTTAAAGTTGATATTTACTTTTGTAGATGTGCTGAACTGATGGGGTAGAGATGCAGATTTGCCAAAACTTCCACCAAGGAGATGTAGCATTAAAGGAAGGAGTAAAGACATTGAAATGATTATCTACAAATACATTGAATACAAGTGGATATTAAACAATGATCAAGTTGCCATGTACATTAACAGTCTAATTCAATGAATATAACTTCGAATAAAGAGACATTTAAAGTTGTATAAAGAAGAACAACAACAACAGTTTAATAACTATATTCTTTTTTCACGTGTCACTGGTGGCAGGAAAATTCCAGAGAGGACCATGATTCTCATGCGCTCATTTTGGGCTAAAGTGTTTATATCTATTTATACGGCTTTGGTTTTGTACCGATGCGTAATTTGAACATTTTTGTGCATAGCTTAGCTGTTTTGTTTGTGTTGGTCGAGCGGTTCGATACAACCTTGCGTTAACCACCTAGGTACCATCGTACAGCTCGAGTCCTTTCGGGGGTTTTCCTGTCAATTAAGTGATCATACGCCATTGTCGCTCTAATGTGGAATTATGAAGTTTTACTGAGAATTTATGAAGTTTATTAAATTTTTCAATTGATTTGATTGAGTGTTGTTAATTTAAGTTTTTTTGAATGTCTAGCGTCAATTTATGTCATGAAAGACTAGAGACGATCATTTAGTCAGCACTCAAACACTCATCCTTGCAAGTTACTGGTAGCTTTCCCATGAATCAACAGTTGGAGACGGTTGACAATGAGACGCAATGTCGCATATCAGTCATAACTGAGACTGTGGCTGACCAGGGATTTGAACTCAAGATTTCCAGGGATTTGAACTCAAGATTTCCAGGGATTGCAACATGTGACTGGCTGTGCTAACCGTGCAGGTAATATTGATTTGAGTTATCTTGAATAACTAATTGGAAAAAGGTAATATAGTCCTTTTTTATTTAACACCATCATAGCTTTATGAAACTTATTCAAATGGTAACATATTGGTTTTGAAGAAGTGCTTTTAAAATATCTTTTAAATTATTGTTCGTTCATGCGAACAAAGGTGCAGACGAATGTGTTATTGTTTGGTTACGAAAGAGCACTCAAGGGAAATAAATCCTGATGGCACACAACAATAATGGCCTAGTGAATAGATTATTATTATTTTTACAAAGACAGGTTAAATAATGACAAATACAAAATATCTCAAAAACACAAAATTATCGATTAACGAAGACCTGACAAAGTTAAATCAACAAGTGTTATCGTCACTGAGATTAAAGGCAAAAGACAAACTTACCAGAGCTTGGTCGTTCGATGGCAAACTCTTTGTTAAATACAAAACTGATGGAACAACAACAGTCACCTTTCCAGAATATTCAAAATGGTTGGAATTACCTTGGCCAAAACCAAAAAATTAATCAACGAGACTCGTGACTCTAACTTTTTTTAACAGTATAGAGCGCGTTATATTATAACAATACATGAACCTTGATCGCGGTATTTATGTAAGGCTATTGAATTTAATCTACAGTAAAATAAACGGTCACGGTTGCACTGGTTTCTTAAATAAACAAGGTGCATGTAAATAAAATAGGATTGCTTTATATTGCAATCAATTTGATTTGTAGTGGATAAAATGAAGGTTTTGCAAAGTGAAATTGACAAGTTGCTTTACTAGCTATTGACAGAATGAGCCATTTTAAAATGATGTCAGTGACACGGACAAACATTTCTTTTTTTTCCAGCTTTCAGATATATGGTATACCGGATATAAACACCTTGTCGAAACAGCCAAGAAAGTGATGAAGACGATGTCCACTATTTTAATAGTCCGTATTATAGAAAAAAATCAAACAAAGTAAACATATCAAATTCATGTAGTTACTGTTATATATACCCTTGGT
The DNA here is from genome assembly GCA_029582155.1 of Panopea generosa. NCBI lineage: Eukaryota > Metazoa > Mollusca > Bivalvia > Adapedonta > Hiatellidae > Panopea > Panopea generosa. The sequence goes on along the minus strand of CM055894.1, from coordinate 98,250,645 downwards.
TGAGGCTGTATGGCTATCTACATGTTATAATAAAGTTTGATATATATTAATGTAATAACAATTCAAATTGTGTTTTGTTAAGGAATAGCAGTAGAAATGTTTGTAAACTTATATTAATATAACGACTGAAATATCATCAATATAATAGTTGTGAAAAATATACCATCTGTTCGTTGCATCATGTATTAGTGTTTATACAAAAAATAATATGTTTTATCAATGTGTGTAATGCAGTAGTAAATCAAAATGTTGAAAACATGTAATAAACTATTGTAATATATGAAACTATTATTAGTGTACATAGGTTAAAATAATTTAAAGTAAACGAGATATCAAGTTTAAACAGTAACTGCTTTTTACTGTTTAAATAGACCAAAGTGTAAATAAGGAAGTAATTTTGAGCTTTTGATAATGTATGTATATTAATTTGGAAACTGAGTGAATCATGTATCTCTATCTAGGAACGATACAGACATGTAATATGGTCTTGATTTAAGATTTTAATGAAAATAATGAGATACATGGTGTAGTTTTGTATGTACGTATATATGCATGTGTGTCGGTTTTGAATGTGTGTATGCGCGCACGGGTGCGTATGTGTGCATGCGCGTATACATGTGCATATATGCATGCGTGTGCATATGGACATGTGTGTGTACATGCGTGCGTGCATGCATGTATAGATACATGCTTATATACATACATGCTTACATACATGCTTACATACATGTTTACATGCATGCGTGCGTGCATGTAGCATGCGTGCGTGCGTGTGTGTTGTGTACATGTTTTATGTATGCATGTGTGGATGATTGACAGTACAAGGAATACTACAAATAGGATAACATAAAAAGATATTAAAAACATTCCTTTTCATTCTTTTATGAACTTCGAAATATTTCGTATATAAGAATGATCAAAAGGAGTATTGTACATTCATATATGCATACATAATTACATGCATACAAGCGTGAGTGTGTGCGTGCGTGCGTGCTGTGTACATGTATTATGTGTGCAGTTGTGGGTGAGTGACAGTACAAGGAATACTACAAATAGTATAACATAAAAAAGGTAGAAAAACATTCCTTTTAATTCTTATATAAATTTCGAAATATTTTGTATATAAGGATGATCAAAGGAAGTTTGTTATCATAATTTTAGATATTATATTAATACCAATATAACAGTGTACCATAGTATAACACTTAAGTTCCTGACAATTCTTATGCACATCTTTCGTATCTAGTGTATAAGGAATGTCTCAAACTTTACATCCGATTTTTATTTGTGTCAAAAGGCGTTGTTGCTTTCTTTTTAAGACAGCTTAATAAAATAATAAAAATACTAATATATGCATGTACTAACGTGCGTTAAAAGAATACTAGTACATGCATACGTAGATGACAATATACTACTACACATTATCATAAGAGAGAGTAATAAATACTATTTTATATCACACAATAATTAAAATTTTGTATTTTCTATTAATTGTTGATATTTAAACGAAACACAAGTGTATAGTACATTTCTTAAATATTGTCTTATCGATTATAATATTGCCATCTTTTAACATAAACATTGTATATAATCATCGTCATTACATAAAATATGGTTTTGGAGGTGGTATAACTATTTATGTAATATATTATAGATATAATAACGATAGATATTTTAAGTTCACCATATTTGTGCATACAACAAATATAAGTTGATTATAGTATTGATAACTGATATGCAAACGGAACACAAAGGTGTTTAATGCATCTCTAACATGTGTTTATCAGATAGAGTTTCCAAACAGAACCTAGTAAGACTATACATTATAAAGTTAGTGGGAAATATATTGTATACTACACGTGGTTTATGCAAAGGATTAATATTATTTTGCATATAACTTGTATACTATATTCATTAATAATATGCAAACGAAACACAGGTGTTTACTACATGTCTCACATGTCAGTATCAGTTAGTTTTTACACGTTTTTTAACATAGAGACGCTATATAATCTGCATCGTAGCATTAAATATTGTTCTGCAATAGTAAGACTATTTGGTTATAATTTGTATTTGCTTAAAACCACTTTATATAGATAGTATTAAAAAATGTGTATATAATAATAGATATATATATGTAAATAGATTATTAAATACAGATAGTAAGTGAAAATAAAACGACAAAGAATCCAGTTAAAATAGTCAAAACGATTATTCCTGTTGTTTAAGTCGTTGTTATTGGTGCTATATAACCTCTACGTATATTTGTTAATATTTAGTTTTCATAAAATTTTCACTTTTATATATGTAAATTATTTTTCCATAACAGTTTTGTTAATATTTGCATAAATGTATATTTAGTTTCTGTAAAATAAAGGAAAAAACATGTATAGATCAAAATGACAGATACTGGTAGTAAATATTTATACAAAAAAATATCAAATTTCAAAAATATTGATTAATTATTATTATTTCTTCTTTAATATTAATGTGTTAAATGTATGAAATACTAGTTGTTTATAGTGGCGGCGAACCTTTGTAAATATTTTGATATCTTTTGGTGATGATGAATTGTGGTTTGTTTTATTGTTTGTATTTTCGTCAACACTCGTACTACTTACTACTATATCTTTTTTTTCTTCTTCACCTCATGTAAACTCTAAGTTTGCAACAGAATGCACATACCGAAAGTTATAATAATTTCCCCCAAATGTCGTAAAATGAATGTAAAAGTTTGCACATTTAACGTAAAAGACTTAAACGACTCATCCAAAAGACAAATATTATTTTATTGGTTGAAGCTGAACCGATACTCTATATGTTTGTTACAAGAGCTACACTGTGTAGAATTTTCATATAACAAATGGAAAAAAGAGTGGGGCGATGAATTATTTTAAGTGGAAATAGCAGGAATAGCAAAGGTGTGGGCATCCTTATTAACTTTAATTTTACGTATACAATAAAAGAATATTATAATATCATTGACGGTAGAATGCAATCGTTTAACATTTATATAAATGAAAAAGATTATGTATTTCTAAACGTTTATGCACCAAATAATGCAGCAGAACATATTACATTTCATACGAAAAGAGATTTTATTATTTTAAATGATAGCGATACTTTAATCGTTGGTGGCGATTTTAATACTATTATTGACATTGATAAAGATAATAAAAAAAATGGAAATATTATCAACAATAAAAAAAATAGAGAAAAAATTAATAATATTATAAAAAATAACGATATAAATGATATATGGAGAATTTTAAATCCAAATACAAAACACTATACGTGGCACTCCAACCACAAACCGCCAATATTTTGTAGGCTTGACTTTTTTCTTGTTTCAAACAACATAGTTAATGCAATTACTCAATGTAAAATTACAACGGGTTTACGGTCAGATCATTCAGTTGTATATTTTAATATAAATGTTGATAATCAACCTCGAGGGCCAGGATTTTTTAAACTTAATAATAGTGTTATTTTAGAAAAAGATTATTAAGATAAAATAGAATATTCAATACAAGAAATAGCAGATATTAATAAGGAAGCTAATCCTTACACGTTATGGGAAATAATTAAGGGTACAATAAGGAACGAAACTATTGAATACACATCCGCAAAAAAAGGAAAATAGTCAAATTAGAAATAAAGCTCAGAAACGATATTGATATCTTAGAAAAAGAGCTATCCAACAATCATAACAATGAGACAATTTTAAATAGTATAAAAGAAAAGAAATCTGAATTAGAGGAAATAATCAAATTTAACAAAGGGATTTTTACTAAGAGCAAAAGCTGAATGAATAGAAGGGGCAGAAAAAATACAAAACATTTTAGTAATTTAGAAAAGATCACAAAACAAACTATCAAAAGACTAGTTAAATATGATATAGAAATTACGAAATCAAAAGGTATTTTTGATGCAACTAAATCATTTTATAAAACATTGTACAGGAAAGATCCACATTAAATAATGATGACATATTTTTAACACAATTAAATAATACAATTTTGAACGAAGATGAAAAGAAATCGTGTGAAGGTCTAATTACTGAAGCAGCTCTCAAAGAAATGAAAAATTGTAAAAGTCCAGGATCAGATGGAATTACAGCAGAATTCTACAAAATATTTTGGAACACGGTTAAAACTTATTACATAAGCTCGATTAATTATTCATACGAAAACAATTCATTAACAACAATTCAAAAGCAAGGTATAATTTCTCTTCTACATGAAAAAAAGAAAAAAATTTAACAACATTAGGGAATTGGAGACCATAAGTTTACTTAACGTTGATTATAAAATTACTACAAAAACAATAGCAAATAGAATGAAAAATGTTTTAAATAATCTTATCGATAACAGCCAAACAGGTTTTTTAAAAGGAAGATATATAGGTGAAAACATTCGAAATATCTTTGAGGTAATAGAATATTTAAAAGACGAAGACAAATCAGGACTTATATTTTTTGCAGATTTTGAAAAAGCATTCGATAGTATAGATCACGATTTTATTTTTAAAACTCTTGCATATTTTAATTTTGGTAACTCTTTTATAAACTGAATTAAATTATTTTATAACGATGCTCAAAGTTGTGTACATGTAGTTAATAACGGACACATGTCCGAGTTCTTCAACATCAAAAGAGAAGTACGACAAAACTGTCCACTTTCACCATATTTATTTATATTAATTATAGAAATTTTATTCAAGTCCGTAAAAGCAGATAAAAATATAAAAAGCATAAACATATATAATAGAGAAATAAAAAATCAGCATTTGCAGATGATGCAACGTTTATGATGGATGGGTCATATAAAACTTTTACATCTTTAATAAAAAGGTTAAATTATTTTAGAAAAATATCTGGTCTAAAATTAAACGATAAAAAAATTGTTATCTTAAGATCAGGACCATTAAAAAATTCTATTGAAACATTTGGTACAAATAATAAATTTATATGGACATCAAAATGCTCGTCTACGCTGGGATTTGTTTTTTTTTCAAATGACAGAAACAAGTATCACGAATTAAATTTAATACCAAAAATACAAGAATTTACAAACATAATTGATCAATTATTGGAAAAATAACTGTTATAAAAACTTTTGCATTACCAAAACCTATATACCCTCTTACAGTCCTAGAAAACCCAAAACCGGAATTGATTAATTTAATCAATAAAACTATATACACTTCTTTATGGAATAATAAACCTGATAAAATTAGTCGAAAAACAATAATACAGGATTATGAAAACGGGGGCCTAAAAATGATTGATTTAAACATGTTTATAAAAGCAATTAAAGCAGGATAGGTCAAAAGAATAATCTATAATAAAATAAGGGTGATTGGAAACATATATACAATAACACATTAGATAAAATAGGGAGACAATTAATATTTGAATGTAATTCAAATGAAAATGACTATATTAAAACTCAAAACCAACCAATTCCCAAATTTTTCTTAGAAATATTACAATCATGGTCAAGCATAAACTTTGTAAATAAACCAGAAGCTGAAGGATTAAACAATCAGATATTATGGAACAACTCTTATATAAAAAAAACAATAAACGATATTATTTGATAAAGAATGGTATGCAAAAGGTATCAAGTACATCAAACAAATATTTGATAGTAGGCAAAAATCGTTTTATATATTTCAGTTTGTAAAAGCTAAGTACACACTTAATAATTCAGATTTTTTTAAATATTATACTTTAATTGAAAGCATACCAAAAGTATGGAAACAAAACTTGAAAACCGACAACATAACTGATAATAATAAACAAATTAACTAAATGCAATAAATTCGAAACCTCAAGAGTCCAAATAAGTTTTTATACAACCGACAATTAAAAAACACTAACAATATTAATATTATCAAACCTCATATTAAATGGGAATCAGAAAGTACGAACATCAACTGAAATGTTGTGCACACCGTACCTTTTAAATCCTTAATTGATACAAAGATAAGAGCTTTTCAATACAAATATATTATGCGAATTGTACCAAACAACAAATTCCTGTATAAATGCAACATATGTAATACAAGTTTATGTGATTTTTGTGCCATGAATGTTGAAACAAATAGACATCTATTTTGGGAATGTCATTGTTCTAGAGCCTTTTGGACAAATCTTGAAGGATATCTTAATGAAAAGCAGTTTACAATAAAGTTAAATTATATGATAATATCTCTTGGATATATTGAATGGAGCAGTTATTCAAACTTGTTAAATACTATATTGATTTATGCTAAATGTTTTATCTACAAAAATAAGTATGCAAAAACAATTCCCATATTTATCAATTTTATAAAATATTTAAAATATATTGAAAACATAGAAAGAATAATAGCAACGACAAAAGATAAACTTGAACAACATAACGGCAAATGGGAAAAAATACAACTGTATTAATGCCGTCATCAAACTGATTTCAGACTTAGAGTGTCGAGTATTCCTCCTATTTATCTTAACCTTCATTTCCTGTTTTATCCCTTATCTACTCTCCATTATCTACTGTCTACAAACACCAACAACTTATTTCTCAATAAATGCATAAAGTATATTATACTTATAAAGACCATTGTGACAATGCTTCATTATAAAAACACTTACAATAGTATTGTTAACATATAAAAACTGCCTGAATAGACTTGTATATCAGATATATATCTTAACATGCTAGTATAATATCCACGCTAATCCTTCTTATTGTGTTATGTACAATGCGTTGCTATTTACTTGAATGTATATGTATTATGAGAAATAAAATATTTAAAGACAAAAAAAAAAATTTTATTATTGAATTTTAGAACATTATACATGTATTTGCAGAAGATGTGTTAACAAAAGGAATAAGAAATGAACTTTTCTCTCTTTGATGAGATGTTTCACGTTTCTATCAATGACACGACGTATTCCGTATCTTTCTTGTTAATACTTCGACAAAAGATAAAACTATATAATCATCAACCATTTTAAAAATGTAGACACGTCTCTTATATGTTTTGCGTCCACATTTATGAGACAAATTCGTTTTCCGCATTCTAAACATATGGACACACAACCTATAAGAGCCATGTCCACTGATCTAAAATGCAGAAAAACATTTTAAAAACTGGGATGTGTTTTTCTTTGGTAGGGGACGGGGAAGAAATCAATATTTAGGAAATATTGTCACAGGTCATTGAATTTGACTGTTACGTAATGTTTGTATTCCCCCGAATGAGCTAAAGAAGGAAATGAAAATACAAATTATTCACAATTTCCTTTAGTTTAAACATATTTTATTGCCAAATATATACATAAATTCATATTATTAGCATAGAATAAAAATGGCAAAATGGTCTGGCTACCACATATGAAAATGTATACATGTAGTAAAATGTTAGGAAGTTTTAAAAAAAAAAAAATAATTTTAAAGAATACATTTAGAGGCATATTTGTTATCAAGAACACAATGTATACATGCATGCCTCCTGCAGAGGACTTCTGTGATACTAAAAACAAATATCACGAAATACTAGTCATTAAAACGGTTTGGTTGTTTAATATATATGTGCATGTTGTCAAATAGATCACCACTTTCAAAATCAGTTAAAGCATTGCTGCCAAACAGAATCTTTTGAATATACAAACGATAATATGGTCTTGTATAAGTAAATAATTGAAGCCTAAGTAATAAGGTACATTGAAAGAAAAAATAATGTGTATATTTTGTATCGTATCCACATTCATATTTTGCTGTTTCATGTAAGTGGTATATGTCCAGATCAATATTTTATTTACTACACAATTTCGATGTTGGTTATTGTGTATATTGCACATTTAGGCCAAACTTGTGCATGTGTGTATTTGCTTTTCAAATGGTTCCTATACATGTACACATTGTCATCTATGTGATTAATTGTGACGACTCGACTCTCAATTGTGTGTCAATCTCAAGAATGTTTGAATGACATCGGACATGGGCAGCTAACTTACTAAACTGTGTACAAGTGATTCATGTAACATAAATGAAGACTTGCAACATAAATTTAACAAAAAATATTCAAAACAATTGGTGAATTCAATATTTTACCATAAAGGTTAACAGTCAACAAAGCAATCAATTACTTACTCAAATAAGTGGATATATGACGTACACATTGTAAATGTTAAACTATGTTGTATTAAATAGCCAATACAATCGTTACAAATAATTTGCTTCTCCGACTGTATATCGTCCATTCGTGAAGCTTTCATTCAACATATCAATGTAAAAGAAGTCAACCAACACCGACCAATCAAAACCTTCTTCTTTTTTGTCTTCTTTTTTAATTTCCATGGTACATTCACATACAATTTATTACTTCATACATAATACAATTTACATTCTTTATATATAGTTGTTTATGAACGTATTATCAGAAACACAGTTTAGGATCTTGATAGAGTAGGTCGGAGAGGAGAGGGTAAAAAAAGGTGAATAAGAAGAAGATTTTTTTAGGAAGAAAGGTAAATAAGTCCTCACTGTCACTTTATTGATTATATTATTTTATTAGAAATTAGAAAAATTGCAGTTTTTTCCATTTATTTTAATGTTGTGTAATTTTGTCTTTTGTAAGTGCAATTAATCTTTCGAGGTTTTCATGGAATTTTAAATATTTTTTAAAAGTGTTCAAATTCGGTGTTATATTTGCATATTTGTTTTTAAAGATTAAGTATTTTGCGAATATCAATATACAGTTAATGTAGCTACTCAGGTCCACATATCTGAAGGCGATCATTGAATAATATAAATGAATGTATATTTGTTTTTCATTTAAAAACATTTGAATTTCCGTCCAAAAACTTCTCGAAATGTGACATTCCTAAAAATCAAGTGTATAGTAGTTTCTTCATGCATATTGCATAAATCACACAAACTTGTGTTATTAACATAACATTTAAAGAGAAATTTGTTGTTTGGGATTATTCTTATCAAGTTTTTATATTGAAACGCTCTTAATTTTGTATTTTTTAAAGATTTGATAGGTATAGTATGCACGGTTTTCCGGTATATGTAATTCATTTCTTGTTTCCATTTAATATGTGGCATAATGACTAATGTGTTTTCGATACAACTTAATTGTTTATTATATAAGTATTTGTTTGAACTGTTTAAAGTTTTAATTTGTTTTACTTGATAAATTTGTTGCATATTTGATAATATGTTATCATTCTTGAGTTTAAATTTCCAAGAGCGTGGTATACTTTGAATTAGTTTATGATATTTAAAAAAAATCTGTGTTGACTTTATCATGTATATTTTAAAGATATTGAATGGTAAGAAATGATTTATATCTGCTATCAAAGATTTGGTCAATATGTTTAATTCCTTTATCATACCATGGTTTGTAGAAAAGAGGTTTGTTATTGTTTTAATAAAGGAGTTGTTCTATATTTTCTGCGTTTTTACATTTTCGGTATGTTCACTAAAGTTTATATTTGACCATGATAATACTATGTCTGATAAAAACTTTGAAGTATTTTGAGTTGTATTGTTTAGGTCTTTCCCATTGATGTTACATTCAAATAAAAATCGTGTATATTAATCCTAATGCGACGGGCACGAATTGAATGTTTTGTATCTCTTAAAAAATGGCCGATATTTGTTCAACCATGAAAAAGACTTTTGTATTTCATTTGACTTAATTCTCCCTTTGAAGTGGTAATTTAAATATCAACATGTTATTTAATACTGTATTGTTAATCTTGGTTAAAAATGAGAAAACAACGATGAAAACCAGTAACTGCCACGTGCTGTTAAACAAAACAGACAATGTCAAAGTCGGTTTCCTCGTACATGCTAGGACTAGTATGCTCCTAGTATATCAAATCAACCTTTCGATATGATTTTATAGACTATATTGTCAATTAGAAAACTACGTTAAAACAACATTGATCTTGTTGTTTTTGTTGTTGTCGTCATTATTGTTTATGTTGTTGCTGTTATTGATGTTGTTGTTGTTGTTGTTGTTGTTGTTGTTGTTGTTGTTGTTGTTGTTGTTGTTGTTGTTGTTGTTGTTGTTGTTGTTGTTGTTGTATGATGTTTAGCGTCGCTTTTAACAATTTTCCAGTCATATTTTGACCCAATCTACATGAGACAGTATTCATAGCTTTACCACACTGAAGTATCATATCAGATACACGGTGTATGGTAAAACACCAAGTCAACTTATACTGACACCAGCTGACCTGACATTCAACTATACTCAACTATACGAGAAAACTTCTAGTACAATTTTTAAACTCTTTGGTATGACCCGGCCGGGTATCGGACCTATGACCTGCCACATGCGAGGCAGACGCTCAAAAACTAGGCCACCACTGTAGTGTTAAACAACTTTGAAATGTGCTTAATTTTCCTAGTGTTTAATATACCTATATCCACAAAATTTACGGGAACGTGCCATGACTGACAAAAAATAAACATCCGCTTTGCTTCGTTGCAGCTATGAATGTTTCCGACCGACATATTTAATTAATAATCTGATATTTTTTCCGTTATAATACAGTCATAATCCTATCCATACAAATGCACCTTAAACTACTGTTGCAATACAAAAAATAATAGTTTAAACTTTCTTATTGCTATACCATTTTATTCAGATATGCTTTACATTACCATTAAAATTGATGTTTTGAGTTTGGATGATAACTTTTATTATTTGTGGAACAACAGAAATGTTTCAGTCATAATAATAAAACACTTGGTCTTCGTATTCGATAAAATTACACACATCAGGTCCATAGATGTTGCTACTTACCTCTTCATCAGGCAATAACTTTTTACTGCGTCATCAACAGGCATATATACATTGGTCTTCGTACTCGGTGAAATTACACACATCAGGTCCATAGATGTCGCTACTTACCTCTTCATCAAGCAATAACTGTATACTGCGTCATCAACAGACATATATACATTGGTGTTCGTTCTCGGTGAAATTACACACATCAGATCCATAGATGTGGCTCCTTACCTCTTCATCAGGTAATAACTGTATACTGCGTCATCAACAGGCATATATACATTGGTCTTCGTACTCGGTGAAATTACACACATCAGGTCCATAGATGTGGCTACTTACCTCTTCATCGGGCAATAACTGTATACTGCGTCATTAACAGGCATATATACATTGGTCTTCGTACTCGGTGGAATAACACACATCTGGTCCGAAGATGTGGCTCCTTACCTCTACATCGGGCAATAACTTTTTACTGCGTCATCAACAGGCATATATACATTGGTCTTCGTACTCTGTGAAATTACACACATCAAGTCCATAGATGTGGCTACTTACCTTTTCATCAGGTAATAACTGTATACTGCGTCGTCAACAGGCATATATACATTGGTCTTCGTACTCGGTGAAATTACACACATCAGGTCCATAGATGTCGCTACTTACCTCTTCATCGGGCAATAACTGTATACTGCGTCATCAACAGACATATATACATTGGTCTTTGAACTCAGTGGAATTACACACATTAGGTCCATAGATGTGGCTACTTACCTCTTCATCAGGCAATAACTGTATACTGCGTCATCAACAGACATATATACCTTGATGTTTGTACTCGGTGAAATTACACACATCAGGTCAATAGATGTGGCTTCTTACCTCTTCATCGGGCAATAACAGTATACTGCGTCGTCGACAGGCATCTATACATTGGTATTCATACTCGGTGGTATTACACACATCAGTTCCATAGATGTCGCTACTTACCTCTTCATTCGGCAATAACTGTATACTGCTTCATCAACAGACATATATACATTGGTCTTTGTACTCAGTGAAATTACACACGTCAGGTCCATAGATGTCGCTGCTTACCTCTTCATTGGGCAATAACTGTATACTGCGTCATCAACAGCCATATATACATTGGTCTTTGTACTCAGTGAAATTACACACATTCAGGTCCATAGATGTGGCTTCTTACCTCTTCATCGGACAATAACAGTATACTGCGTCATCGACAGGCATCTATACATTGGTCTTCATACTCGTAGGAATTACACACATCAGGTCCATAAATGTGGCTACTTACCTCTTCATTAGGCAATAACTGTATACTGCGTCATCAACAGACATATATACATTGGTGTTTGTACTCGGTGGAATTACACACATCAGGTCGATAAATGTGGCTACTTACCTCTTCATTAGGCAATAACTGTATACTGCGTCATCAACAGACATATATACATTGGTGTTCGTACTCGGTGAAATTACACACATCAGGTCCATAGATGGTACTACTTACCCCTTCATCCGGCAATAACTGTATACTGCGTCATCAACAGACATATATACATTGGTCTTTGTGCTCGGTGAAATTACTCACATCAGGTCCATAGATATAATTACTTACCTCTTCATCAGGCAATAACTGTATACTGCGTCATCAACAGTCATATATACATTGATCTTCGTATTCGATAAAATTACACACATCAGGTCCATAGATGTTGCTACTTACCTCTTCATCCGGCAATAACTTTTTACTGCGTCATCAACAGGCATATATACATTGGTCTTCGTACTCGGTGAAATTACACACATCTGGGGCCCGTTTCACTAACGTTCGTAAGTCTAAGATTTTTCGTACGAACGTTCGTACGAAGTTTGGAGACGTCCAAAAGTGTTTCACTAACACCATCTTCGTACGAATTTTCTGAAGAATTTCGCAGACTCTTTCGTAACTTTACGATAGCAATGTACCTTTCGTAACTAGGAAAACATTCGTAAGTGTCATGGCGAAAGTTTATATTTTCAATCGGCATCAAGCCATTTTACGACGAGAGAGGACGTTCAGAGAACGTAGAAACCCATTACAGTTTTTAAATAACACAGAGATCATCGAACGAATATCGCATACCGCGACAAGGGATAGAAGATCTTGTGGATTTGATTAGAGTGAATATTTCTCCAAGAACAGGCAGAAGTCATTCAATGGACGCTTTGACAATGGTAGATCTATATTGAACTTACTTTATCTGTAGGTTTCTTCCCAGCTGTGTCTACACAGCAAGTATTTCTCATGACTATGTTATTATTATGACACACAGGCCTTGACCTTCATCTCTGGAAATAAAAACGTTTGCAATATATTTGTGTTTTACCTTTTGTCAATATAACCTAAAATCGTTGTCATTTAGGTACCCGTGTGGTTTCCGGGTAAGAATAGGGCCGATGTCGATCTCTGCAGAGGGGTATGATTCCTCCAAAAGGGTGTTAAATACAGAATTATGTATATATTATCGTTTTTTCAATCCTGTCGGATCGTTATATAGTAAAAGTATATATAGTTTACCGTCGCACTTTTAACACTGCATATGCAGGTATGTTTTTAATTTTATTTGCGTTGGTATTACGATACCAGATATGCCATTTTACGGCAATTAGCAGGCCAGAAAATAATATTACAATAATATTATCGTTGCTTAACTTCCAATGCTATATAGATGCACTTCAACCATGTTGCTATAAAAGCGAAGAGTTTAGCCCTAACTGCATAGCATATGGCTTCCTGCAGGTCCTGGCCATATCCCATAGAAATGGTTTTGTGCAGATGCATGTTCAAAAGTTAATCCTCGTCGGCATTAAAATGATAGTGGTCACCATCCAAATAAAATAATCTGTACTTTGTTGTTACGTAGCCACCTGTTACGAAATAACCAAAAACCGCAGAACAACAAGGCTGTTGTAAGTGACCTATGTACATTTATTACAATATATATTATAATATAAATCAATTAAGTAGATTGACGATTGTGTAATCAGACCAGAAAAAAATCAAAAGAAATTCAGTGCCCTCAGCATGCATTCAAAACGAGGCCATTGTTTAGCAAACTGTTTTACCTAGTTTCTATAAAAGCTAGCTATATGGCATTATAGTATAAATGCATATATATATATATATATATATATACTTACGAAAACGGCAGTATGTCAACACCGCCAAATCTAGTATGTAAACGGCATTTTGTCAACAGTGTTTTCTAAAGACTGAAATCTCTTAATTTTGTAATATAAGATACATGGACATAAAGAGATGTTTTTTAGCAAATAAAAGTGTGAGTATATTTTTTTTTTTCATTTTTTTTTTTCCATTTTCATTTCGGGTTGACATAATCCTGTTGACATAATGCTAATACGGTTTTCTGGCAAAGTTTTACCACAAAACACCCGTTAGATCAACGCAAAAGCCTCATTAAGTCAACACAAACTATTGACTTAAGTATATTTATTGCATTTTACGGGCATAAGATAAATATGCGCGAAAAATAGTGAAAGTTCATAATTAAGCATTTTAATGTTTTTATAAGTATTCAAAAAAAATATTGGATGATTTTGTATAATTTCAGTAAGAAATAAATATTAATGACCAGTCGCGTGTTACGAAAAACGTGATAGGTTTTGTCTAAATAAAAAGCGCATAACAATGATCGTCACATTATAAATTGTATCTAGTAATATAGAACAGTCGTCGCTAAAATAATATAAAAGTTAGCAATCAGTATAAATACTCGATATAAAACATTAACAAATATAAAATATAATGTATCGTGTTTCATTTATGGTCAGAAATAGTGTTGTGACGACGTTGATTTACTATTGATAATATATTCGTCAAATATTTATACAAGATACAAGAAACTTTATCTTATGTCGGATATACAAATTTAAAACACTAGCTGTAAAGCTATTGTGGAGTAAGTTAGCGTAACAGTAAGTATTTTCTTTGTAAACGATACTGTAGTTTGTGTAGGGTCGCTTCAAGTATTGGCAGAATAGTTTGATATGTAAAACCAGAAACATAGACAAAAATGTAACTAACACATTGAATTTTGAACAGAATGTTTTGCTTTTGCCGATTTACAGACGTTTCGGTAAATAGCCAGTTCGGTAAATTGGATTTATATAGTAAACCCATTGGACGTTTCGGTAAAAAAGTAATTATATAGTAATTATATGGTAAAGTACATCACACCTCTTACGAATTCAATAAATGATAAAATTACTTTGTCAGTTTTTATCGACTATCACTCGCTACACTGTGCTTCAATGTGTATTCATTACGTATGGTTAAACTGTTAGGGTATGGGGAAAGTTATTATTATAATCATTATTATGATGATGCTATCTGCAAATACTCTATTATTTTTGTTATTAAAAGTACCTTTATTATTATGATGAGTACTATTATCATGATGATTCTATATGTCTCTCCCTACTTAAACATAAATATTATGTCCGTTGTTGTTGTTTAGTGTTTTACGTGTGTCCTGGGCCGTATGTTAGATCCAAAGACCTGGCCCATTTTCGCCCCATGCCGAAAATATTATGTCAACTTACCCCTCTGGTACATGTATAGCCATCGCTTGCCAGTAACTTTGCTGCTCCCCGTTTGGTGCCGCACACTACCACCTCGTACGTCACGGGATCATCATGGGGAATGTCATCGGTGTTCGACGTAAATTTTACTGGTAATTTACCCCCATCCCCTACCAGTTTAGACCATACCCAATATAATGCACAGTGGAGCAAATTATGAACAAGAACATCATCAAATCATGCATTGTGAGATGTAGCATAAAGTGTGGGGGTGTTGTGGATATACAGTGAGGCACACAAATTAAAACTAAAACATAGATGTATTAAAACAGTTTCACTCCCAGTACCCATGCGAGGCAAGATATCGGGGAGAGTGTGCCAATTTCCCGCTAGTGTGACATAATAATGCAGCATTAATCACACAAATGTATGGCTGTTTACACAAAGTGAATAGTTGATAGCGGGAAAGTAAAAGTGCAAAGTTACAAGATACAAACTTTTATTTATAGTCTGCATGAGATATAACAACATTTAGTATATTATCAATTTTACTTTCCTGCAGTAAATTATTCATATTGCTGAAAAGATGTTGGCGGGAGACCAGGGACTAAACTAAAGGAATTACAGTCTAACTGGCCACAATATTGCTCAAGATGGTCACATTAAAGGTCAATCAGGCCACAGAAAAAGTTAAAAATACCATAATATTCTTTGTTTTGTGTTGACGATAAATTTGAGCTGAAATCAAGGAACTGAATTTCTCGCAGTTTGTTTTTGACATTATATAGGCATTATAAAAGGATAGGAAACTTGTATCTCTCTACTAAATGTTGAAAAATAGCTTGTGAAGAAGTAATAATTTGGCAAATTAATCATTTAAATTTCACAGGCAACTGATTTCTTTTACATTGATTGATTGAATATTTAGCGTCATTTTTATGCCATCGAGGGCTAACAGACGATCAGTTAACCTAACCACTGTTTCCTGGGATTAACCAGTACTCGAGCACATCCCGTCTCCGCAAGTAACTGATAACTTTCCCACTTGAATCAGTGGTGAGAGACCAATGATAATGAGACACAATGTCGTATATCAAACATCACGGAGACTGTTGCCGGGTGGGGGATTCGAACTCACGACCTGTGGATTGATAGTGAGACACGCAACCGACTGAGCTAATCAGGCCCGGCACATTTAGATAAAATGTAAGGTGTTTATAACCTAAGATGTTTTAATGTTTTAAAACAGTGCAGTTTGAAGTAACAAAAGTACCAAATCACTATTAAACAGGGAACCAAACTGCCCAAATATATCATACACTTCTCCGTACTAACTGCAGTAATCTGAATCAACATTTATTTAATAAAAACATAGTTGCAAGTCCAAATTGTCTTTGTGGTGTAATTGAGGACTCATATCATTATTTATTCAGGTGCAGACAATTTCACCATTATAGACAAAGAATGATGCCTGAAATGAAATTAACTTTCCCACATGATCCTTCCTTGAATGATCTTGTGTATGGTAATGGAAATCTAACACTAACTGACTCGATTTTTATGGCAGTTTAAAATTTTATTATAAAATCCATTGTACATAGTAATGACTTATCATATTTAATGTTACATTTACTTACATAATTATAGGACACGTCTCTATTTGATCTTAGATAGTAAGAAACAATAAATACTGAATGAATAAATTTATAAACATGAACTTGCAAAACACCCATCCCCTGTATTGGAATGAACTGATAAAAGAAGATAAAATCAGTAAAGTCTCTTTCTTTCCTTCTCAAATCAACCAATACTCTTTTTGTATTTGAAATATTCTGAATAACCATTATTTCATTTATCAATTTTTGCACATTTGGCTAAATTGAAATTACTACGGAACAATATGATAATGTCTATAAGAAATGTAAAATAACATTTACCAGTACACAAGCTTCTAAAGCTTTTTTCTGTATCCTTTGTACATAATTTGTTAAAACGTATGACTTTATGCTTTATTGTTAAATGTATGCTAAATATATGTACCTATGTGAATCAAATATTGTTTAAGCTAAACACAATTTGCTGGGAATGGTCTCATTTGAAAGAAAATTCAATTGTGCAAAGAAAGAATTTTGATAAAGTTTGTATTTTTGAGATAAATGGAAGTTAGGATATTTGAAATAGAAATGTTGTGAGATTTTGCATGAATACCCAACTGTTTATAACATCTCAATCAGTAGTAATGATAACCAACTCTAGCTTTATTAGATTTGTTCAAAAGGTGTTCGTGAGGTGGTGTTATTATCTAGGAGTTTTACTCTAGTTTTAAACTGCAGCGGTGATTTAGGGGGAGAGCATCAGTCTCACATGCGAAAGGTAGTGGGTTTGATCACTGGTCAGATCATACGAAATAATTGAAAAAAGGAGCTCAGTAGTGAGAGGATAGTTTTAGGTCTGGTCAGCCAGGTGTCATTATAATATTACTGGGTGGGGTTTCATACCATGTGTCTGTGGCATGATACTCCAGATTGATCTCAAATTCTGGTGGGATCGATTTTGTAGCCAGTTGAGCTCTAGTTCACAGAGTCATGGCCCTTTTATTCTGTACATAACCAAATCCTTGCCAATGCTAGTTTTTAATGGAAATTCATGAAACTTGCTGGGGTGTATCACTACAAAGTGGAGATGTACATTTTGTTTTCTACCTTTTATATAGAATATTAAAAACTTGCTGATGACACAACAGGGTTTAATCCTTAAACTAAAAGGTTGATGAAAGATTAATGTCTAATCATGAACATTAAATTTAACTAGACCAATTTATTTACATTGTTATGTTAATGACAACACTTATACCAACATATTTTTCACTAAGTCGTTTTAAGTCCATTCTCTCTGTACAAATTTCTAATACCTCTGTGGTGTAATTGGCTAACACATCTACTCTTTGAGTAGGTAATCCAGGTCCAAGTCCTGGTGGAGGCAAATTTAGAAAAGAGATGGCTTAAAAGTTAACATCTTAATTGAGGTTTTGCGCCATACAAACACATAGTAAGTAATACGACACTAACAGGAAGGAAGATTTCAGGTTCACACATTTACAAAAACAACTGATTAACATACAGATTAAAAAGTCAACAAATGAATATGCAAATGTATCTAGAATTTTGCTGCAAACTTCCCGGTCACACTTTAAGTTTGTTTGATAACACTTTTAGATTTCATGTGCATTCTGTAAATTTGCTATACATGGATAATTTCAAAAACACCTGTCTCATTTGATCAACATTACATGAGGACATGTCAGGCATAGGACTCAGATACCTAATGGAAAGGTCAACGTCATACTTTTAAGTTTGTTTAACAATACTTTGAGTCAATTTGAGAGGTGTCTGTTAAATGTAACTTTGTTTTCAAAAACACATGACTCAGTTGAGCATCATGACATGACAAAATACCTTGGCTAAAACCCTTAATTGTATCTCAAATGTCACATTTTTAGTCTGTTTGAGATTTTGTGTCTGGTCTGAAACTTTCTCTTACATGGAGTTATTTAAAAAATAACTTGGCATTTATATGTACCAGTGGCATTTCCTGTTTTACTCTAAATAAAGAAGACACTCTACTAAGTACTGTTGTTGGACTGCATCACATGTGATATAATGTATTATGTATGACTATTGCACATATGGACACTTATATTGAAATGATTTTTCCCTCTATATGTAAAAAATCAGTTGTCAATTTCTTGTATGATAATGTATTATTTTTCACTAGAATTATATTATAGGATTTGATGTCTGTCACTGGAGTTGTAATGTCTATCACAGGATCCTATTTCTATCAACAGGTTTCAAATGTTTATCACCGAAGTTCTAATGTATATCACCGTGGTTGTTATGCCTATCACCTGGGTTGTAATGACTATATGCTGCGTTCTAATGTCTATCACAAAGATTCTAATGTCTACCACTAGGGTTCTTATGACTGGTTCCAATGTCTGTTATTAGGGTTCTTACATACTGGTGTCATTGTCTTTATCGCCATATAACATACTGGTCTCAGTGTGTTAATTACCAGGTAATATACTCGTGACATGTGTTAACTACCTGGTAACATACTGGTGTCAGAGGTTAATTACCAGGTAACATACTGGTGTCAGTGTGTTAATTACCAGGTAACATACTGTTGTCAGAGGTTAATTACCAGGTAATGAACTGGTGTCATGTCTTAATTACCGGTTAACATACTGGTGTCAGAGGTTAATTACCAGTTAACATACTGTTGTCAGAAATAACTGGTGCCTGGAAATATTACCCAAGCTATACTAGCCAGCAAATGTCCACGACGTCTTGATGAAAATGTCCCTGTTGATGAAAATGTCCCTAAAATTTGATGAAAATGTCCCTTGGCGCAATGAAAATGTCCATGAGCGATGAAATGTCCTTCCGTAGACTTTTATTTTTTAAGTTCTTCTGTCATCTGGGGTCACTTTTATTGATGTTTATACTGAAATTCAAGGTGAGTGTAGGTTGGAAAATGGGGTGGGATTTTCGGGGAAAAAAGTTGCCATAGGTGGTAGAGGGTCTGACTTACCTGCTGACAGCAAGTGCATTTATAATACCTCAAGGTCAAACTAACGTCATATTGAATGTCCAAAGATTTTCCAACAACTTGGGTATGAAAATGGGTCAAACACAGAGCTAATTAAAAAATTAGATCAAACTTGGAAAATTTCAACATGTTGATGAAAGTGTCCCTGGAGGCCATTTTGTTCCCCATTTTGGGGTTTGGGGCCGGGGTTCATTCTTTCGGCCTGGGTTTAGGGTTTCAGTGGTATCATTGGAAAGGGGACGACAAGCTGGTCATTTCCTCACCATCGAAACCCCTGTAGGGTTAAGTATGATCGATAGTGCACGTGTCAGCACGTGCTTCTGGTGGTGGGGTCACGGTCGTATATTATATATATTGCAGAGCTTATTATTCTGAACATTATTTGTTCTTTGACCTTTAAGCTAGGACTTATAGTTTAGTCGCAAAAAATTATTAACCTAATTAATTAATATTTTTTGGTCAAAGTTCAAAAGGTCAAATTTTTTTATATTTTTCAACTTTTTTGTGCGGATTGTGTAGATAAAAAATATGTTAAATAAAACAGAGAAAATCAGCCCTGTGGTCATAGAAACAATTTTTTAGACTGTTTAGTGTTTAGATGAGAGCACATAGCGCACGGTTCAAGGACAAAGGTTTGAAAAGTATTGGTTGTAATATTCAGATAAAAAACGTTTTTCTCTAAAAAGTGACTGCAAAATCAGCCGTTTATGTGAATTAATAAAGTTTTTGGAACGGTTTGAAATTGATGAAAAATGGGGTTTTTTGGTCTAAAAGTGGCCATAAATGCTGTTTTTCCTTAATTTCAAATGACACTAAATCATTAAGTACATGGTTTAGAATTATTTTTCTTACACCAATCGCTTTATCTGACCATAAACCTTGCAGAAAATCGGAGTTAAAGTTTGAGATCGGGCTAATGACCTCTGGCGAGCCGGTCAAACCATGCCGAAAAAGCGTTCGGACTTTGAGCCAAAATCACTATTTCTGGAGCATGTTTGAGCGTGACGGACAGGTCAATAGCCGAAGTATATGATTTATTTGATTATTGGGGGCTGTAGGCATTGGTTATTGCTAAGGAATGATGTAAAAATCATCTCCCTAGTGCTAGGAATAAGGTGCCGGGGATGCGTGGAAAATAGTGAAAAAAATCATTTTTGCCTGTATGAATTTTGCAAAATTATTTGTTGTAAAAATAAGGACGTTGCCTACCTCACTGACCCGAGGACACTCGGCCAAGGTCATCCCGGGGCTTAGAACTGAGGTGGTCACCCTGGCACGTGCGCAATTCTGTGTTGTAGAGAATTTAATACTGATCAACTTTTGATTTTAAACTATATGACTAACTCAATCCGTTTAGCCAGCAGAGCCATAACAGCAACTCATATACAGTCAGCCGGCGGGCCAAAAAGGGTTCGAACCTGAACCGAGAGGCCATTTCGGGTCCGATTTTTTCAAGTTGGGTATCGTTGGAAAAGTCTTGGCGAGCCTGACAAAGTGGCGTCGAGTTTTTTAAAAAAAATTCAAACCCGTGCACGTGCACGTGCAAAAATAGAAATAAGGAACCTAGAGTTAAAATGTTTTATTGACTGGCTCAATCTCATCAAATAAAGGCTAGTTTATTTTTACCGTTTCAAAAAATAACTTATACTTTTTTGTATAGCTCGGGTCAAAAATTTGTAACCCGTGCCAGACAATCAGAGACTCGTGCATTGAGTTCATTTTCATATATGTTGTAGAAAATGTTATTCTCAACAACTTTTGTTCTTAGAGTGGTAAGCTATCTGCCACCGTTTAGCAAAAAACGCGCCCCGTGCATACCCGTGCAATTCCGACAAATTTGTGCAAATTTACGTGCCATGTTCAAACCCCTGCTTAGAGGCCATTTGTTGTCAGAATTTAATGATCTTGGTGTTGTTCGACAGGTATTGAATAGCTCTCAAGGTTGTTGTACCCAACTGACGTGAGTTCGCTGAGTCAAGGTCATTCCAGGGGCCTAGAACTGAGGTGTCACCCTGGCACGTGTGCGATTCTGAGAACCACGTGCATTGGATTCAACTTCATATATGTTGTAGAAAATTTAATACTGAGCAACTTTTGTCTTTAAACTATATGATTATCTCATACCGTTTAGCCAGTAGAACCTTAACTCCAACTTACCTATGGTCAGCCGGAGAGCCAAAAAAGGATCGAACCTGAGCCGAGAGGCCATTTCCGGTCCGATTTTTTCAAGTTGGATATCTGTTGAAAGGCCTTGACGAGCCTGACAAAGTAGCGTCGAGTTTTGTTAATAAATCTGAAAAATTGAATAATAGACCTAGAGTCGATTTTTTTTGTTTATTAGCTAGATCTCGTCAAATAAAAGCCAATTTGTTCTTACCATGTAAAAAAATAGCTTGTACTTTTTAATATAACTCATTTCAAAAATTGACGATTTTTGCCGATTTGGTCCGATTTTGCCATTTTTGGCCATGTTCGAGCCTCCATAAATGCCTTATGCCGTGCCACAAAACTATAACACTATATATTGTCGGAAAGATCTATTCAAGCCCTTCAACATGGTTTCAAAATTATTAGGCCCAATGACCTTGAAAGGTCATTAAAATTCATTTGAAAATGACCCCAAATCCAATGAAATTTGATGAAAATGTCCCGGAAAAAAACATAAAAAATCGGAAAATCGTTCATATCTTTGCCAATTATGAACATACTGCTCTGAAAAGTTCCACAAAAATTTTCCTTTATTCATGTTCTATGGATTTCTATAGTTTGCTAGAGCGAGATTTTCAGTTTGAATATACTTTTTTTGCTCTAAACGCTTTTTATAGCCTTGGTTTTCAACGAAAATTCAAGATTGACCTTGACCATTGGGTACAAGGTGAAGTTCAATAAATGTTAAGTAGGAGGAGATACGTTCATTGGTAAAGTGTTTATAAACATCAAGCATCGCAATGTTGAGATATAACGTTTTGAACATGACCACCTAAAAAAAAATCAAAGATTTCTAACTTGTTTTCCCGGACGAATAATTTTTAGTAAAACGTCCCCTAAGGTGTACATCCTCAACCCCAAGGGCTCCCTTAGTTAGGGATCTCGAACCCTCCTAATTATTGAATGACGTAAAAATAAACCCCCTGGTGTTAGGAATTAAATGCAGATGTTGAACAATTTTGAAAAAATAATTTTTGCCGGTATGCGATCTTTTCGAAAATACTTTTCGGAACCCCTCAATTTGGGTATCAGAGTTTACCTAGATGTCCCCTGTACGAATTGAACGAGTACCAACAACCACCCATGCATGTTCGAACCCCGTGCGCTAAAGCAAAATGAGTGAAAATAAAAATTATTTTAGCGCTTAGGGACCATGTTTGCACGTGCTGCACGGGTCGTTAATGAACTTTGCAAAAGTATTTGTTCCGCTAAAGAATGGTACAAAAATCAGATTTGTAGACCCAATATTAAGGTCCGTGGCACTTGATGAAAACTTTGACTTCTTAAAAAACATGCCGTGCCGTGACTTTTAAAGAACAAATGCCATGCTCAAATCGCTGCCAAGAGTTCATTCTTTGACCGATTTTGTTGAACTTTGTGCCAATGTGTAGGTACAAATGGGATCTAGGGTTATGGATGCCTAAATGGTCCAATGTCTCCACCGCTAGGCGGCGCCAGCGGGTCAGATTTCCGAGCAACTTTTGTTCTTAAAGAGATCAGCTTTCTGTTTTTGTTTAGCCAGAAACGGCCCGTGCCCACACGACGTGCTGCGTGCGCTTAGTCGAAAAAGGTGGCGCCACTTTGGGGTGCCGTGTTCAAACCCCGGTTCTGACGTCATTCGTGGGATGTTTTCAACCTCGACACAAGGATCAGCAACTATTGAGTAGCTCTTGAGGTTGGTATAATATTTTTTGGAAAAAAATGGCCGCAAGAGGGCCGCGAACTTAGGTTATATCATAGCACGTGCCGGAAAATGAGAGCCGAGTGCATTGGGTTCATGTTCATATAGAATGTAGATAATGTTATTTTAAACAACTTTTGTTCTTATAGTAGTAAGCTATCTGCCACCGTTTAGTCAGAAACGCGCCCCGTGCATACCCGTGTAATTCCGACCAATTTTTGCAAATTTAGGTGCCATGTTCAAACCCCTTCCAAGAGGCCATTTCTTGTCGGAATTAATGATCTTGGTGTTGTTCGACAGGTATTGAATAGCTCTCAAGGTTGCCGTACTCAACTGACCTGAATTCGATGGGACAAGGTCATTCCCGGGACCTAGAACTGAGGTGGTGACTATGGCATATGCGCGATTCTGAGAGCCACGTGCATTGGGTTCAACTTCATATATATTGTAGAGTATTTAATAATGAGCAACTTTTGTATTAAACTATAATGGTTATCTCAAACCGTTTAGCCAGTAGAACCTTAACCCCAACTGACCTATGGTCAGCCGGAGGGTCAAAAAAGGATCGAACCTGAGCCGAGAGGCCATTTCCGGTCCGATTTTTTCAAGTTGGGTATCTGTTGAAAGGTCTTGACGAGCCTGACAAAGTAGCGTCGAGTTTTGTTAATTAATCTGAAGCGTGTGCTCGTGCACTTTGAAAAAATTGAATAATAGACCTAGAGTCTATTTTTGTTTGTTTGTTAGTTAGATCTCGTCAATTAAAGGCAAGTTTGTTCTTACCATGTTAAAAAATAACTTTTTTTATACAACTCATTTCAAAATTGACGATTTTTGCCGATTTGGTCCGATTTTGCCATTTTTGACCAAGTTCGAGCCTCCATAAATGCCTTGTGCCGTGCCACAAGGCTATAACGCTATATATTGTCGGAAAGATCTATTCAAGCCTTTCACCATGGTACCATAATTATTAGGCCCAATGACCATGAAAGGTCATTAAAGGTCATTTGAAAATGATCCCAAATCCAATGAAATTTGATGAAAATATTTCTGAAAAAAAAAAATCATAAGAAATTGGAAAATCGTTCATATCTTTGCCAATTATGAACATATTGCTCTGAAAAGTTCCACAAATGTTCATTTCGAATGGTATATTCAAATTTAACCCAAGTCATCTAGAAAAATTTTGTCATCCAATAACGTGTTACTACATCACATTTTTGAACTTTAAGTTCGGAGATCCAGAAAATCCAGAAGTTACTCACTTTTTTGGTAAAAAAAAAAAAAATTTTTTTTTTTGCCTGGGTTTAGGTTTTCCATCCTGGGGCTTGTAAAAAATACCGTTACTTGCTGGAACTTGTGCTATTATGATCTAAAAAAAGACCCAGGGACCCTAACCCAAGACCCCAAAATATCATTTGTTTTTACTTTACACAATTTTTATGTTAAGCCTGGGTTAAGGTATTGATTTTAGCCCTTAAAAAACCTAATTGACCCTATATGAAACCTGGGTCAAATCCCAAAACCCCATTTTTTAAAGTATATTCATCTCCTATATAAAAGTATTTTGATGAAAATGTCCCTACAACCGTTATTAGGGCGATAACCGAAACTGGCTAGCATGTATTGGGTAATATTTCCAACTAATTTCAGCCATGGGTTCACCCTCATAACTCATCTGGATCCAGCTGAAAGTCTGAGGAGCTAACAGAAACTGTTTAGTATGGCTTGGGTAATATTTCCAACTAATTTCAGCCAATGGTTCACCCTCATAACTCATCTAGATCCAGCTGAAAGTCCGTGGCGACAACCGGAACTGGCTAGCATGTATTAGGTAATATTTGCAAATAATTTCAGCCATGGGTTCACCCTTTTAACTCATCCGAAAGTCCGTGCAGCTAACAGAAACTGGTTTCTATGGATTGGGTAAAATTTCCAACTGATTTCAGACATGGGTTCACCCTCATAACTCATCTGGATCCAGCTGAAAGTCCGTGGAGCTAATATATTGATGTTGTAGTGAGACAACCACTTGCCTGAAGATTTACACAGTCATATTTCACCAAATAACACAAGTCGACATTTTGCTGTGTTTTGTGTTATATATTGATTTTTTTGAGACAACCACTTTCCTGAAGATTTCGTCTGTCATATCTAATCAAATGACACAAGTCGACCTATTGTTGTGTTTTGTGTTATATATTGATGCTATAGTGACACAACCACTTGCCTGAAGATAAACACTGTCATATTTCTCCAAATGACACAAATCGACCTATTGCTGTGTTTTATGTAATATATTGATTTTATAGTGAAACAACCACTTGCATGAATATTTACACTGTCATATCTATCCAAACGACACAAGTCGACCATTGACTGTGTTTTATGTAATACATTGACGTTATAGTGAGAAAACCACTTGCCTGAACATTAACAGTGTCATATTTTTCCAAATGACAAAAGTCTACATTGTGTTGTGTTTTATGTTATATAGTGATTGTGGTTGCCTCACTACAACCTCAATATGTAACATAAAACACAACAATAGGTCGACTTGTGTCATTTGGAGAAATATGACACTGTTTATCTTAGGCAAGTGGTTGTCTCACTACAACAACAATATATTACATAAAATACAGCAATATGTCGACTTGTGTCATTTGGAGAAATATGACACTGTTAATATTCAGGCAAGTAGTTGTCTCACGACACCATCAATATATTACCTAAAATACAGCAATATGTCGACTTGTGTCATTTGGAGAAATATGACACTGTTAATATTCAGGCAAGTGGTTGTCTCACCACAACAACAATAAATAACATAAAACACAGCAATCGGTCGACTCGTGTCATTTGGAGAATATTCAGACAAGTGGTTGTCTCACTACAACATCAATATATTATGTGGAACACATCATTAGGTCAACTTGTGTCATTTGGATAAATATGACAATGTAAATCTACAGACAAGCGGTTGTCTCTCTACAACATCAATATATTTCATAAAATACAACTATAGGTCGATTTCTGTCATTTGGAGAAATATGACAGTGTAAATCGTCAGGCAAGTGGTTGTCTCACTACAGCATCAATAAATAACATAAAACATAGGAATATGTTGACTTGTGTTATTTGGAGAAATATGACAGTGTCAATCTTCAGGCAAGTGGTTGTCTCACTACAGCATCAATAAATAACATAAAACATAGGAATATGTTGACTTGTGTTATTTGGAGAAATATGACAGTGTCAATCTTCAGGCAAGTGGTTGTCTCACTACAGCATCAATAAATAACATAAAACATAGGAATATGTGGACTTGTGTTATTTGGAGAAATATGACAGTGTCAATCTTCAGGCAAGTGGTTGTCTCACTTTAACATCAATATACAACATAGAACACATCATAACGTTCATTTGTGTCATTTTGAGAAATATGACACCGTAAATCTTTCGGCAAGTGGTTGTCTAGCTTTAGCATCAATATATTATGGTAAACACAGCATTAGGTCAACGTTTCTCATTTGGAGATATATGACAGTGTAAACCTTCAGGCAAGTGGTTGTCTCACTATAACATCAATAAATTATTTGAAACACTGCAATAGGTCGACTTGTGTCATTTGGAGAAAAAAGACAGTGTAAATCTTCAGGCAAGTGATTGTCTCACTACAACATCAATATATTACACAAAACAGCAGAAGGTCTTCTTGTGTCATTTGGAGAAATATGACAGTGTAAATATATTTTGTGGAACAGAGCATTAGGTCAACGTTTCTCATTTGGAGAGATATGACAATGAAAACTGACAGGCAAGAGGTAATCTAACTATTATATCATACAAAACAAACATTAGGATGACATCTCTCATTGTGATCAACTCACAACCCTTTGTTTGCGAGACGTATGCTCTACCAGCATATAAAATCAAATGAATAATGAAAAAAGAAATGTCACTGGTCAGTGTCGCATGTATCCATGAATATAAAGAGTAATGGAATGATGTTTCAGACGAGACATGCAATTTTATGTTTTTTACATTAAAGTGTGACCTTGACCTTTATGTAACCTTGGCATCTGATGTAATGGTCTGGGTATTTCAATAGTTAAATGCTGCTGAAACATCATCATGGCATGCTGATCACTTATGTTAAGCTATTTTAAAATCCCTAAATGTAAGACAAAGTTACAGATCAATTGTTGATAAATTGAGCCAAGTGTTTTTCAAATTCATCCATGTATGATAAAGTTAAAGGATTGACTTGAAATCTCAAACAGATTCAAAGTGTTGTCATACATACTAAAAGTGTTACTTTGACCTTTGAGGTATGGGTCTAAGTTTTACTTATGACACGTCGTCATGTCACCTTGATAAATTCAGCCAAGTTAAAGGCTTACTCACAGACCAAACACACAATATCAAACAAATTGAAAGTGTGACCTTGATATTTGAGGAAAGGTTCTGGGTCTTACATACGACACTCAATTATGTCATGTTGATCAACTGAGCCAAGTGTTTTTAAAATTTATCCATAAATGACAGACCGGACATGATGTCAAAATGACTGAAAGTGTTGTCAAACAAAGTTAAATTGTGACCTTGACCTTTGAAGAGGGAGTTTTGGTATTAAGTGCAACACGTCATCATGTTATGTTGACCATTTATAACAAGTATTTATAAAAATCCATCTATGCATGACAAAGTTGCAGGCCAGACATGAAATCTCACAAACTCTAAGTGTGACCTTGACCTTTGAGGTAAGGGTGTGGGTCTTACTCGCGACACGTCGTCATGTTATGTTGATCAATTTTAGCAAGTATCATTAAAATCCATCTATGTTAATAAAGTTACAGGCCAGACACAAAATCTCACACAAACTCAAAGTGTTGTCAAACAAACTCAATTGTGACCTTGACCTTTGAGGTATGGGTGTGGGTCTTACTTGCGACACATTGTCATATTATGTTGATCATTTGTAGCAAGTATTTATAAAATCCATCTATGCATGACAAAGTTACAGGCCGGACAAAAAATCTCACACAAACTCAAAGTGTTGTCAAACAAACTCAAATAGTGACTTTGACCTTTGAGGTATGGGTGTGGGTCTTACTCGTGACACGTCGTCATGTTATATTGATCATTTGTAGCAACTATCATTAAAATCCATCTATGCATGACAAAGTTACAGGCCGGACACGAAATCTCACACAAATTCAAAGTGTATTCAAACAAACTCAAATTGTGACCTTGATCTTTGAGGTACAGGTGTGGGTCTTAGTCGCGACATGTTGTCATGTTATGTTGATCATTTGTAGCAAGTATTTATAAAATCCATCTATGCATGACAAAGTTACAGGCCGGACACGAAATCTCAAACAAACTCGAAGTGTTGTCAAACAAACTCAAATAGTGACCTTGACCTTTGAGGTATGGGTGTGGGTCTTACTCGCGACACGTCGTCATGTTATGTTGATCATTTGTAGCAAGTATCATTAAACTCCATCTATGCATGACAAAGTTACAGGCCGGACACGAAATCTCACACAGACTCAAAGTGTATTCAAACAAACTCAAATTGTGACCTTGATCTTTGAGGTACGGGTGTGGGTCTTACTCACGACACGTCGTCATGTTATGTTGATCATTTGTAGCAAGTACCAACAAAATCCATCTATGCATGACAAAGATACAGGCCGGACATGAAATACTGGACGGAAGGACGGACAGATTGAAGGACGGACGGACGCTGCGATTACTATATGCCACCCCAAAAATTTTGGGGGGCATAATAAAAAATAATGATAAAATAAAAAGTAACAATAAACAAGAAATGTCACTGGTAAGTGTCGCATGCCCCCTAAATGGTCATTGAAAAATAACAATTAATTATGTTATAATAGATAGCGATGTATCCATGAATATAAAGTGTAATGAACTGATGTTTCAGACTAGACATGCAATTTCATGTTTTTTAACATTAAAGCATGATCCTGACCTTTGTGTAACCTTCACCTTGACATCTGATTTAATGGTCTGGGTATTTCAGCTGTTAAATTCTGCTGAAACATCATCATGACATGCTGATCACTTGTATCAAGCTATTTTAAAATCCCTAAATGTAAGACAAAGTTACAGATCAATTGTTAATAAATTGAACCACATGTTTTTGAAATCCATCAATGTATGATAAAGTTAAAGGATAGACTTGAAATCTCAAACATATTCAAAGTGATGTCATACATACTAAACGTGTGACTTTGACCTTTGAGATATGGGTCAAGGTCTTTCTTATGACATGTCGTCATGTCATCTTGATAAATTGAGCCAAGTTAAAGGCAAAGTCACAGACCAGACACACAATATCAAACAAATTGAAAGTGTGATCTTGACCTTTGAGGAAAGGTTCTGGGTCTTACATGCGACACTTAATTATGTCATGTTGATCAACTGAGCCAAGTGTGTTTTTTTTAAGTTTATCCATAGACGACAGACTGGACAAAAAATGTCAAAATGACTGAAAGTGTTGTCAAACAAAGTTAAATTGTGACCTTGACCTTTGAGGTACGGGTATGGGTCTTACTCACGACATGTCGTCATGTAATGTTGATCAGTTGTAGCAAGTATCATTAAAATCCATCTATGCATGACAAAATTACAGGCCAGACACGAAATCTCACACAGATTCAAAGTGCATTCAAACAAACTCAAATTGTGACCTTGACCTTTGAGGAACGGGTGTCAGTCTTACTCGCGACACGTCGTTATGTTATGTTGATCATTTGTACCAGTACCAAGTATCAACAAAATTCATCTGTGCGTGTCAAAGATACAGGCCGGAAAGGAAAAACTGGACGGAAGTACAGACGGATGGACACTGCGATTACTATATGCCACCCCAAAATTTTGGGGGTGGGGCATAAAAATAAACCACATATTAAATTTAAAAACTATTGTTTTGCTAAATATACAAAAAAGTTCTAGTTAGGCCACACCAAAGTGATGTCTTGGTCTTTGGATTTTTGTTTTGAAAAAAAAGGGCGAGCGAGCGAATTTTTTTTTTTTTTTTTTTTTTTTTTTTTTTTAGTTTGATCTTCGGATTTTTTATTTGAAAGACAGAGGCGAAATTTTTTTTTTTATTTGTTAAAAAAAATGATACTTTTTTAATCAGTCTTTATAACTGTCTATTTCTATTTCCATCAGTTTAATCTTTATTTGAACCATCCATTTAATTCATTAAATAACCCTAAAACTGTAGCACTCAATTTATAGGTATTGATGTAAGCAACATGAGTATGTAAGATTCATCATTCATAGTTTCAAGTATTAACTAACTTAAATGTATGTCAGTTATTGTTGAAAGACAGACGGCCACCATCAATCAATAGACCAGAATTTTAGTTCACAATCTGGCTTAATATAATGTACATGTAGTGGTAATGGTCTCTGAAGTTATCACAAATCCTATGGTTAAATTCCAGGACAGAATAACAGATGACAAAGTGATACCTAAGTGTCAATTATGTTAACCCTTAAAGCACTGAGAACAACACAACAAAGTGGTTTAAGCGACTAGTGTAGACCTGTATCAGACTGCATATAAAATGAACTGCAGTCAGATACGGGTCTACGTGGTTCACTATTTAGACCACAAATTAGTAACAAGAGTAATATAAAATCATGATTTTTTTATTAAAATGTTCGTTTCTTCATTAAAGCATATAAAAGTTGAAGTGGGGGGGGGGGGGGGGGGGGGGGTTGGTTAAACCTTTTTTAAACGAAACATTCTAACTTCCTGGTGTATAGAAACTTTTTAACTTTATTATCAAGTGCTTATGTAGATAGTTGCTGTATAGAAAATATCCACTTTGATCCCGGCGTTTTCCCGTCCAATAAAAAAAAAACGGCAAATACCGGAAAATAGCCTGGTGTTTAAACCGAGATAAGAAAGTCGCGCATGCGCGCCTCAATACCTTACACAAGAAAATGGCGAACGATTCGCGACGTATAAATTCCTTGGAGATTCAACAAGAATTTCCTTGTGTTATAATTTATTGCCTAGGAACGTTCAATGTCTATTTTGCAAATGATTTAATAATTATAATTGCATTGATATGTAGAAAGAATAAATACTGTAACTATTTCAGAAACGATTTTGTGTCATTTCTATTTCACAGTTTTTCAGATTGTTTATTTTTAGTCTTGTGTCCCAGTTGTGCTTCAAAGTTCAAGTCGCACTTCTAAAAGTTTCGGACGTGTTAAAGCTCATCTTTGGTATACAGTTTTATATATTGACTTTCTTTATCGTAAACTATATGAAAACCGAAAGACTACGAGATATATGCCAATTAGTCGTGCTGTGTCATTTTGAACTTTTTTTAACAACGTGTAGTAGAACCAGAGACATAAAATAAATCGAGTAAATATCGAGTCTTTGTTAGAAAATTATTTCGACATACATGTATTTATGTATCGATGGTTTTTGTGGCGAAAGTTTTGATTTTTCTATCTTTAATAATTAAAATTACGCAAAAATTTATAAAGTAACGATATACTCTTGGGTTGCGTTCAGCACCGTTAAACAGCAAATGTCTGGTTCCTTAAAAGTGTTGCGTCTTGTGTGCTTATGTGAGGTTGAGCCAGTGTCCTGGAAAATACGTAAGCTAACGTTATCAAACGTTTAACCTAACTGAACGCAGAGCAGGTGTATTTCATTCAGAACATATTCTCATCTTCGACAGACGACTTGAGGTTAAAATTAAGCAAGTACGCACATTTATTCCACGTCAATCAAACAATTATGGCAACAAACGCTTAAAAGGGAAGGTCATAACCAAAATAAAGGACTGTTTACAGAAAATACACGTTTATTTTTTTTTTCTCAAATAGGTGCAGGATTTTTATTTTTTTTTTTCTGAAAAAAAGTGCTTTTTTTTTTAAATCTTTTTGAAATGATGCGGCATATTTTTTTTTTTTTTTTCTCTCAAAACCAATTTAACAGGGGCGGGAAATCCAACGACCAAGACATCAATTTGGTATGGCCTTACACCTGTAATTAACTGTAATAGGCGTGCCTCTTGTTGATATTGGCCCATAGTGATATGAGGCTTTATTGGGCCAGTATCACAAACAGGCACATCTATTTCAGTTAATAACCACTTGGGTAAAGTACTAATTTCTACTTCCAGTTGTATTCTATCACTTGGCTTCTAAGGAATTTAATATATTTAAACCATTTCTTTTCCAAATATTACTTCTGCCAGGACTCGAACCTGAAATATTAGCTCAAAGAGCAAATATGATAGCCAATTACATCACAGAAGTCTTTATGTGTACTCAGAGAATGGTCTTAAATTTAAACATGAATTTGCCTCATAAACCCATGTTAGTCTTTATAATCTAGCCTGGTTCTAGCAAATTTGTTTTAGAACAATATTATTTTTCATTTCATTATTCAATGAATAGCTGAACTTTTGCAATCACCCATTCATCAGCTATATGATTTACTTTTTACTTCATCCTGGTTTAGAAAAGTTGGGAGCCATTTCATTTTTAAATGCCCAAATAAATTTAAGGTGTATGTGTAAAATGCTATTCTTCCTTTTTTTTTTACTTATATAAACTTATATCTCAGTCTTAAAATCAAACAAGTAATGTCACTGGTAAGTGTCCCCAACCCCACAAATGGTCTGTGAAAATAGAAATATATTTTATAATAGGTAGTGATTTATATGTGTCACAAAATGTCACCAGTAGAGTATACTGGTCGTACATAGCTCTTGTAAGTTATCAGGTACACCCAAATATATTGTTCGAGTTGAAACAATTTCACAATAGTCATGATATATTCATTTAACACGTAAAAGCGTGCACATTTTAAGTGGCCGCGAGAGAGGCCGTGTCATAAGTTTAGTTTTGTGCTAATGCATGTAAACGTATGGGTATATCTTCCTTACACGGCAAAAGTGTACAAGGGGCCTCTCTTGTAGATTCAATACTGCAGATTTAGCCGCGTTTGTCACGGATTGAACGGGGGAAATAGGGATTTGGGCGTAATGTTTGCTATAAAACCCATTGTCTTCTAGCTCTCGCCGGGATAGTCGATAGTACGTTGTTGGAACAGAGATTGGACGGCAAACTCACAGGCAAAATGTGGTTAGTAATTATTTTTTCAAACTTTTATTGTACATTTGTATTCAGTGGGCGGCGCCATCTTGTTTGGCGATTACGACATCCGGTTAGCATTGATGTTTATCAAACATTAACTTTAGACTAGCATATGATTTTGAAGTTACTTTATTAGATGTAATTATTGTAATTGATCATTAATTGTAAAACAATATTAATTTGATAACAGTGGATAATAGGTGCATTAGTTAACGATTGGCGTATAACTAAGTGATTGTAATACACGATTGTTAACATTAGTTAACAATGAGATGATTGA
The DNA here is from genome assembly GCA_029582155.1 of Panopea generosa. Classification (NCBI taxonomy): domain Eukaryota; kingdom Metazoa; phylum Mollusca; class Bivalvia; order Adapedonta; family Hiatellidae; genus Panopea; species Panopea generosa. Next base: position 98,216,296 of record CM055894.1, on the reverse strand, counting down.
CTAGAATAAATGTTCGACGCGTATGCATAGCGTTGTATAATGGGGTCATTAGTTGACATGCGTGCATGCATATCTCAGTGAGTGTAATATATGAGTATTTTGATAATGTTTATATTACATGTATTAGGGGCATTGATTAACAGCGACGTACATAGCGTATACACGGCGTTGCAGAATATGTATACAGTGCTACTCATCATTAGTACAGCTTAAATATATTGATTGAATAATGATTTGTTGGGTAATGATAATTATGCAAGATTGTTATGTTTGTCAACCGACACCTAAAACGTATGTATAATTACAGCCTAAGCCATCCAGGATCTAAGCCATCCAGGATCTAAGCCATCCAGGATATAAGCCTCCCGGAGTGGAGCTAAGCCTTTAGGGTGTGTAAGCCCTTCAGGTGATTCTACACTAGAATCAACATAACGTTTACGAGCGGTGGAGACGGTCCCCGTACCTGCGCAACAGGGCCAGGTCATAGTATCGACACCCCGGGACACGAGGTGGGCCCGTTATCAGTCCTCACTGGAGGAACGTCATCCACAACCTCATTGGAGGTTAACCATCATTAGATCACGTCATCAACCCTTATAGAAGGCATTTGATGACAATCACCCATTGAATTCGCGCATCATCATCTTCATGAGCTCTCGCGCATCACAGTTATCGCGCTAGATCATAGATCAACATTGGTTTAGCTTTAACAACATTTTAGTGTCTTATAAATTAAGTATTTAGAACAATACTAAGAACGTCTTAAACGTTCATAAGAACATTCTTTTCATATTTCATTTGTGTATTCGCTTGTTTTTTTTTTTATATAATTGTATATATATTGAACATATTTTTAAAGTTGTATTAAACTTATGTAAATGTATTCTCCGTCATTGATTCTTTCGTGAGTTAGCCCAACACTAAGGTCATCCTGTGACAATATGTATCCATGAATATCAAGAGTAATGGAATGGATGTTTTAGACTACCTGTAGACACGCAATTTCATGTTTTTTTACATTAAAGTGTCACCTTTACCTTTGTGTAACCTTGACCTTGACATCTGATGTAAAGGTCTGGGTATTTATATAGGTTTTGCAGGTGACACTTGTGTCAAGCTATTTAAAAAATTCCTCCATGTAAGACAAAGTTACAGACCAGACATGAAATATCAAACAAATTAAAAGTGTGACCTTGACCTTTGAGGTAAGGAGCTGGGTCTTATATCCAACATGTTGTCATGTCATGTTGATCAATTGATAAATTGAGCCAAGTGTTTTTGAAATCTATCCATGTATGACAGGACTTGAAATCTTAAACAGGCTCAAAGTGTTGTCAGACAAGCTCAAAGTGTGACCTTGATCTCTGTGGTACAGGTCTGGGTCTTACACATGACAAGTTATCATGTCATCGTGATCGATTGAGCTAAGTTTAATCCCTCCATATCAGGCAAAGTTACAGACCAGACATGGAATATCCAAACACATTGAAATTGTGACCTTGACCTTATTGGAAAGGTTCTGGGTCTTACACACAACACTTCTTCATGTCATGTTGATCAATTTGAGCCCAGTGGTTTTGAAATCCATCCATCTATGACAAAGTTACAGGCCGGATACGAAATCTCACACAGAATAAACGTGTTGTCAAACAAACTCAAAGTGTGTCCTTCACCTTTGGTGAGAAATGGGTGTGGGTCTTATGCCACACATGTTGCCGTGTCAAACTGATGAACTGATTCAAGTGTTTTTTAAATTTAACTATAGGTGACAAAGTTACATACCAGACAGACTGAAAGAGTTGTCAAAGTTAAATTGTGACTTTGATCTTTAAAAATATTGACTAAATCATTTTAAACAAATATTTTGTATTATTTTTTTCTTTGTATGTGTTTGTGACAAAGAAATATGGCATACATGTCATCTGGAATATTACAATTGGTACAGGGGAATCACAAAATTTTACCTGTGAGCCTTTGGTTCAGGTGTAATAGAAGCATGAATAAGAAAAGTAGCAAGAACAAGAGAAAAAAATTAAACAAAAGCTGCCTATACGCTAGACTATTTGAATCATGAATTTGTCACAAAGTCCAAACTTTGATCGAGTTTGATGACCATTCCAAGTAACAAAAATTACCTTACACTTACTATACTGAGTGAGTATTTTAACTGCTTAACCTTGTATGAAGTTTCAATCCAATACATGCAGTGGTTTCTGAGCGAGATATAGACTTCAATCAGAAATTCCAAGTCAAACAAGGGCTATAATTTGCGAAAAGAATCTGGCAAGAGTTATCCAACTTTAATTTCTTGACCGCAAAGCCTTAACCCTATACTTCATAAAGACGCATTCCGACGACCCAACCCCCTGCTTCATAAATACGCATCTGGACACCTTGTACGTGTCCTTCATAAAGACGCATTTGGACGCATGGTCTCATTCTCATAAAGACGCATTTCGACGCTCCCTGTTTTCAATCACAAAAACTACACCTTTTAATTTATTTTTCAGAGATCGTAAGTTTATATTCGTGTAGTGCAACATTTCACAAAGTAAATTTACGGAAGACATAATATGGTTACTATTTAAAGTTTTTATAAAAATAGCGTCTATTTGCACATAGTGTCATATCAGTGACCACGCGATGTCATTGAATTGACCAGACTTACGCGGGAATTACACAAATATCACCAATTTAAATCGCAAAAGAAACACATTTCAATTTATTTTTCAAGGACCGGATGTTTATGTTCGTGTAGCATTGCATTTCACACAGTTAAATTATGCAAGACATCGGAGGTTAGAATTAAATTTAGCGTCCAATAGTAAAAAGGGTCACATCAGTGATCACGCGAGGTCATCGAATTGTCCATGCTTACGCGGGAATAACAAAAATATCCACATTTTCAATCGCTAAAACAATACATTTCAATTGATCAATGATCACGCGAATTCATTGCATTGTCCATACTTACGCAAGAATAACAAAAATCTTCCAATTTCAATTGCAAAAACAATATGTTTCAATTTATTTTTCAATGACAGGTGTTAATATTCGTGTAGCATTGCAGTTCGTGTAGTAAAATTATGCATGACACCATAGGTTACATTTAAAAATACCGTCCAATCGTAAATACCAATGCCAGCGATCACGCGAGGTCATGGAATTTTCCAGAAAGAAATAGGTCAACACGATTTTCCGAAAAATGTACATCGGCATAATTTGATTGTTTTGAAAAATCATGCGTGCTGATTGTGATAACTGACACGGTAATAAATCATTGTTTGTTTTGATTGTGATTACTGGGATAGAATCATGTATGCTACCGTGGCTCACCGTTATGGCTTCGGGTGGTTAGAAGTTGAAGAGGGGGTGTCATAAATTATGTCAGTTTGCAGTTCGGCAATTTACCAAAGCCGTGATATATGTCCTGGGGGTATATGGACTAATCAAATGCACGCGCCAATATGCGACAATACTGGTTTGTTTTCACAGCTGACACCCGTGACCGGAATTGTTATACCATGAAGGGGCAATAAAACTATAAGGCGTCCCAGATCAGCATGATGTCTGCTGGTCATTATAATAAGGTAATTATTTTTTTTTAAGTATCTGTTCGTCTTTGAAAGATCCCGTTCTAATTAATTTATAAATATAATATGCATTACCGATTTAGATTAAGTTTGAATTCCTGTCCGATTCTAACTTTTGATTTTCTGATCTGATTTGATGACAGAAGCAATTTATTTACATACAAGTAGATCTACATGTAAAAATATAGCATGGGGATTCTTTTTAAAAATGCGCAAGAAGGGAAAGTAATAAAACGTTTTTTCTCATAGGTAAAATTATAGCATGGTAATAGAACACATAAAAGAATAAGTAATTTCTATTTTTACCATTATACTAACTGATAAATTGTAACTAGACCAATCATAATTATAATTAAAACTTCCCCTATCTATTATTGTCGTTAATTATTCATAATAATGATTATAATAATAAATATGCAGTAGTTGTATTAATTATAACTAAGGTATTGATAATTTATTATAAGTAGTAAAGGTAGTCTTTAATTATTATTGTAAATAATCTGTTTTGTCTGTTTAGTGAACTTATGTATGTTTTTGTCTTATTTCAGTTTGAAAGTTCGCACATAGCAGTCGGGACCAAAACTTTCAGGAGGATTTGATATTTTTTAATTTAAATTTTGTGCTGCTTTTACCTGAAATGGAAAATAAATTTACAAATTCCACCAAAAAGTAAAGATTAAAAAATTGTACAACCATAACTGAACGCTCTTGCATATTTTGTATATAAATAAGTGTAGTAACATAAAATATATGATATTTTTGGTAAAATAGTAAAAAATTATATATCTTAACTATTCTTATTTTAATTATTTTATTAAGTTTATTTGTTTGAATTATATTACATATAAAAATATCATTGTAAAATATTAGTATGTATAAATTTGTGTCAAAATTAAAAATTAATTGAAATGAAAAGTCTTCTTGTTTTATATCCGTGTATCTTTGTATTCCATTGTCATAGAATTATTTTTTTTTATCATCGCAAAGATAACTCAATATTCAACAAAGTTTACGCTGACATAACAAGTGCAAAATCAATATATCTTGCGGAAATATTAACTTTATAAGCGAGATATATATAAACTAGTGTTGAATTTAAAGAAAAAATAAAATGAAACGAAATCTTTTTAGTTTCTACCTATATATCTCATTATTCAATTGCCACAAAATAATAGTTTTTATATCACCAGAAAGAAAATGTTATTTGCAACAAACTTTACATACACAAAAAAAGTATAAAATCAATATTTCTTACTGAAATAATGACTTTAATGAACTAGGTGTGCAATCAGCATGCATTTTTAAATATCCCCTATGGGAATGGTGCAGAAACCTTATCAGCTGGGTATTGGTTTATTGACATCTGTTTCCTTCTACCTGTATCTGTTAGGATAGGCAATACTGCTATATCTGTATGAAGTAAAGAGTTAAGTAACATTACCACAACAAAATATATTGATTGATTGGACTATGATGTTACTTGCACACACAACTTTAACTAGAATTTCTAAGTCAAACTAGGGCCATAGTTTGGATTATATTCATGCAAGAGTTAGCTAACTTAGCCATAATATAAATTGTAAGACTAGGAAGTCTTGTGTGAAGTTTCCACCGAATACATTGCAAGATTGGACAGGTGAGATATGAACTTGATGGTACTTGTACAAAAAACTTTAACCAGAATTTCTAAATAAAACTAGGGTCATAATTTGGATTAAATTCATGCACAAGTTATCAAAATTAGTTATTAAAGTAGGTTTGATGATTGGGATTTCTGGTGTGAAGTTTCAATCAAATACATTGAGTGATTAGGGAGATATAGACTTAATGATACTTGCACACAAAACACATATGGCCATAATTTGCACCACAGTTAAGCATTGAAGAGTTATCAAACTTAGTTATTCTAGTATGTTGGGTGACTAAGAAGTAACCACTGTGTTTCCGTCGAATACATTTTGTGGTTGATGAGATATGGACTTGGTGGTACTTGCACCCAAAACTTTAACTTCAATTTATAAGTCTTATAACGGTAATAATTTTAAGCAAGGATTATTTTTAAACTTAGTTATTGTAGTAGGTTTCACAACTAGTAACTCTTGTTTGAAATTTTCACCAAACACATCGAGTGGTTGGTGAGATATGGACTTGATGGTACATGCACGCAAAACTTTAATCAGAATTGACAAGTTGGTGAATGGGGCTTCTTGTGTGATGTTTAAATCAAAAACTAATATATATTATTGCACACAAAACTTTAATCGAGGCGTGACACCAGTGGCAACCCCGGCTTGTAAAATAGCTCTCCTAATTAAATGAATAATAGCTTAAAGACCCAACCTGAGTATAAAAGGGAGGGAATGGCGGTGGGAGTGTTTTCCCTTATTTTCCAAAAACACATTCATATCTGGGAGAGTAATTTTCTAATCTAAAATAAATTCATGGATTGAAAAATTTGCAATTTGTCATGCAACATAGTCTTAATATCACTCAAAGTACCTTAAATTTTCAGAATAAAATCTGCAATAATGTATAACTTATTGCTTTCAACAGACAATCAGTTACAGAGAAATTTGAATTTTGGGTGAGGAGCATACTAGTCAATATTTGTCATGTGACCAATGTTTGTAAACAAACTGGCATGCTGTATGTAGCTCACATGGCTATATTTTAGATATAATAGTTAAATACAAACTACAAATCATGCAAGACTTACCAAACTTTTAAGTAATTCCTTCTATTATCCTTTTTTTAATCACCAACAGTATATATATATCACCATATTTAATTGAATTATATAATTTTTCCTCTTCTTTATTAAAAAATGTCCAATTTATGGTGGCATGTGAATGAATCATTTAACATGTGTATTATATCACATCAAACAGAGATGATAGTTTTAGATTCAAACTAAACATAGTGTTTTCGCTAGGAAAATCATGAATATGTATATAAGGCTTTTGTCAAATGAAAGCTTTTGAAAGTGACTTAAATTACCAAATAAAAAATAATGTCTGGTCTTTTTCTTAATTAATTATCTGTATATTCTCAATTACAACTGATTTATTCATTTCTGCTTTAATGAAGTTGAAGTGTTTTATCTCCCTTCGTGTTTTACATTGTTACGACAGGAACCAATTTTTAATTATTTCTTTACTTCATTTTGTTTTTGATATGCACGGCCTTGACATTGTTCATAACCACCACAATTTATAATTTACAGGTGATACACATGCATGATAAAACAACAAAATTAGTTAAAGTTTATTATTAGCACAATCTCTATCACACACACCTTTGTATTCAAGGTATGATTTGAGGTATTGTGTCGAAAAAAATATATTTTGCAGTTTTTAATCACATCAACATTAGTCTAATTTCGTATATATTCAACAAAGTGTTGGTAATTACATTTTTATCAATAACATCCAGTATTAATATCAAAGGCCTCAAAGGCCTGAGGGAAGGCTCGCTGTTTGTGTTAATTCGAAAATGTAGGTTCTGGAAATTGGAAAACTTAGTTAGATTTCTGATATGTTAAGTAAGAAGGCAATTCATTGGGATTTAGAAAAGAATGTGGTGTGTTTGATATTTCTTTTGTGTATCTGTATAAATAATCTCCTGCATACAATACAGAGTCCATATCAATACTTTTCCAACAGTACCTATCAAACGGTTTTACTATTGTATTTGCAAACAATGCTGAACAACATGGTACACACTGTCTTCCCTGTGAAAATTTACTAAATATTCGATGACCCTGGTGAACATTGCCATTTACAGGGAATTTTGTAAACTGGTAACGTGGTGGTCCAGGAATCCTTTCCACATCTTCACATAAAAGTCATCAACATGAACAACCTATATAAAAGCTTGACAAACAAACCTTCATATTCTGTCATTTGACTTTTCAATAGAGTATTGATCAAATGAGTCATCTGAACTCTTAACTTGTCCAGCTCCTCAAGCAAGAATTTCAATGATTCAGTTCCAGATATATATATATTATATTTTAACTTCAACTCAAGATTTTGTTTTTCCATGAATCATCTTCAGTCTGGCAATCATATATTTTGTGCTACAACTCCAGTCAAATTTAATCCAGTTCAATAGTAATGATTTATGGAAAACGAAACGCATTCAGCACAAAATGTTCCTGATTGTCAGAGAATATACCTATAAAGAATAAATGGAAATTGTATGTTTCACCAATCGTATCTTTGAATTTTTATAAAAAAAAAAAATCCGCAATAAATAAAAAAACTTTGTATCTTTTGGTGTATAATACGTCCTCTTCTACGGCAAATGCGTTTTGAAACTTGTGAACTACTTTATCGGTCAGATGAATATGGCGGTTCCTGCCATACATTACCTTTATAACAGATTGCTAGAGCTACACGACAGCTAAGGAAGTCAGAGCTTTGCTCGCCTTCCAATGATATCCAAGTGTGAATATAATTGCAAGTTCTGATTTTCCGTCACTAAAAGTGACACAAATATCAGTACATAAAATGTAACATTCTTAATATTTATATCTATGTATTTTTAATTTGCCTCCAAAATGTACTGAATGATTCATAATGGGCTAAACCAACTTGAATATATGGGATTTGGGGCATTCTGTTAGACTGATTATAATGCTTGAAATGTGTTTTTTTTTAAAATAAATAGACACATATGTTCATATACATTATTACTTTGATATCAATCAACAACATTATCTAATCACTTAATAACATTGATAAAACAGTAAATACCTGATAATGATTAACCAAAGATCCTGAAGCCCCTAATGCTAACGTGGGATGTGATATTGACCCCAGTCAACATTCCTGTATCAGTTACAATGTAAACCTTCTGCATTTTGCTGTCTGCTATTACAACTGTTCTATTGTTAGACCATATTATACACTCCTAGTTGATAAAACATGCCCTGCAGAGTAACTAATTTACATCCGATAATCTGATCAGATGTTGGGGCTTTAAAATGTAATGTGTGTTGTACTAAGTTAACATTAATATTATTGTTACTGCTTGTATTATGGATATGGTTATTTCTTTTGTGTAAAACTCTACCTGAACTTTTTTCCTGGAAATTGGGAAAAAGTCCAAGCATTCAGGCCTTTCTACATTAAGAAAAAAACATGTCTAAAGAGAAAACAGGGAAATATTTTAAAAGCTTCAAGCAAACTGGAAAATAAAGAGTAACTCTTATAAGATCACGACATTGTTCTTACCATTAATTATCCAATATTACAGCAAACTGTAGTACTTCATTAAATTTATATCCCCTAAATGTAATGGAATCAATTTTTTATTTTGGGATATTTTTTGCTCCAATAAGTTTTTAGCCGACTGTTGGCCTCTTTTTTTAATAAGGTAAAACAGCCATAAGAATCGTAACTGCAGAATGAGACAAAGACAAAAATTGTCGACATCCTTATAATAGTTTTATTTGTGACCAAGTTTATATGATCATTTAGCCAGGCTTCTCTACAGGCCATTTAAGCACAGGGAAACTTCAGCACTTGACTATGAAAAATGGTATTCTCCAAGCATTTGAAATCTTTAACAAAATTTTGCAAAAGCTTACTTTCCTCTAAATCATTATTTTTCTTTGCATATCTTTTCTCATTTGAATGCCCAAAATGAAACATACTAAATATGATGATTTAAATTGATTAATTAAAGTTTTACTAGTGAAATATATTTCAATGAGTGCCTTACACAGTGCTTGATAATGTGTTGGTGTTTATTTGCCCATTACAGAAGTGCTTGCATTCATCCTATCTCACAAGCATTTAAATTTAAAGGCATCACTAATTATTGCGACATATTTCACTTTTCGGCAAAGCAATTTTCTAACCAGCATGCCATTTTCCTGTTTCCACTGTCTATTATCTTTCTTGAGGAACATAGACAATTTTTAAATTTACACTAGACCACTTGCATGCATTGGTATCAAAACTACTGCTGACTGATGCACACATTTCACAATAATATAGTACTGGGTTTTCTTTTATGCGGATCATAATGCTAGTATATATATGACTTTTATTCATAAATAATTCAATTGAAATTTATTACATTAAAACCTGTTTTAAGCATCCAGAAAGAAGCAAAAGTGGCCTTTTTAGACAGATTGATGCTAAACTAAATACAGGTTAATTTACCTTGAAAGCATAGAAATACAAAAATTAATATAGATGCTTAAAACAGTGGCTGCTTAATAAAAGTGATTGCTTACACAGGTTTGACTGCTTATGTCTGAGTGGCTGCAATATTAATAAATTTTCTTTAAAATCAATTTCTGAAAATAATATACTAGCAGATAGACAAATCTGAAATTAGAATACCAAGGTATGTGTACAGATGGCAGACACTCAAGGTATGTTTTAGTAAGTGGCTGAAAAGCTGTATTTCTTATTGTTCGATACAATAAGTGTAACAAATATATAGTTTTTACCTAATGCTACAAAGCTAGGTATTTCGACTTGATGTGATGATGATAATATTTATTATTGATCTCAAAATCCTTTCATGAATGGCAATGTACAGGGTTGTACTTAAGGGCTGGATATTTAAACTGGTAACTCTTGTTCTGACCACTGGCAACTATGGGCTGAGGGTACCATTAAAACATATTTTTTTAATTTGGCACAACAGATGACATTGTTGGGTCTCAAAAACTAATAATGCAATCTATTTTCATTGAAGACATTGAAAATTCATCACAGATGTCTCCGGTTTGCCCCTTCAAACCATTTTTACTTTGGAAACTCAACCATCTATACTCACAAAATTAGGGACAGCCCTCTTGTAATAGACTGGATATAAATATATGCAGCTTCCTTTACAAAAGAATGTCCCTTTTCATATCTTTGAATACTAAGAGACGATGAATCTAAGGCTTGAAGAGATACAAAACAAAGAGGATTTTTATTGCTTGATATTTGTTATCTAAGCCAGTGACTTGCTCCAATCACGGTTAATATGTTACTGTCAAAGGTATCAATAATTTATCCTTTATCTGTATCTGTATCATCACATCAAATTAACAATTGCTGGCTTTTTATCATTGGGTTGGGATGGGGAGAGTCTTCGTCCTGTACCGGTAGTCCCTACAGACCCTAGTGAAGAAATGGTTGGTCTTTCTTTATATCCACTCAAGCTTGTCTATATCGGATTTGAGGAATAGATCCCAATGTTGACCTAGGTCCTAACCTGACAAGCGAGATGTATGTTTACTGGGGGTACAAGTCGGGCAGTGATGTAGATTGGTACAAGTTAATACTAGTGTGAAGTTGTCAATGTTTACATAATCATATTGCCTATGTGGGTGCCCCATTCCAACTCTGATCATATGGTGATTCTGAGGTATGGGTTGGTGCCAAGACCATGACATTGGTGTTAAATTGTTTAGCTGGTAGAGATGGGACATCCTTGGCTTCACTCATAGTATGTAGGATTTCTTGGCATTGAGGTGCATTTTCCATAATGTAAGCCAGTCCTCCAGGTTCTTTTGGTCCTGTAGTAAGTGGTCCTTGATGTTAAAGATACCTGGTAGTAGGCAGTCGCTAGTAAAGTGACGTATTGTCAATTTCCCGGCTTCTGGTATGTTAATCACATGGCAAACAAAAGTACAGGACATGATGTACTCCAGGGTCAAATAGTACATCTCTGGAGTGCTTGACTTCCTCTACCACAGTCTGTCATATATGTTTGTTGCTGAGAAATGTCTGTATTAAATATCTATGAAGCCTACCTTTGATTAAATATGCAACCGGCTTGCACAGTAACTCCTGGTGTGAAACAGCTATCTACTGATACTGCAACACCCTCTTGTGAGGATTATCTGCATGCACAAAGTGCACATTTTTTTTACGGGCATGTGAATCAATGATTACCTTAGGAGTTCAGTGAGATCTATTATGTGCACTGGGTATGGTGCTTCCAACTTTAAATCTCATCTGCAGAACTCATGCTTGCACAGTACCTTTTCGAATAGGCACTGTGGGAGTGCATATTGTAAGAGTGAGTTTCAAACTCATCCTATGCAATAGAAACATTGGGGCAGTGTCATTTTTAATCCTAGAGACAGCATTTGAACAAATATAATAAAGCTATAGTTGGTCATCATTACTACATAAACATTTTGAAAATCTGTTGGGCCGTTCATGAGAAGAAGATTTTTTTTAAGTTTTGGACTATTTTTAGTAACAGCCGCCATCTTCAATTTTAGATAAAATAAAAAAATCTTCTGTATAGTCTCCTTTGCAATAGAAACATCCATGTGAAGTTTCAGTTTAATTGGCATAGTGGTTTCAGAATAAATGAAAAAAAAGGAGAAAATTTTCTATTTTCCCATAGTGTTTCACCATCGCACATCATTAACACATAACACACGATTTTCTATATACATTTATTTCTTACATTGTTACAACTGTCATTTTAAACTTTAATGAATTCTATTCAACACATGTGCAGTTTCTAAAATATAGTTCAAAATACAGTTCAAAGTATGCTCCCATTTTAGTTTCAGTTCCTACTTAAACACCAACTATTACCTTAATCAACATACACCTGAACTTGCATTTCTACACACCCAACCATCAAAAACCCATCTTAACAGCTGGTCTCCCTAATGTTAACTGACTTAATTACTACATGACACCTCACTTTCCAAAGTAAACTGCCCCCCCCCCCCCCCCCCCCCCCCCAAAAGTAAAAACTCATCTCTTTTTAAAGCTTGTATCTTGAGAATTACTTCCGCTAATGGTCATGATTTATCAGTATACTTCCTGCATAGATGTTGCTAAATGCCCATAAAATATGTTAACAATTATATTTTTAGCCTGATATATGCGAATCTTTGACAGTGTCATCTATCAAAAGTTCAAACTAATAAGTATCTTCAACCTTAATCTAAATGCTTGCACTTACAGTGTGCCTTACACATCAGTGTTATTTTGGGTTTAAATTTTACATTATCAAACAAAATAGAATACAATAATTAATAACTGAAGTGACTGACAATAACACAATAGTATCCCTATGTAAAATTCTACTTACAGGGCCCCTACAAATCTGACATAACGGTTCTTAAGAAACAATTTTAGTCATTCCCAATTTGTACCCTTTTGGGGCCCCTCCTGACCCCTATAGACCCCTTTAGGCATAGAAACCCAGTCATTTTTATAAGTCTGAACCTCCTTCGCCTAACAATGCTTTTGTGAATATATAGGAAAAATCATTTCCATTTAAAAAAAAAAGTATTATATTGACATGTGTCCCCTAATTGAACCCTCGGGGCGGGGTCATATTTAACCCTAAGGACACCATTTGAACAAATCTAACAAAACTATAGTTTGTCATCATTACTACATCAACATTTTGAAAATCTGTTGGGCCGTTCATGAGAAGAAGATTTTTTAAGTTTTGGACTATTTTTAGTAATGGTGGCCATCTTGAATTTAAGACTGAAAAAAAAATTCTTCTGTTTAGTCTCCTTTGCAATAGAAACATCTATGTGAAGTTTCAGTTCAAATGGCCTAGTGGATTCAAAGAAAGTGCTGCAAACAGACGACGGACGTCGGACAACGCGCCATCGCATAAGCACTTCTGGCTTTTAGCCAGTAGAGCTAAAAATGTACAAGCCATATACATTATGATTTTTTTATGCCAACAGGGTCAAAACACCTCATGTCAAGTACTTAATTCTACATGTTCAACTGAATATGCTTAATGTTTGAGTCTTTATTCTTATTCCTTAATTCTAAATGACTAGTTCAAAATCATCCATGCCAAATGCCTGATTCTAAATATTTGATTATCATTTGCATACCATTATTCTTAATTTCTTAGTAATAAATGAATTTATCATGCCAAAAATTTTAAATAACAAGAATTCCACGGAATGATATGTCTTGCCGTGTCCGCTTTGACCGTTAATACACATGGGAGAGAAAAAAAATAATACAATGACAAAAATGGCTGCATATATCTGTAAAGCTAAAAAATTATTGTTTGAATCCAGTGGTAACAGAAGAATGACATTACAACTTCCATAATATATTAAAGAGTGGTTAATTACAATAGTCACTTATTTGATTTGATGAATTTAGAAACAGCCACGATTAGCAAAAATATGACACAAGAATTTGCATTATATTCATGCAAGAGTTGTCTAACTTGGTTAATATAGTGGGTTTTATGACTAAGAAATATTGCAGGAAGTTTTGTGTGAAGTTTCAACCATTTTTGAGATATGAACGTGATGGTAGTCGCACACAAAACTTTAACCAGTATTTCTAAGTAAAACATATTTAAAACAAGAAATGTCACTGTTAAGTGTCACATGCCCCCCCAACATGTCATGATGTTATGTTGATCATTTGTAGCAAGTATTATTAAAATTCATCTACGCATGACAAAGTTACAGGCCAGAAACGAAATCTCATATAAACTGAAAGTGTTGTGAAACAAACTGAAATTATGACCTTGACCTTTGAGGTACAGGTGTGGGTCTTACTCACGACACGTCGTCAGGTTCTGTTGATCATTTGTTGCAAGTATCAACAAATCCATCTATGCATGACAAACTTACAGGCTGGAAACGAAATACCAGACGGAAGGACGGACGTTCTCACAAATGGGTATTTAAGTGGCTTCTTTGCGTCAATCGTATTACTTGTGTGGCTAAATTTTAGCCACGTAAGAGAAAAAAAGCCACCTAAGAGCTGTTTTTTAAGTGTTTAGAACAGCCACGTAATGTTTTTTCAACAGCTTTTCAACTGTCAATAAAAATTACTAACCCTAAACCCTAGACACTTAAATACCCATTTGTCCACCCGGATGGACAGACGGACGGACGCTGCGAATACTATATGCCACCCAAAAAAATTTTTGGGGGGCATGAAAACAAACTTTAACCAGTATTTCTAAGTAAAACATATTAAAAAATTTTTTTAAAAAGAGTTAAACAAGAAATGTCAGTGCTAAGTGTCACATGCCCCCCAAATGGTCTGTGAAAGATAAAAATATATGATATAATAGGAAGCGGTGTATCAATGAATATCAAGAGTAATGGACTAATGTTTCAGACTAAACATGCAATTTCAATTTTTTTTTACATTAAACCATGACCTTGACCTTTGTGTAACCTTGAACTTGACATCTGATGTAATGGTCTGGGTATTTCAACAGTTAAATGCAGGTGAAACATTATCATGACATGCTGATCACTTGTGTCAAGCTATTTTAAAATCCCTAAATGTAAAAGTTACCTATCAATTGTTGATCAATTGATAAATTAAGCTAAGTGTTTTTGAAATCCATCCATGTATGATAAAGTTAAAGACGTTTCTGCGGGTTGTTACTGCGCATCGCTACGCGCATACTTCCTTTCTGTTACTTTCAGTTTCGGGGTCTAATGTCGCCGTTTGGTCAATTAAAAGTCGAGTCGCATTAGAATATTTACAAAGCGAAGTATTTTCATTTCGAGATGTCAGAAATGTAAATTTTGTCAAGGAAGCGACCGAAAAGCACGGAAGAGTATATTGTTTTTCGTTCTAAACCACCAGAAGTGCTTGTACATAACGAAGTCGAAGGAACAACTACGAAAATATAATCAATACTCGTAGTGGTAACAGTTCGGATAACTCATTTTTCGGATATGGATCATTTGTGAATTTGTTCCAAAGCGCTGAATACGTAATGATTTTTTCCTAAGACAATATTATTCATACCGGGATGGAGACAAGGCAGAATAAATCTTGAATTTTGACATTTAGCTGACCTGATGCATGTAAAAGTTTGGTATTGAAGGACACTATGGAAGACACTTATATGGGTCAACGTTATACATAAACTGTATATGTGGAAGTATAAGAACAGTGGAAACAAACAAGACACATCGATTAAACAGGAAAAGTCCAATATCATTTGACATCAACACAAAGCAATTGAGTATAAGGTTAGTTAATGCTTTATCATAACTCACTGATCAATATTAATGTATCACATAAAATGATAACTTACTTTATGATTTCTAGAGATGAACAACTATAAAAAGTGATTCATTGGTTGAATATTTACATCATTTTCATGCCATCGAGTGCTAACAGACGATCACCTAACCACTGTTTCCTGGAATTAACCAGTATTTAAGCACACCCTATTTCCGCAAGTAACTGATAGTTTTCCCACTTGAATCAGCGGTGAGAGACGATTGATAAAGAGACATAATGCTGTATATCTATCATCCTAGAGACTGTTGCCAGGCGGGGATTCGAACGGTATTCTTACATTGAGTAAATATTAAAAATAAATTTATACACCGTCATGTTCTGTGTTTCCTGTTAAACAGAAAATTGTTACATGAATTCTGAAAATAAGAAACTATTCAACACATTTCAGGAATGCTAAACAGAGGCTCAGGTTACAGATGGATTGAGATGTCGGTGCTTTAAATACCTGTAGTGGTTTCATTAACTATGAAAAGACAATCAAAATCGTGACATAAACAACATGTACAGAAACACAAAATGAAAGAGTGACAATCATCAAAAGGGGCCAATGGTAATTTTTTATGTAATTTAACCGTTTCAGCTTATTTCTACTATGGATTAAAACAAAATAATCATGAGCACAACATATGATCTGAGGGGGATCAAACCTGTGACTACTTATATGGCACACCCAATATCCGTGCAAATAACTGACAACTTTCCCACTTGAATCAGTGATTAAAGATGAATGAACATGAGACACAATGTTGGAATTTGCATATATTTAAATCATCACAGAGACTGGCCAAGTGGGGATTTGAGCTTGCAACCCCTTGACTGCTTGTTACATAACATAACAGTTTCATTCAGTAAAAAAAATGTTCACATACATGTATGCAAGTTTATAACCATAAGATTTTGTTCAATGGTTTGAACATAGATATCATAACAGGAATTGCTGCTCAGTTATAGCCCTTGAGTTGTCAAACTTAACCCATATATTGTGCTGTTTTATTAAAATACATTGTCGTTTTTTTAGCCAGACCGATGAGCTCAGTCAGTAGAGCACGATATTTCTAGCTCAGGGTTGAGAGTTTGATACCTGAGACTGGCTAACTTACAGTGCTAACTGTCATTCAGATGGGACTTTAAATTGAAGACTTTTATGATGGTGCTATACACCACAAAAGAATCAGGTGAAACATATGATTAGGCTTCTATGATATTTGTTTCCTGCACTATCCCCGACAAACCTAAAAAGTCTAAACTGTTCACTCTTCTGGGTGCATCACCCAAATGGGAAACTGATGATGTAAATTAAGCTTACATACAAACAAACATTGTCATTTATTTCTTTATCTCATATAAGCTTCCTTTAATTTTCAGTGATGAAGTCAGTCAAGTAGTACACCAGGACCAGGCCAATTTATTACATTATGTGTTGCCAGAAGAATGGATTGTGACAGTAAATCAGATACTGGGACCATGTTAACAAAAAGTATTCGAAAAACAAATGATGTTTTTCAAGAAGACTAGGAAATGCACATATTATGAAAAATTAAGAACAATCACTACCAGTTTACCAGGCAGTGTTCTAAAATGTGAATGACAATTCAAAGATTAAAGTTGGAAGTAGCCCAGTACAGGAATAAAAATTTCAAGTTAATGTAATAATAATGGATGTCAATGCGACTACTATAGCCAAGATAAATACCAGAAAAAATGACTTGAATGGACTCGTAGATAAAACTCTGAAGATATTATGTTGAGTAGCAGGTTACTGGTGATCCAACCTTGATTGACAGTACATGGTTTTACCACTAGGCCTCTAACATTTCAAACTTTTACAACTATTGATGTTCATCATTTTATTTCATGATATTGTTTGTTCTTGTGCTTCTTTGTAGAAAGAATGAAACAATTCTCCACGTAGAACATTTTGTTTTATTGAATTGTTGTGAAAATGCATCGATTGCGGCCATTTTATGAAAAGGGGAGGTAACATTTAGCACTGTAACTTTGTAACAAGCATGGTGACCTGTATTTTTTATTTTATTTTCTGATATAGTTTGTAATAATGCCTCTTTGTAGAAAGAATGAAACAATTTTCCGCATTAGAACTTTTTTTATTATTGAATTAGTGTCAAAATGCATCATTTACGGCCATTTTATGAAAAGGGAGGTAACATTTAGCTCTGTAACTTAGTAACAAGCATGGGGACATCTATTTTTTGTTTTATTTTCTGATATAGTTTGGTTTAGTGCCTCTTTGTAGAAATGAATGAAACAATTCTCCGCGTTACAACTTTTTTTATTATTGAATTAGTGTAAACATGCATCGTATGCGGCCATTTTATGAAAAAGGGAGGTAACATTTAGCAATGTAACTTAGTACAAGTAAGGTAACATATGTTTTTTATTTTATTTTCTGATATAGTTTGTTAAAGTGCCTCTTTGTAGAAAGAATGAAACAATTCTCTGTATTAGAACTTTTTTTTATTATTGAATTAGTGTCAAAATGCATCGTTTACGGCCATTTTATGAAAAGGGAGGTAACGTTAAGCAGTGTAACTTAGTAACAAGCATGGGGAAATATATTTTTTATTTTATTTTCTTATATAGTTTGTTATGGTGCCTCTTTGTAGAAAGATTGAAACAATTCTCCGCGTTAGAACTTTTTTTATTTTTAAATTAGTGTAAAAATACATTGTTAACAGCCAATTCTATAATCGTAGAAATTTATGAAAATTACTGTATGAAATGTGAAACTCAAAAGAGCACTATGACTTTTTCTGTTTTAGATACTTTATCTTTTGTTACATGAGTGACAACAATATTTTGTTGAAATATATCACTTTGTTGGTAAATTAAACAAGATTTATAACTTACACGAATTTGCTGTTTTTTCTTTAAAAAATGTAAAACGGTGTAGTTTAAAAATAGTTATAGCAAAAAAACAAGCATGGGGACCTATATTTTTTTTAAGTGTTTTAAACTTGTCTTACTTCAAAGTACTTGTGTGCAAAATTTAAAAAAAATCTCCGCGCTAGAACTTACTCGAAGAAACGTCTTTAAAGGACAGACTTAAAATCTTAAATAGATTCAAAGTGTTGTCATACATACTCAAAGTGTGACCGTGTCTAGGTTTTACTTATGACACGTCGTCATGTCATCTTGATAAATTGAGCAAAGTTAAAGACAAAGTCACAGACTAGACACACAATATCAAACATTGAAAGTGTGACCTTGACCTTTGAGGAAAAGTTCTGCATCTTACATGTGACACTTAATTATGTCATGTTTATCAACTGAGCCAAGTGTTTTTAAAATATATCCATAGATGATACAGTTATAAATCGGACAAGAAATATCACACAGACTGAAAGTGTTGTCAAACAAACTCAAAGTGAGACCTTGACCTTTGAGGTACGCATGTGGGTCTTATACGTGACAGTTTGTAATTTCATGCTGATGAAATGAGCAATGTTTTTTTGAAATTTATCCTTAGGTGACAAAGTTTCAGACCGGACACGAAATCTCAATCAGACTGAAAGTGTCATCAACAAAAGTTAAATTGTGACCTTGACCTTTGAAGTGGGATTCTAGGTGTAACGTGCAACTTTTGGTCTTACTAGCAACATAGTCATGATGTTATGTTGATCATTTGTAGCAAGTATCATTAAAATTCATCTATGCATGACAAAGTTACAGGCCAGAAACGAAATCTCACATAAACTCAAAGTATTGTCAAACAAACTCAAATTGTGACTTTGACCTTTGAGGTACGGGTATGGGTCTAACTTCCGACGCGTCGTCATGTTATGTTGATCATTTGTAGCAAATATCAACAAAATCCATCTATGCATGACAAAGTTACAGGCTGGACACGAAATCTCACACATACACAAAGTGTTGTCAAACAAACTCAAATTGTGACTTTGACCTTTGAGGTTCAGGTGTGGGTCTTACTCGTGACACGTCGTCATGTTATGTTTATCATTTGTAGCAAGTATCAACAAAATACATCTATGCATGACAAAGTTACAGGCCGGAAACGAAATCTCACACAAACTCAAAGTGTTGTCAAACAAACTCAAATTGTGACCTTGACCTTTGAGGTAAGGGTGTGGGTTTTACTCGTGACACGTCGTCATGTTTTGTTGATCATTTGTAGCAAGTATCAACAAAATCCATCTATGCATGACAAAGTTACAGGCCGGACACGAAATCTCACACAAACTCAAAGTGTTGTCAAACAAACTCAAATTGTGACTTTGACCTTTGAGGTACAGTTGTGGGTCTTACTCGCGACATGTCGTTATATTATGTTGATCATTTGTAACAAGTATCAACAAAATCCATCTATGCGTGACAAACTTACAGGCCAGACAAAAATTACCGGATGGACGGACTGACGGCACTGTGATTACTATATGCCACCCAAAAAATGCAGGGTGTTAGTTGTAACTATGATCCAAGTATGAATGTCCTAGCACTAGTACTTATTGACTAAATGAGAAAAGTGTAAAAACTAAAACTTAAAGTTGGAGGTATATGCAAAATTCATCTGCAGTATATAATGTGATGCAGGGTGTTTGTCGTAACTATGATCCAAGTATGAATGTCCTAGCACTTGTACTTGTTGAGAAATAGTGTAAAAACGAAAACTTAACATTCATGGAGGTAAATGCAAAATTCAGCACCAAACAAAGTCAATGGACCATGAAATGTAGGTCCCACTCAGCATCTGCAGTATATAATGTGATGCAGGGTGTTAGTTGTAACTATGATCCAAGTATGAGTGTCCTAGCACTTGTACTTGTTGAGAAATAGTGTAAAAATGAAAACTTAACGTTGGAGGTAAATGCAAAATTCAGCATCAAAGTCAATGGACCATGAAATGTAGGTCCAACTCAGCATCTGCAGTATATAATGTGATGCAGGGTGTTAGTTGTAACTATGCTCCAAGTATGAGTGTCCTAGCACTTGTACTTGTTGAGAAATAGTGTGAAAACGAAAAACTTAACATTGGAGCTAAATATAAAATGTTTGACGCCGCCACCGTTGATGGAAAAGCAACACCTTAATCTCGCTTTCTCTTCTTCGTAGTGGCAAAACAAAAAATGCCTTGGTGTTTATTCTAATCTCTTAATTCTGAATATAAAAGGTGCCCAGTATCACCCGTATACCGCGATACAGAACCAATATCATGATGCGCTCCTGACATACTTGGTGAATTCTGTAAACTGTTGAAAAGTAAATGAAAATAAATCTTGGCAGTTACTTTTAGATAATTTTATGGAGTTTCCGAGTTCAAAATGAAGCTATAACATAGTGCACGATGGTTTCCTGTTTGGAATAATTTACATATTCAATTTGGGGCAAATTTTGTAACCAGTGCCCATGCCCATTAGACTGTGTCACATTCATTTTTACACATTTTGCTGATTCATTACCAACAACAACAAACATGTTGAAGATCGGCAAAGAACACAAAATTGTAAAAACGTGAAGGACAAAGCTGCAGCCTGGACACATATGAGTCTGGTTCAAAAGAAAATTAACAAAGAAATACTAGTAAATGGGGTTTAACCGTTACATGTGGAATTTGCTAGAGAACTGAAATGTGCAGGTGGCTAGGCAAATCAACTACACGTTTACAACTTCGAGATCAACCACACATCTTGGTCAGCATTTTGATTTTAGATTGGTCAGTGCTACTTCTATTCAGTTAATGATAATGTTTTGTTTGTGGTTGTATACGAAGGAAATATCATGATACATTCGTACTGTATCACGATATATCACGAGATGAAATTCTTCGTGATTACCACCCCTATCTGATATGTAATCAATGTAATTCTTGTACCACAGCGCCGGCAGACTGTTATAAAAATACAAAAAATAATGAAACCCGAATTAAATTTAGTTAAGATTCTTGCATCCCACAATTCATCGTGAGATCTGTTTTTGTTCGCAAGACAGAAATAGTAACTGGCATAAGAATTACACATGACATATAAAAAATTAAGCAATTATATTATATGCATAAAATATATATGAAGAATTTATCATCTAAAAATTAACAACAAAACGCTATACAAATAATAATCAAGCATTCAAAATCAGTCATTTGGCATTAAGGGTTTTGAACTAATCATTTAGAATTAAAAAAAGAATAAAGAATTATGTATTTTACATTAACATTTGTAACTGAGCATTTGAAGAATTTAAGAAAAAGAATTTTGACCCAATTGGCTTTCCATATATGCAGGCCTGTGCCATCAATATATAGACAAAAATGTAGCTTTCATATTCAGAGTGCCCTATAGTACCAGATAGGATTCTGCACATTTGTCATTACTGAATATGATCTGAGCCTCTTTACAAAAGTATCAAAAGACCCATTTTTAAGCGGGGCAGCACATAGTTCAACACAAACCATTTTACCTGCATGTGGTTAATAAATACAACAAAGCTAAATATATTTCCATTTCCATTCAGAAATGCAGATGTTTTTGTGATGTGGCAGATAAATAAAAAGCATTTAATGCATTTTTGGTTTTAATTTTTATCTAAACAAGCAGTTCCTCCACTTCTGACCCCATCCCAGGAACACCCAGTCATCTGTTATCTGCTAATTGCAAATATAGCTCTTGCTATGTCACTGGGTATGGTTGTTATAAATACATCATAGTAGTTTACCATTATATTCCCACATGCTAACAGCATATTTTATAACTGTAACCTGTTCACAGACAGTGTATCTGCCATGATTAGCAACCTGAACTGGACCCCATAATACCAATGCAGAATGAATGCCGATGTCACACTATTATCGTACAAGACGGTTAATGTCTTAATGAATTTAATCATTAACCCCTCAACGCCAGAACTGACGAGTACTACAAGACAGAGCCACATGATGAAGCTCATTCCATTCCAATGCTGCCTCAATATATACTAGAATTTCTTCTTCCCCAGAAGTTTCTCATTGGAAAAGTCTGCCAGAGTTAAAAAGAGTTTAAGCACCCAGTCTAGAGCCATTCAAGTTGGCTCTGGAGTGGATGTCAACAACAGCAGTAAAATATTCCAACTGAGGTGCTAGTGTACAGTGTACATATATGCTGGTCATACCTAATACCATGAGTCTAAATCTTTTTCAACCATGTAAAGAATGGCGTCAATAATAAACAGTAATAAGGTTACTCAAGTATACTGAGTAATAAACAGTTGCCGATACGAAATGCAAACAAATGCCGACGCTAACTGAAGTTGGAGCTTTGTGCATGTCTTCCCAGACTGTTTTTATACAGGCATTCACGGTAATATGTATATCGCGGTATTAGGTATACTGTATATATATTATATTTATACATCTTAACATTTTAAAGTGGTCATTTTGAGTGTTTGCCAATTCACACTGCCCGTTTATACATTATTTACCCTTGTAAGTAAATGTCTGGTTGCGGATTTCGCGATATAAACAACAATGAAAGTTGACAATTATTCCGTTGTTTATATCGCGAAATCCAATGACTTTGTAACAAATATTCCATGTATATAATACACAAATCAATTCGCAATAAATGTAAAATAACAAGCAATGAAAATGGCAAAAATACAAAATCTTAAGTGCACTGATTTAAACTAATGCTGCTATAATCTGGGCACCATGACTTATAAAAGTTTCTTCATTTGGCTACGCAACGCTTGTTTATGAAGGTCAACTCTCGTTTTTTAAAAAATACTATGTTCTATGTAGCAAAATCGACTACTCAATGAAGAACAGTATATTAATATAGTGATGAAGGGTGATAGATACTTAAAAATGGTACAAAATAAACAATAACTTACTAGCAAGTGACAACTTAATATCCGACACGAACCGTATGGCAATGTCAGCCTCCATATTGGTTTAACTTTCACTGACAGAGGGTGTTGTTACAACAACAACAACAACATATACATATCACACTGTGAATTTTCTTGCAGTTTAAAATCGTATATATTTATATATATTAAATAAAAAGAAATCCAGTTTACTTACCCCGTGCTATGTTTTTACTGTAATTAAAACATATACTTATCTATGTCTGTTTTCATTTTAGGGGAGACATATTCCCCATTAAAAGCAGGCGACCCACGCAAAGAGCGCGTTGACATATTAGCCGTGTTTTTCTCATTCAGATATACGCCTCTATTTTTTTTGCATTATAATAAAAACAAAGTTTTTATGTTAAAAGTTTATTTTAAACGTGTATTCAATCCTTTAATGTACTTTCTATCTCCATTCCAAGAGGTTTTTATATTAAATGTGTAGAACATAGTTTATTTTGCCACCAAACAATATGTCAACAGTGAAATTGTTGACATATTCCGGACGTTGACATAATCCTGGTTTATTTACATAGTGGAATCAACATACTGCGTTTTCGTAAGTATATATATATATATATATATATATATATATATATATATATACACCAATATGTTACTATCAGTCCCTATCATATAGCTTCTACAAATGAATAATGTGTTTATTTGATTCTTGAAAGATCAGTTGGTCAAGAGTTAGATCGAACATGACTCCGGCATATACTCTCTATCCAATGCACTTCCTAGGTAGAAGTAGTGCCAGCATATTTCATTTTTCTTCTATCAAAACTGTAAGATTACAACAAATGAAGTAGTAATGGATGGATGGGTGGGTACTATTATAAAGGTCATTAGTAAAATCAACTTTGGCAAGTTTTTGTCTGATCCATATGCTCCCCTGTCTAACAGCACACAATAACATGCGATGGTGTAAATAAAAAAATCCTGTTCGATTGTATGCAGTATTCCTATGTATATATAGATAAAAAAATACTAAGTTTAAGGTATCAATTAAATTTTATTATTTCACCTTTAAGACGTTTGTGACTCTCAGATACTTAAGTAAAGGTGATTTTTTTTTCTGAGGCCGGGGATATCCATGGCATATCAAAAACCTCTGTGAGTAGGAGTGTTTCGAGAGTGGTGGCCTCTGTTAACCGACGATTAGATAATATTAAATTTCCACAAGAATTAGAAGTATTGTCTGATATCAAGAGGCATTTCTACGAAATGGCAAGGGTTCTAAATGTCATTGGAGCTATTGACGGAACCCTTATTCCCATCAAAGCTCCAAGTACTTTAAGCCAGTTTATGTATGCAGAAAGGGATATCATGCCTTAAATGTACAAGCTGTCGTCGGCCCAGACTTAAGGTAAACTTAGCATTAAGTTGGTAGTTTGCATTGTTACAAGTTGGTGTACACTGCCTAAATTATTATATAACTAACATGTTGTATGGTGTTTAGTGTTGCTTTATCCATTTTTCTGTCGTACTGCGACAATGGCTACTTGAGACAGTATTCTAAGTAATGCTACACTGGAGTATCGTATCATAGACATATGGTTTGGTACCCTGGCACCCAGTCACATATTTATGACATCTGGACCTTAAAGTAACCTTAAAGTTTCTAGTACCATTTTCTTAGACTTTGGTATAACCTGAATGGGGATCAGTCCCACAAACTCTGCATACGAGGTGAACCTTCTACAATAAGATCATTGCGGTTGTTATATAATATAATAACCACGTTTTTACAAGTGTTCCTGTGTGATGCAACGTTCAGTATCAATCAATGACGCTTTCTGTTTCTAGATCAAACAATGACATAATAAATACTGAAACACTAAATGTATACATGTATATACATATTCTTTATTTCCTCCATAAAGGAGAGTATCATGAATACAACAGAACATCAAAACAAGTTTACAATCTATACAAGGACAATGATAAACAGTTATTCACAAAGTTAAAGCAAGAAAAAATATATATATATTTATAGTAAAACCTGTGTAAGCGGTCATCTCTATTAGGCAGCCACCTGTCTTAGGCAACCATATCTTCTATTCCCCATTTCTATACTTTCAGAGTAAATCAACCTGTATTCTGCAACAACCTGTCTTAAAAGGTCACATTTGCTCTTTTCGTTGACTGGCTGCTTCAGACAGATTTGACTGTGTATAGTTATAGGTGTATATACCGCAAATACATCATACATTTATAAACTAATACAACATACTAATTATAACTAACATAGGAACATAATTCACATCTACAATATTAACGCTTGAATGTGCAAATTGTTTTTATCTAATTATCAGATTCACTGACGTAGTCAGCAAATGGCCAGGCTCACAACATGTTGCTAGTGTCTTTGATAACTGTGCATTAAAGAATCACCACCTTGAGATAGTGAACAATGGATGGCTGCTTGGAGATTCTGGTTATCCGCTCAAGAAACACTTAATGACACCAAAACTGCATCCCAGTACTGAGGCTGAGTTGAGTTATAATCAAGCCCATTCAAGGAAAAGGATGGTCGTGGAACGTGCCTTTGGTGTACTAAAGTCTAGATTTAGGTAATAAACATGGTCACATGGTCAAACATTTCTTTAACTTCCTGTTTGTTTTATGTGATGCTATTATGAGAGTTATTTTAATAGTTACATTTCCTTAGAAAGCAATTATAATTATAGAGTTTGCAAATATGTATATTCTGTGTGATGTGCACTTGATGAATTAAAAAAAAATTCTCTGAAACCAACAATTATTGTTTATATTTGTCATATAAACAAATATAATTTAGTTTAGTTTACTAGGATATTTAAGGTCAAAATCAAACAAAGCTCAGATGTGTGAATCTCTTTTAATAAACTTCGCGGGAAATAGTATAACGTCATTTCGCAATTTAACGTTGCGTTGATGTCACGTCTGACATAGAGAACCCTTTCATAACTGTCATTTGTGTCAGAATTATTCCAATCAATGAGATGAAGTGTCTAGTTGTATTTTATTCTTAATGAAAACCAATTGGGTAGATATATAATATGTAATCAAATTGATATATTTGTTTATATTGCATGTTCTTGATAAGATGGCGAAAGTAATTCCTACTTCTGTAGCACATGCTAAAGTTCCCGTGTAATATCAACGCATGCAATACCTTGAAATACTGCATGGTCTTCCTCTATAGAAAACTATAGGGACAATATGAAAGTATACAATAATAAAGTATACAATAGTAGGTCGTATATGAGTAGAACCCTAGTTGTTCCACAAAAACATGTATTAAACAAGGGTTTTGACATTATGTGTTTGAGCGGAGCTGGACTCGAAACCAAGATCTCAATGGTGGGAGGTAACTACTTCTGAAATATGGCCTTTGACCACTCTGCCACAGAGGACACCTTATGTGTTAAAACTATGTTTTGAGCCAATACATGTCTATTTCACCTATTTAGCAATACAAAACTGTGGTACTGAGTTGGTAAAACATATCTATGCTACCTAGATAGCAATACATACCTTAGCATATTATAGTAAGGCATTTTTACCTATGCTGCAAAACTAATTGTTGTTCAACTAAAATTCAATTTAATTTTTAGGTGTTTACACAAATCTGGTGGATGCTTTCCTTTCACCCCATGAAAAAGTGGCCAGAAAGTAACAGCATGTATGCGTCTGCACAATAAGTGTATGGACATGAAAGTGTCCATACCAGATGTCCAGTATGATATTGGAGATGCTGATAACCATGTGTTTGATGGACCAAAAAAATGGAACTGGCGGTCAGATCAGACAAATATTGATTAATAATTTTCTTTAAACCAAAAATGTTATTGTTTATCTATAGCACCAATAATATTTATGCAGCCTCAGAGTTAATGATGTTTTTTTTTAACATTGTCCTATATATCCGTAGTAACTTTATTTACAGAGACCTACATACTAATTTCAGTTCTGCATACAGCACTAATATATTGTGCGAAACATTTAACATTTGTTTAATAACTTTTAAAATCATTTTTTGAATTTATTAAAGTTTTGTCAAAAAGTAAATCAGATAAAATTGAAGGATTTTCTTCTGAACTTCTAGTTTTTCTTACTCTATGTCCAAAAGCATTGCTTATACTACTGTGTTAAAATAGTTTTTCCATCAGTTTCATTAACTCTTTAGATCATTTCAAGCTGACAGAATTATGTCCTTTTCATACAAGTTACATAATTCAGTCTTATAGCAAGCTCACATTTCAGTCATTACAAGCCACACGTTAATGAAACTTCACAAGTTACTTCCCTACCATTAGGACCACTTAAGGAGACACATAGGATAACTCTTATTTTGTATTTAGACAAAATTGATGGATTTTATACTACAAGCTCGTATCTTGGAAGCCACTATTTAAGCCACTATGGATTTAATTAAAATAATAGTTAGTGTTCAATTTCAGTATCAAACAATTATTAGAAGTCTGTCCCTTTATATACTTGTCTTATATAATTTGGTTAATGTTTAGCTCTACTGGCATATTATGCCAGAAAATCTTATGTTGTTGCAGGTTGTCCGTCCGTCAACATTCTAGTTGCGAACACTTAGGTACCCCTGTTCTTTATCGAATCTTAATCAAATTTAATCAATTTATAATTATATACATGACTTATAGTGTAAGTTCAAGAACCAACCAAACTTGGTCACAATGTTTATATTCTTAAAGTTCTGGAACCAGCCAAAATGGTCAATTACAGCCTGAGTTATGGCCCCGGCAATAGGAATCTAGGGTTTTAATTTATTCGGAAGGAAGCAAATAAACTAATCTGTAGGCTGAAGACAATCTGTAATCACATTTCTTTCATATTAATTATAGGAGAAACTTCATATATGTTTGAGTCATTGTGAGCCATTAACATCAAAGACTGTAGAAAGTTTTTTGTTTTTTCGGCTTGTAGAAATCTTTTCGCTTCTGTTTCTTTCAAAAAATTAAGTTTTTCTTTTTTACAGCCAGCATTTATTTTTCAACCTCCAGTCTTTACTTCTCCAGATACAGTAAAGTGATGGAGCAATCACATGCATCTAGAAAAAAGAAAAGAAAATGTGTAATTTCATTTTAGTTTGTACTTAAATTCACCCTTCCGAAAGAATTGTACATTAAAATTGATATTACATTCCTGTTATCATGTAATTTTGTGAACATGTCATAAACCTTACACATACAAAAAATTGTTGATGAAATAAATAAGTTATTTAATTTATTTAATTCAAACTTGTTTACTGATGTTTTGTAATTTCTTATGCCTTGACTGGGCATCTGCCAAAAGGTTTGTTGTGACCACTCATTTACCATCATTATTTGCCCAATCTTAATTGAACTTAGTTAGTTTGTGTATAAATATTCAGTATTCAAATACAGTTTTATTTAGTATTCAAAAGCAGTGACATTGATTTTAAATTGTTATCATTTTCGTCTATTTATGATAATTATTTTCCAATTTTCCTGTACACATTTGCATAGGTTTTCTATATAAATATACAGTACCTAAGATACTATTTATATTAAGAGGGTAATTTATTCCCAAATTTTTAACAGGTGGGGTATTTTTATATCAAGATCTATTGAAGCTTTGGCGTTAATGTGCATAAGATCTAAGATTCACTGCAGTCAGTTCAGTCAGTTTCAATTTATTCAGTTAAACTTACATAATATAACATAAATTATGTTATTTACTTTTACTTAATTTTGCTTCTATAATGAAATCCTATTTTGAACACAGATCTTTGTTGAAAATATTTGGAAGGAGTTAGAACTTAATACCCCATTTTTTTTCAAAGACAATGAGTAAATGTACCCCTTAGTATTACCTCTTTGACGTCTTCTCTTTTTGGAAACTGGTACTGGTGTAATATCTGTTATTATGAAGTAGACATTTTAAGATTGTTAAATCAAGTATTTAATAATCTAAATATGTATATACATACAACTTCTTTTATTGTTATAACTAGGCTGGAAACAAGATTAATTACTTATGCAGTGTTCATCCAGATAGCAACAATTCTTGAGAATAATTTTAGAATTGAACTCAAGAACAAATTTTGAGAAACCAAACCCACATAGAGATTATATTTTTAAACCAAAATTTGCATTCATGGTACATAACAATTAAGTCATATAAACTTTCGCAATTATTCTATCTGTCATGGTAATACAGATAACATAACAATCTCAAACAAACTGAAAGATGGATGGGTCCCTTATATTAATTAAGCAATGCAAGGGTAAAGATTTCAGTACAAGAATTTAAAATTCTTTCAGAATATGTTGAATCATGACAATGCTGATATTTTTTATTCGTTTCTCTAATGCTTTATAGCCTGTGTGGTTCCGGCTAAGAATAGAATCACTGCCGATCTCTGCAGAGGGGTAGGAATCCTCCGAATGAGTGTCATGTTCATTTTATCATTTTTTGTCATGTTCACTATGGTGGTTAAATTATCAACCCCTGTGTGGTTTCAGGGAGCCATATGTGTGATAGAAGAATAGGATCACTGTGGTTCATGCATGTAGTAGGAAGTGACAATTTGAGTAATACGATTTAATAATTCATTCATTCATTCATTCATTCATTCATTCATTCATTCATTTATTCATTCATTCATTCATTCATTCATTCTAATGCTATATATATTATTTAAATGCATAAAGTGTTTCTGTTACCTTCTACGCTACATGAAGTTGTAGCTGGCAAAGCCTCTATGGAACCATTTGATTTTACCATACTGGAACTACCTGAATATTAAATTAACTCATAATTTTACATATATTTAAATTTTAACAAGGGTAGGATGAATTTGAACTGCCTCAATTCGATGGATCTGTCTCGATTAGTGCAAGCCTCACTGCCCTTGGGCATGGTCGCCATAGCCTTTGTTCCCAGCTCGCTGCGATGGAAAGTGGTAGTTGAGCCCCCTTTCGCCAAATATATTTTTAATAACATATATTTTAATTGTTTTATAGAACAGAGGATTGTTTATAATAAACTATTATGGTTACTCATTCTTGTTGCATTATTTTCTTCATTTGTGCTCTTTAAAATGTAAGGTTATTGTAGTTAGTCTCTGTAAATGATTAAGTTTATAATATGATTTGAATAAAAATATATAGTTTAACCTTTTGACGTATTTGTGTTATTGTTGTTTATTACATTTCATTTATGATTTTTTTTTGAATTCCAAAGAAATATTAATTCTCTGTAGGAAATAATAGTTTCCTAGTATAATAATTTCCAATTAGGACCAAATGCATGGCTGTTGAAGAACTGCCAAACACCAGTTGATAATAATCAATCAAACAATTGTATTTACTATTACCTACTTCAGCTTGTCAACTGTGGTTAAATTGTCTACGGTATTCACCTACAAGCATAGACTTTTTCACAACTGATTACCTTTCCAAACATTTCTTTTTCAAAATTGTTTTACATTTGAAATGAATGAGAGTTTCCTATACAAATTGAATTTGGCTATCAATAACTTATCATTGTATAAGATATTTAAATGTAAAACACAACAAAAAATGAGCCCGACTCTTCAAATACTGCAATATGCTGGTGTTCACTTGTCGTTTGTTTGTCTAAAATGAATACAGGCATATATACAGGTCTTGAAAATAAAAAAGAAATATAATATTAATGTATATACATTGATAAAAGATACAGTTTAACTTTAAATAGACTTGTAAACTTTATAATGTTTTAAATAATTATTAAGGATGTCGCTTTCAATTGGGACCATATAGTCATTGTTATAAACAGACAGTTGTCATTGAAAAATAATTTTAAATATACTACATACAGAGTCGTTGATAACAGGTGTGCTCATGACTGGTGTATCTGCAATAAACATACAAGAAAATATTTCAAATAAATATACTGGTAATCAGATTAAAAATAAAAGTCCAATTTCTAAAAATCTTTATGAAAAGTTAAGCTGCCTTTGATAAGCATATATATATATATATATATATATATATATATATATATATATATATATATATCCTTGATGGTTGCTACTGGCACATCTTTTCCCATGTGTTTATTTTAAAACACTTGCATTTTCTCATATCAGTATATTTATAAGGGATGTTACAAATAAATATATTTATGAAAACCATTTGTAGATGAACAATTTCAATAACACATAAATAGTATTATCATTGTTTTTTTTTGCTGCTACTTATGCTGGTTATTTTTATTAAAAGAAGATAAAATAAAAACCTTACCTGCCAGAAACATCTCAAATGTATCGGTTCCTCCGCTAAAACCCTCCAAAACAGGATCGGGCAGGCACGTGATAATCTTTAATACAAAAGATGAAGAGTAGGGTTTTAAATACATGTACATTTTTTAACAAATAATTTTTTTATCATATCACTCTCATTTAATGTAGGTATAAGTTTAAATGCTGAAATGAATAAAATAGACAGTGGAATGAAAATGATTTTATATTATTATACCTTTTCCTCCTAGTCTTTCATGTAACATTCGGGAGGAGGTCAACAACCAGTTTGTTTCGCTAGACCCCTTCTCTCACGTTCCTTTTTCTTTGTAACGCTCTTAACCTCGGCCCATTTCTTTTTTATCTCTTCTGTCGTCCTCTCTGCGACACCCTCACAGTTGACTCTAAATAATTTAAATCATTGAAATTAGTAGACTGTTAAAAAATGCGTGGATGAACAGCTTATTTTCATATAAAATTTAGATATCCAATCTGCTGTCTCGGGAGACACAAAATAATAATCTTTACAAATGGCTCCTTAGTGAAAAGTCGCACAAAGTGAAAACATAATTTGGTATGTAAGATAATTGATGATTCATACCTTGAACCGTATAAAGGATATAAATACCGTGACCAGATCAATGTGCATCTGTGTGGAATGAGAACCCAATATTCATGGATATACAAAACTAAAAGCTGCACTCGCAACTAAATACAAGCAATTGTTTACCTTTCTGAAATTTCTTTCCAAGCAAGAGTCCTGTCATCCCCCGTGACTTTCGATGAAAACTTGGCTTCGATGACAGCTTGTTTAGTGAGGTAGCTGTCAACCAGCACGCGAACTTCTTTCTCATACCAGTTCACTTTACATTTCAATGGCATTTTTGGTTTTGTTGTTGTTGACATCCGCCGTTGACATCAGCGTTAGTGCTTTCTATTAGTCCGCGCGCGCACAGGAAATAGGGTTATGGGTAAATCATTGTCCTAACAATTCGCAGCTACGAATTCGCAGCCGGATATCGTACGAACGTCTTAGTGAAACAGTCGCATAATTTTCGTACGAATTTCGTAAATTCAATTCTTAAGCTTAAGAATTTCGTAGACTTACGAAACGGGCCCCAGGTTAAAAGATGTGGCTACTTACCTCTACATCAGGCAATAACTGTATACTGCGTCATCATCTGGCATATATACATTGGTCTTCGTACTCGGTGAAATAACACGCATCAGGTCCATAGATGTTGCTACTTACCTCTTCATCAGGCAATGACTGTATACTGAGTCATCAACAGGCATTTATACATTGGTTTTTGTACTCGGTGAAATTACACACATCAAGTCCATAGATATGGCTAATTACCTCTTCATCGGGCAATAACTGTATACTGCGTCATCAACAGGCATATATACATTGGTATTTGTACTCGGTGAAATTACACACATCAGGTCAAAAGATGTGACTACTTACCTCTTCATTAGGCAATAACTGTATACTGCGTCATCAGCAGACATATATACATTGGTGTTCGTACTCGATGAAATTACACATATCAGGACCATAGAGGTGGCTACTTACCTCTTCATTGGGCAATAACTGTATACTGAGTCATCAACAGGTATATATACATTGGTGTTCGTACTCGGTGAAAATACACACATCATGTCCATAGTTGTGGCTACTTACCTCATCATCAGGCAATAACTGTAAACTGCGTCATCAACAGGCATATATACATTAATTTGGTGTTCGTACTCGGTGAAATTATACACATCAGGTCCACAGATGTCGCTACTTACCTCTTCATCAGGCAATAACTGTATACTGCGTCATCAACAGGCATATAAGCATTGGTCTTTGTACTCAGTGAAATTACAAACATCAGGTCAATAGCTATGGTACTAACCTCTTCATCGGGCAATAACTGTATACTGCGTCATCAACAGGCATATAAACATTGGTTTTCGTACTCGATGAAATTACACACATCAGGTCCATATATGTGAGTATTTACCTCTTCATTAGGCAATGACTTTATACTGCGTCATCGACAGACATATATACATTGGTGTTCGTACTCGGTGAAATTACACATATCAGGGCCAACGATGTCCTTTCTTACCTTTTCATCAGGCAATAACTGTATACTGCGTCATCAACAGGCAAATACACATTGGTCTTCGTACTCGGTGAAATTACACACATCAGGTCCATAGATGTCGCTACTTACCTCTTCATCAGGCAATAACTATATACTGCGTCATCAACAGGCATATATAAAATTGTGTTGATACTCGGTGAAATAACACACATCAGGTCCATAAATGTGGCTATTTACAACTTCATCAGGCAATAACTGTATACTGTCTCATCAACAGACATATAAACATTGGTGT
Organism: Panopea generosa; assembly: GCA_029582155.1. Classification (NCBI taxonomy): domain Eukaryota; kingdom Metazoa; phylum Mollusca; class Bivalvia; order Adapedonta; family Hiatellidae; genus Panopea; species Panopea generosa. The sequence continues at coordinate 98,182,154 of CM055894.1, read as the reverse complement.
TCGTACTCGGTGAAATTACACACATCAGGTTAATAAATGTGGCTTCTTACCTCTTTATCGGGCATTAACAGTTTACCGCGTCATCAACAGACATCTATACATTGGTCTTCGTACTCGGAGGAATTACACACATCAGGTCCATAAATGTGGCTACTTACCTCTTAATTAGGCAATAACTGTATACTGCGTCACAAACAGACATATATACATTAGTCTTTGTGCTCGGTGAAATTACTCACATCAGGTCCATAGATGTGACTAGTTACCTCTTCATCAGGCAATTACTGTATACTGCGTCATCAACAGGCATATATATATTGGTGTTCGTATATTAGGTGAAATTACAAACATCAGGTCCATAGATATTGCTACACACCTCTTCATCAGGCAATTACTGTATACTGCGTCATCAACAAACATATATACATTGATGTTCGTACTCGGTGAAACTACTCACATCAAGATCATAGATATGGCTACTTACCTCTTCATCAGGCAATAACTGTACACTGTGTCATCAACAGGAATATAAACATTGGTCTTCGTACTCGGTGGAATTACACACAACAGGTCCACAGATATGGCTACTTACCTCTTCATCCGGCAATAACTGTATACTGCTTCATCAACAGACATATATACCTTGGTCTCCGTACTAGGTGAAATTACACACATCAGGTCCATAGATATGGCTACTTACCTCTACATCAGTCAATAATTGTACACTGTTTCATCAACAGGCATATAAACATTGGTCTTCGTATTCGGTGAAATTACACACATCAGGTCAATAGATGTGTCTACTTAACTCTTCATCAGGCAATAACTGATTACTGCGTCATCAACAGGCATATAAACATTGGTCTTCGTATTCGGTGAAATTACACACATCAGGTCCATAGTGACGGCTACATACCTCACCATCAAGCAATAACTGTATACTGCGTCATCATCAGGCATATAAACATTGGTCTTCGTATACGGTGAAATTACACACATCAGGTCCATAGATGTGTCTACTTAACTCTTCATCAGGCAATAACTGATTACTGCGTCATCAACAGGCATATAAACATTGGTCTTCGTATTCGGTGAAATTACACACATCAGGTCCATAGTGACGGCTACATACCTCACCATCAAGCAATAACTGCATACTGCGTCATCATCAGGCATATAAACATTGGTCTTCGTATACGGTGAAATTACACACATCAGGTCCATAGATGCGGCTTCTTACCTCTTCTTCAGACAATAACTGTATACTGCGTCATCGATATGCATATTACATTGATCTTCGTACTCGGTGAAATTACATACATCAGGTCCGTAGATGTTGCTACTTACCTCTTCATCAGGCAATAACTGTACACTGCGTCATCAACAGGCATATATACATTTGTGTTCTTAGTCGATAGAATTACACACATCAGGTCCATAGATGTGGCTACTTACCTCTTCATTTGACAATAACTGTATACTGTGTCAACAACAGACATATATACATTGGTTTTCGTATTCGGTGAAATTACACACATCAGGTCCATATATGTGACTACTTACCTCTTCATTGGGCAATAACTGTATACTGCATCATCAATATACATCTATACATTGGTCTTCGTGCTCGTTGAAATTACACACACATCAGGTTTATAGATGTGACTACTTACCTCTTCCTCAGGAAATAACTGTATATTGCGTCATCAACAGGCATATATACATTTGTGTTCGTACTCGGTGAAATTACACACATCTGGTCCATATATGCGGTTACTTACCTCTTCATCCGGCAAAAACTGTATACTGCGTCATCAACAGGCATATATACATTGGTCTTCGTACTCGGTGAAATTACAAACATCAAGTCCATAAATGTGACTTCTTACCTCTTCATTTGGGAATAACTGTATAATGCGTCATCAACAGACATATATACATTGGTCTATACGCCCGGTAAAATTAAACACATCGGTTCCATAGAAGTGTTTACTATACTCTTTATCAGGCAATAACTGCTTACTGCGTCAACAACAGACATATATACATTTTTGTTCGTACTCGGTGAAATTACACACATCATGTCCATAGATGTGGCTACTTACCTCTTCATCAAGCAAAAACTGTATACTGCTTCATCAACATTCATATAAACAATGGTCTTCGTACTCGGTGAAATTACACACATCCGGTCCATAGATGTTGCTACTTACCTCTTCATCAGGCAATAACAGTTTACTGCTTCATCATCAGGCATATAAAACTTTGTATTCGTATTCGGTGAAATTACAAACATCAAGTCCGTAGATGTAGCTACTTTCTCTTCATCAGGCAATAACTGTATACTGCGTCATCATCAGGCAAATCAACAATGGTCTTCGTACTCGGTTAAATTACACACATCAGGTCCATAGATGTGGCTACTTACCTCTTCATCCGGCAATAACTGTATACTGCGTCATCATCAGGCAAATCAACAATGGTCTTCGTACTCGGTTAAATTACACACATCAGGTCCATAGATGTGGCTACTTACCTCTTCATCCGGCAATAACTGTATACTGCGTCATCAACAGGCAAATATACATTGGTCTTCGTATTCGGTGAATTTACATTCATCAGACCCATAGATGTGGCTACTTACCTCTTCACCAGGCAATAACTGTATCATGCGTCATCGACAGCCATATTTACATTGATCTTCGTACTCCGTGAATTTACATATATCAGGTCCGTGTATGTGGTTACTTACCTCTTCATCGGGCAATAACTGTATACTGCGTCATCAACAGGCATATATACATTTGTTTTCGTACTCGGTAGTATTACACACTTCAGGTCCTTATATGTTGCTGCTTACTTCTTCGTCCGACAATAACTGTATACTGTGTCATCAACAGGCAAATATACATTGGTCTTTGTGCTCGGTGAAATTACACACATCAGGTCTATAGATATGACTACTTACCTCTTCATCAGGCAATAACTGTATACTACGTCATTAACAGGCATATATACATTCGTCTTCGTACTCGGTGAAATTACACACATCAGGTCCATAGATGTGGCTACTTACCTCTTCATCGGGCAAAAATTGTATACTGATTCACTAACAGGCATATATATATTTGTGTTCGTACTCAGTGAAATAACACACATCATGTCCATAGATGTGACTACTAACCTCTTCATTAGTTAATAACTGTATACTGCGTCATCAACAGACATATATACATTGGTCTTTGTTCTCGGTGAAATTACACACATCAGGTCTATAGATATGACTACTTACCTCTTCATCAGGCAATAACTGTCTACTACGTCATCAACAGGCATATATACATTGGTCTTCGTACTCGGCGAAATTACACACATCAGGTCCATAGATGTGGCTACTTACCTCTTCATCGGGCAACAATTGTATACTGAGTCACTAACAGGCATATATACATTTGTGTTCGTACTCGGTGAAATTACACACATCAGGTCTATAGATGTGGCTACTTACCTTTTCATCCGGCAATAACTGTATACTGTGTCATCAACAGGCATATATACATTGGTCTTCGTACTCGATGAAATTACACACGTCAGGTCCAAAGATGTGACTACTTACCTATTCATTAGGCAATAACTGTATACTGCGTCATCAACAGACATATATACATTGGTCTTTTTGTTCGGTGAAATTACACACATCATGTCTATAGATATGACTACTTATCTCTTCACTGGGTAATAACTGTATACAGAGTCATCAACAAGGCATATATACCTTTGAGTTCATACTCGTTGAAATTACACTCATCAGGTCCGTAGATGTGGCTACTTACTTCTTTATCAGGCAATAACTGTATACTGCGTTATCAACAGGCATGTATACATTTGATTTCGTACTCGGTGAAATTACACACATCAGGTCCATCAATGTGGCTACTTACCTCTTCATCAGGTTATAACTGTAAACTGCGTCATCATGAGGCATATCTAAATTGGTCTTCGAATTCGGTGACATTACACAATTCAGGTCCATTGATGTGGCTACTTACATCTTCGTCAGACAATAACTGTATACTGCGTCATCAACAGTCATATATACATTTGTCTTTGTACTGGTTGAAATTACACATATCAGGTCAATAGATGTGACTACTTACATTTTCATCAGGCAATAACTGTCTGCTGCGTCATCAACAGGTATATATTCATTGGTCTTCGTACTCGGTGAAGTTACACACATCAGGGCCATAGATGCGACTACTTACCTCTTCATCAGGCAATAACTGTATACTGCGTCATCAACAGGCATATATACTTTGGCCTTCGTACTCGGTGAAATTACACACATCAGGGCCATAGATGTGGCTATTTACCTCTTCATCATGTTACAACTGTATACTGAGTCATCAACAAGCATATAAACATTTGTGTTCGTACTCGGTGAAATTACACACATCATGTCCATAGATGTGGCTACTTACTTTTTCATCCGTCAATAACTGTATACTGCGTTATTAACAGGCATATATACATTGGTCTTCGTACTCGGTGAAATTACACACATCAGGTCCATAGATATGGCTACTTACCTCTTCATCCGGCAATAACTGTATACTGCGTCATCAACAGGTCTATATACATTGGTCTTCTTACTCGATGGATTAACAAACATCAGGTCCATAGATGTTGCTTCTTACCTCTTCATCGGGCAATAACAGTATACTGCGTCATCTACAGACGTATATTATTTGTCTTCATACTCGGTAAAACTGCACACATCAGGTCCATAGATATGGCTACTTTCCTCTTCATCAGACAAGAGCTGTATTCTGCGTAATCATCAGGCATATAAACATTGGTATTCGTATTCGGTTGAATTACAAACATCAGTTCCATAGATGTGGCTACTTACCTCTTCATCAGGTAATAACTGTATACTGCGTCATCAACAGGCATGTATACATTGGTCTTCGTGCTCCGTGAAATTACACACATCAGGTCCATAGATATGGCTACTTACCTCTTCATCGGGCAATAACTGTATCCTGCGTCATCAACAGGCGTATATACATTGGTGTTCGTACTTGGTATAATTACACACATCAGGTCCATTGATGTGGCTACTTACCTCTTCATAGGGCAATAACTGTATACTGCGTCATCAACAGGCATATATACATTGGTCTTTGTACTCAGAGAAATTACACAAATCAGGTCCATATATAGTTGCTTAACTCTTCATCAGGTAATAACTGTATACTGCTTTATCAACAAGCATATATACATTGGTCTTCGTACTCGGTGAAATTATACACATCAGATCCATAGATGTGTCTATTCACCTCTTCATCAGGCAATAGATGTATACTGCGTCATCAACAGGCATATATACATTGGTTTTCGTATTCGGTGAAAATACACACATCAGTTAAATTGATGTTGCCACTTACCTCTTCATCAGGTAATAAATGTATACTGCGTCATCAACAGGCATATAAACATTGGTCTTCGTACTCGGTGAAATTACACACATCAGGTCCATAGATGTGGTTACTTACTTCTCCATCAGGCAATAACTGTAACCTGTGTCATCAACAGGCAGATATACATTTATCTTTGTACTCGGTAAAATTACACACATCAGATCAATAGATATGGCTATTTACCTCTTCATCAGGCTATAACTGTATAATGCGTCATCAACAGGCATATATACATTGGTCTTCGTACTCGATGAAATTACACACATCAGGAACATAACTATAGCTACCTACCTCTTCATCAGGTAATAAATGTATACTGCGTCAACAACAGGCATATAAACATTGATCTTCGTACTCGGTGAAATTACACACATCAGGTCCATTGATGTGGCTACTTACCTCTTCATCAGGTAATCACTGTAAACTCCGTCATCATCAGCCATATATACATTGGTCTTCGTACTCGGTGAAATTACACACATCAGGTCCATAGATGTGGCTATTTACCTTTTCATCAGGCAATAACGGTATACTGCGTCATCAACAGACATATATACATTAGTCTTCATACTCGGTAAAACTACACACATCAGTTCCATAGATATGGCTACTTACCTCTTAATCGGGCAATAACTGTATACCGTGTCATCAACAGGCATATATACATTGGTGTTCGTACTCGGTTAAATTACACACATCAGGTCCATAGATGTGACTACTTACCTCTTCATCGGGCAATAACTGTATACTGTGTCATCAACTGGCAATTATACATTGGTGTTCGTACTCTTTGAAATTACACCCATCAGGTCCATAGATGTGACTACTTACCTCTTCATCAGGCAATAACTGTATACTGCGTCGTCAACAGGCATATATACATTGATGTTGGTGCTCGTCGAAAGTACACACATCAGGTCCATAAATATGGCTATTTACCTCTTCATCGGGCAATAACGGTATACTGTGTCATCAACAGGCATATATACATTGGTGTTCGTACTCGGAGAAATTACACAAATCATGTCCATAGAAGTGGCCACTTACCTCTTCATCGGGCATTAACTGTATACTGCGTCATCAACAGGCATACATACATTGGTCTTCATACTCGGTGAAACTACACCCATCAGGTCAATAGATGTGGCTACTTACCTCTTCATCATGCAATAACTGTATACTGCGTCATCAACAGGCATATAAACATTGGTCTTCGTAATCGGTAAAATTACACACATCAGGTCCATAGATTTGGCTACTTACCTCTTCATCAGGCAATAACTGTATACTGAGTCATCAACAGTCATATATACATTGGTCTTCGTACTCGGTGAAACTACACACATCAGGTCTATAGATGTGGCTACTTATCTCTTCATCAGGCAATAACTGTATTCTGCGTCATCAACAGGCATATATACATTGGTTTTCGTACTCGGTGATATTACCCACATCAGGTCCATAGATGTGGCTATTTACCTCTTCATCAGGCAATAACTGTATACTTCGTCATCAACAGGCATATATAAATTGGTGTTCGTACTCGGTTAAATTACATACATCAGGTCCATAGATGTGGCTACTTACCTCTTCATCGTGCAATACCAGTATACTGCGTCATCAACAAGCATATATACATTGGTCGTCTTACTCGGTGATATTACCCACATCAGGTCCATAGATGTGGCTACTTACCTCTTCATCAGGCAATAACTGTATACTGTGTCATGAACAGGCATATATACATTGGTGTTCGTACTCGGTTAAATTACATACATCAGGTCCATAGATGTTACTTCTTACCTCTTCATCGGGCAATAACAGTATACTGCGTCATCAGCAAGCATACATACATTGGTTTTAGTTCTCGGTTAAATTACACACATCAGGTCCATAGATATCTATTCGTGTAACACACCACCAAGTATTCATTCGATTTGCCAGTAATGAGTAAATATATGTTTTGTTTTGAACTACATTGATTCCGGAAGTGGTATGGTGTGCTGTATTCATACGACATATGCTAGATAGTAAAATACATTGATATTCGCTGTATAGAACTCTCCCGAAGATACGGTCGTTTGTTTCTTCTTATCAACCAGGATATCCACATGGACAGGTTGTGTGCCACCCGTTGTATTGCACCTGATTGTGATGGTGTGGAACAGTGTACCATATATACACTGCTTACAACCCTCATAGTCTCTAGTGTCCACAAACATCGGGGTAGTCGGTGGAACTGAATGTAAAAACATAACAAATGTCTCGAACATTTATTGAACAGGATGTTATATAACGTCATTTCAAAGTGATGAATATACTTTTTAACGTTAACACAGCATAATATAACGATACTGGAAAGATATGCTAGCTTAATTAATGTTTACATCGGTATTTCAAACACAGTCCTTTTTCAAAGCTATATGGTGTTATTTGGAATTTACAATCAACTATTATTAAAGACTTCGACATGAATATGAATTTAATCATTTTTGATCGCATGAAAAACTGATATTGATAGACACTGGCTCATTTCAAGGCCAAAATTTAATTGCAATTATTTGTTACCTGAATATGTCTTAAAGAGACGTACAAATTCCAGTTTCTCTATTTACACATATTGTAATACCGTGAATGATAGTATAGATGTCAACATGTAATTGCGTAACTGATATCTGCATATGTTTGCTGTGCACGAATCAAAAAAATTCAGTAATATTCTCAATAACACTTAATGAATTCTTCTTTCAAACTACATTAAAATGAAAACAATAAAAAAATCGAACTACTCTATCACATAATTATTATTATATTTGGTTTAAATCAGTGTTCACAAAAGTTTAATTATTCTACATATGTACAGAATATTTACATATCTAGTACTTAGACGAACTAACTGTCTCCACTATTTCGGTAAAAAAAGATCTCTACTAAATAGCAGTCTGAGAGTACTGTACGGAATCAGATATCATTAGAACCCGATAGAACTAGATATCCAAAACTATCAAAATACTGATATTTGATGGAAAACAATCTCAGCCTAATATGAAAGTTTTGTAAGAAATAAAATATCTACTTTAACCTGAGACCCTTGCCTATAAATATATCTACCAAATATCGGAGTACTCAATGTTCCAAGATATGTCTATTTAAATATAACTGCTTAGTGAACCTAGAGTTTTACATGTAACTATGTACTAACTGCTTAGTGAACTTAGATGTCCACACCTGTCCAAATACTACTGCTCAGTGAACCTAGATGTTTACACCTAACTAAATACTAACTGCTCAGTGAACCTTATTGTCTACGCCTGACTAGATACTTGTGTTTGGTGAACACAAATGTATGTACCTAGCTAAATACATGAACGTCTCGGTGGAACTATATATCAAATAGATATTAGCAATTATACAGACAGCTACGTGTTTTTCTATAGTTTTACGAGATAAAAGTATTTATAATCCTCGGTAATATTCCTAATTGACATACATCCGTGGTATGTAACCCAGCTCAACATCGGCAGCAGTTACAACCCGCGTTTTACGCTGATACAACAATCCACAATCCGCCATTTCTAAATATATATAAATAAAACATAGTATCCAATATATATAGCATGAATTGCGGCATATGTGATCTTCATATTTTTGCCGTTCTTTTTTCATTTAGAAATACTGGTTGTAACTGCCATTCTTGAAAAAATAATAGTTATTGATTTACATTTTACTTAGTACATGCATATATTAAAAATATGGTATCAAGTATATAGTAAGTTTAGTTGCCAATGTGATATTTATCTTTTAGCCGTTCATATTTCATTTAGAACTACAGGTTTTAACTGCCAGTCTTGAATCAGATATTTTGCTTAGTACATGTTTGTATAAAATATTTATGTACTTTTAACGTTATTTGCATTTTTATATATTATATTTCAAATATAAAAATAATAAAATAAAGAATTAAAATTATATATTGCAAATACCTGAAATGTTTATTTGTATTTTCATGTCACATTCTGTGTGCGGTGTGAAAATTTTGGCGGAGACGGTAGCATTTCCACTTAGAGTGTAATTGGAGAAGTTTAAGTAGTATATTGAATCCCTTTCATACACCGACATCACGTGACTTGATACTCTATTGTACTGCCATGTAATATGTGTATTCTTGAAGTAGTATTCACGTGATAGTTCCAAAGTTATGTTTAAAGGTCTATTTCTAACAACTGGTTCAGTAACAGAAAACTCAACAGTCAGATACCAAGTAGCTGCAAAGAGAGATAACACTTTGACGATATACGCATTACTTTACTGTAAATGTTTTTGGTATTCATCCAATAGAAACTACAAGGTATAATTAGACTTCTAAGACAAAAGTTAGAATGAATAGCCTCGAGATTTTCAAAACAATATGTTGCCATTGTGTTCAGTAAATAAACAGAAATATGGAAACCGCTTACATTGGTTCATATGTATTGTTTCGTTCTTTTATGTATTTGCGCAGACGAGAGATTTATGTTTAAATCATCTGAAACGTTCACCTAAGGAACTATTATTTTCATACTGGGTATTGGATCCTATAACTCATGCAGCATGCGTAACTACCACAAATAAGACGACGTTTCCTTCAACTGCGCTGTTGCATCGTCGTCAGTAATGTACCAGGCGCTGCTGACATCACAGCTACCGAGATTTCTAATCCTGAAAGAAACTAAACTGCTTAAATGACTTCGAATTTTATAACGACGTGGGACATTCCTTACAAGAAATTATTTCAATGGATCTACACCAAGTAGTGTTCTCCAAAGATTAGCAAACTAATCCAAACAAAAATAAAACATAAAACACATGTTTACATGTAACTAGTATAATAGTGAATGTTTGTAAAGCTATATATGAAGTGTATGAAATATCAATGTTGTAGAAAAAGAGCAATTTGAATAAAAAATCTTATTTTTATTTTTATTTAGGAAATTATATGTGAACGTATTCGATGTTACATCCAAATGACTTTGTTGATATATGCATTTTAAATCATGTACTTTTACTGACTATTCATTTGATATGAATGTGCTTTTTGTGAGAGTTGTCAAACACAAACAAAATGTAATGCAATTACGCACTGGTATTCTAATGATACAGAGCCGAACAAATCAAAAATGTCTTCCGCAAAAAGTATATTTAAACTATGAAAATATCCTGCTTTAAACAAGTAACAATGCTCTATTAACAATTTTTGGCAAAATTATTTTTTCAATTTTATCCGAATAAAGTCTCTATAGATGATAATATCAAGAGACAATGCCCTTAATATAGACACAAACAGTATCAACACTGGATGGTCTACATGATCCCAAGGTATTATGACTGAGATAAACAGAGTTTTAATATATTGCATACAAACGGATATACCATTAGCATAACTCCGTATTAGGTAAATAAAAGCGTACCTTTACCGTCAACAAAACCTTAAATGAAAATAACAGAAATGAGATAAATACATTTATCCTTTTTTTGTGTATAAAAGTCTAATCACGAATGTTGTACAATTACTGTATTACATGTATATAGTTTGTCTTTTATTTAGAATTGCATATACTGGTTCACATTATCAATCCATTCCATGCGTTTTAATTTGTACTGTAGTTAATACTTTACTAATGAGGGACAGCAGCATTATCTTCCTCATATATTAAACAATGATAAAACTAGAAATTACTCAGAACATCAAACGGTGACCGGCTATTGTGTCACGGCCGAAAGTGCAATCGAAACCGGAAAACTATATACGCTGGGCAGTTTATTAAGTTCGTAATAAACTATGACCTTATCAATATCCATCTAACATGTCACGTCTCCAAATATTTACGATTGAACTGATTTTGAGTATATATTGAACGTGTATGAAAGTTTTGTTATAATGATGTTTAATTGGAAAAAGAGGAAAAATAGTACGTTTTTATTTAAAAACACCATAGCTAAATGAAATCGATGAATGCTTATTCAAATCTCGACGCATTGTTTTTTCTTTAATAAATGCTTTTTTAATATCTTAATTGATTGTTCATGTGAACCACAATACGGGCGAATAGATTTTGTATAAAGTATATAAAGGGCATTCCCTCAAACACAAGGACGGATGTAACGTTAAGTTTTATTGGGTCCAATACAATTAAGAGCGAAATTGATTACAGAAAGCTGTCTTTTTCGGTCAATTGTGTAATTTACCATCTCATTTCTTGGCAAAATATATATTTTCAAATAGACTTATACGTTATAATGACAACCCGTATAATTAAAGAGGGTTTATTTCTGAAATATATAACTTGTTAAGACATTACAAATAAGTTCGTTTTTAGGATGTTTTAGGATTTTAGGCTAACCATTGTGTTTGAACAATGAAATATTACAAAAGGAATAAGAAGTACGTTTTTCTCTCTTTGTTCGAAGTTTCACATCTCTATCAAGGACAAGACGTATTCTGTATTTTTGTTATTAATGATGAAAACTATATTACCACCAGTCACATTTTGAAAAATTAAATATATTTTTCGTCATTATAAATATATGGACACACAACCTATAAGAACTGTGTTTATTTTTTTCAAAATGAAGCAAAAATTATTGTTTTAAATGTGGATACGGTTCACATAAAAGCCGTGTACACATTTTTGAAATGACGATATAACTTCATTTTTCAAATGTGGAAACAACATTTTTAAGCCGTATTCACATTTAAAAATTGTAAAGTGTTCACGTTGTTTTTTTTTCAATTTCGGGCATGGTATTGATTAGTGGTGCGTCCACATTTTAAATATCTATAATTTATATTCATAATACTTGATATCCGGCACATCAGGGGAAGATTCTTTTCTGAGAAGTCATTTCCTTTGGGTAAAAAAAAGGAAAAAAAGTTATCCATTATCTTTTTGAGGGAAGAAATCAGTAATAATGAAATGTGACAACACGTCCTAAATTTTGGCATTTACATAATGCTTGAATTTTTTTCGAATGAGTTATGGAAGGAAATGAAAATAGAAATTATCCACAATTTGTTTTCGTTTAAATATATATTATTGCAACATATACAAACACATACATATTACAAAAATAAAATAAATAAAAAAATGTTGGGTAACAAATATTCACCACGCTATTGATGGCAATCCCCTTGAAACGATGAATTGCATTATATATCGATGGCTTAGTACCATAAGGTGGACATGTACAAAGGAAATTTATACATAAATTAAGATGTTACACAAATACATTATAACTCATATAAAACATGACGAAAAAAGTAGAAAGAATTTTAAAGCTTAAATAATACTAAACAATACAAAAATTAGAAGAAACAGTATTAAGCATCATGACATTAATAAACCTGATGTTAATTCAAAAAAATATAAATAAATAAATAAATAAATAAAAGGGATTTTTAAGGACACAGGACACACTATGTTTATAGAAGCTGACACTTGTTATTTTACCTTTAACACTTGGCAACTGTTTTATTTAAACAACTTTTCATGTTTAATTGCAAATATCAGGGAAATCTGCTTGTTATGTAACTGCAATACATTATTGTCCTATTATGTATTCAGTCAAACATGTGTAAGCGGTCACCTCTATTACGGTATATTTTAGTTATTCATATTATTAGATCACTGGACAGAAAACAGAGGAAATCATGCTTTCATTCGGATAACGGTATCAACCGCAGAGTGAATGTTATATAAGAAATATATGAGCCTTATTTAGGAAGAAGAGAATGAAAAGATGAAATGGAAAAAGAAGTGGTGAAGAAAAGGAAGAAAATATGAAAAATAGGAAAACGAAGAAAAAGAAGGCAAGGCAGAAAAAACACGACACAAAGAAGAAAAAGATTAGTTTGTACTAATTTATTTTATCTTGAATACGATGAAAGCTCAGAGCGTATATGAACCGCTTTCGAGTCCGCTTCCTCGGTCGAACCAGTACTGAGTAATGTTTTATAAGTGGTATCTGGTCTTTCTGGGGATCGAACCCGTAACCTCTGGCGTGAGCGGCCAACACTCTATCCATTAGACTAAATGAGATTAGATTAGATTAGAAGGAAGAGGACGAAAAAAAATGAGGAGAAAACTCACACAATACTAGTACAACAGAGTATAAAGAATAAATAAAATATGAATATATCATTTTGTTTCAGGTACCAAAAGATAACGGTAACTACCCGTTCCCAGAACTAATAAACCAGCCGTTTGTTGTTGATGGCGACAATTACTTCGTTACGGCATACTTTGAAGATCCTGGTCAGCTATTATCACGTCACATTAATTTTTCTTTTATTTATTTCGTTAAGCTATCCCGGGAATACACACTTTACAGTTACGCATGTAACTAAGAATACACATGAACATAAATCTTATGAAAATGTGGAGTGCGTGGTCTAGTGGTAGAGCATCGAATCTAGGATTGGAGGGTCGTGGGTTCGGTCTTCCGCCATGGCTATGTGAAGAGGAGTTAATCCACATACGCTTAGTACTGGTTCTACCAAGAAAGGTTAAAAGCGTCAATTGTATAAGTTGCAATAACCAATTTCACAATCAAAGTAAAATGAATAAGTTTGAATAACAAATTAATGAAACATTACATGTATGTGTGATTAATAAAGATATGATATATACAAAACCTGGCACCGCAGTAAACGACACGTCTAATTAATTTATTTTAATCTTTAAAAGTTGACTCCAAGGATCCTGCATGGCCGAATGAGCTGAAGCGATGTCGTATAATGACCCATTACCTATAGCCGCTCAGATCGTGTGGTCCAGAAACGTTAGGTTTGTCAGCTACTTGTGGATAGACGGTGATATTTCTCGGTACTCCTACTATTCCGAGGTCTCTCTTTCCAGTAAAACTGACCTTGCTATATAAACCAATATTGTGTTGAAAATGACGTTAAACTCCATTACAACGTCTGCTGTCAAAATTAATTCTACGTTACATTAAACATCAGCATAGCGGCTTGCGACAAAAACATGTAAAACTCAACAACTTTCATACATTATCAACAATGTGTTACTTAGCGTGAGAAGAATACATTTGACAAGCGTTATCTGACTTTCTGAAATCATACAACACAGAATATTAATCAAAGGTTTTTGGATAATAAATTTTGCATGTAGTCAGTAAAGAAAACAATTGACATAAATTGCATGTGCCTGCAGCGTGAAACACATTTAAAATTTGATATATGTTAAGATTATATCCCTTTGTACTATTTCCATTTTAATAGTATGATGTCATGACATAACGGTTGAACACTATTGTATTACATGTATTATTATATTTAAATCAAATTGTATTATTTTGCGTATTTCAGATGACCTGTGTGAAACAAGTGCTAATTCTGTTGACGACTATCTGAGTACGGGTGCTGGACTTTGGCTTCAGAATGGCACGCATCCGGTCAGTGACTCGACAGAAATACCACAACGTCAAAGTGATCTGGGAAAAACAATGTGGAATGAAGGGCCATGTTTTAAAACAATGGGTATGTAGGTACTATTGTTTCATTAGATATTGTTTCGGTTACACTGTGTGAATGCACGGAAGCAGGACGATATATTATCATTTGTCACAATCAGCTGACAGGATCTTATACGAGAAGATATTATTTTATCTGTTTACAAAGCAACATGAACATATACGAGTGTAATGCACCAAGCTTCTTTTTTTTTCATTTAATGATATTTAATGATTCACCTCTGTCATTGGCTCCGGACTACTTTCAGCTTCACCTGACTTTCCAGTCACATGATCATGGCCATTTCGAAATGGCTTACCAACTATTGAAAATAACGCTCGTCATCTGTTTTGTCTGTACAGCATACTCTTAACGCTTCTCGTATCCAACAGGCAAACTGACAATTAAATATCTATTTTTGCTCGCCAAATATAACAGGGCATCACGCTCTTTATATCCCTGAAAATGATGTTTGCATCATAACAACGAAGATCGTGTTGTTACTCCATGTTTGTTTACATTTGCTCTGCGTAAACAAAACAAGAAAATAGTCATCTTTTATTATTGTAAAAGTTGCTTTTGTTTCGCTTTGTTCCAATGTAACATAGTGATGATTTGTTTCCACATAGGCTTACAATAGGCTTACAACTGCATAGAGTGTAATTAGCAAGTTTAATAAAAAAATCTTGAAATTTAGCCTTTTACAGAGGTGAATGAGTGTAACGAACGATAACTCTGCGAAGGAGATTGATCTGAGGCACAAAACCATTCCAGATACTCAAGGATTAAAACAATACGTTTAATTAGATCAGATCTTCACTGTCCCTAGTTAAATGAAATATCCCAAATGTGTATCCATATTTCAGGTGTACATTACTGGTACAATATTAGAGAGGACATGTCGTGCAACACATTTTTCCCGGTCTTCTTGCTATATAATAACGGTATGCTTATCGCATTCGGATGGGCCTTTGGTGTGAATTTGAACAACTCAAAATGGATGGAGAATCCAACAGCGGCCATCTATCCGGTAAACAACCGATACACGCTTTAATTACTTAACATATACTTTGTGTCAGCAACTACATGTATATAAATGAAATTGTATTGCACATGTATAACACCTTTATCACTCCTATTCGTTATGACCCTGTAAAGGGTGGGGACCGCGGAAACGACTAGCACTGTCAGTAATATCCAGAGGTCATGAGTTCAAATTAATGCCAGTCCCAGTTTATGTGATGACTGGCAAGAAACTCTAAACTCAGCTCTGAATATGTCTCTGAATATGTCGGGAAGAAGCCATTAGTGGTTTGCAGAGATAAGGGGCGTCAAATACTTGTTAGTTGGAACTAATATTAAATATTAAATTGAGCGTGACTTAGACTTTCACCGTATTGTAGCAACATCCATTTTATTAAATTACAATCATAATACTGCTAATAATAAAACATATTTATTTAAAGGTAGAAAGTGTTTAAAACAATACCTCTTCCTTGAGGCCCTCAACACATACAAATTACTTCCATCAAAGTGCAAAAATAACACAAAAACAAGCAATGAAAGTGTATGATAGTTTAATAAGTAAAGTGTGAATGCTGTAAACATAGTAACTATAAAATTTCTAAATCACATTTGTTTGTAGCCAGATTGTCAAAACACTACCTGTTAAGTTGCATTTGGCAATGGATTATCATTGTTATTTATAATTAGTTCAATAAAAACCTCCACATGTCCCTTTTTTAAAAAAATAAACAATTGGGAATAATGGTGAAACTATGAATGCAGAAAATACAAAAAAAGCTTAAAACATTTATTCATTGATATTTTTTATCACTATACATTTTGTTATGCAAATGTTTGTAAAATGATAACCATTTTACCTTACATATACAAAATACCTAATAATATATATTTGTCGATATTTAATATATATCGTGGCGGTTATCAGTTAGGTGAATAGCCATTGTATTTAAATCCTCGTCTATGAGGTCAACCAACCCAATTGCTTAATCACCGGTTGTGGACGATTAAGCGCCTTTCCTACTTTGTAATTTATTTCTGATTCACTGCTGCTTTGACTTTTACTTTTTCCAACTTTCTATCGTACTTACAATACTCATAATACGATTCTGTTTTAACTTACTTTGCTTATGTTATTTATTATCAAACTTACTCCTTTCTTTGCTTCTAAAGAATATTATTGATTGCAATGACATACAATCATGTGTACCTTTTATGTGTATATTGCAGATATTCCTCAGCCCTGTGCTGGATTGTCTATACACCACGGGAAATTTCTCACACAACATATCTTCCTTACGAAGAATATCAGTGCAAACACGTGTTAAAACAATGCCACAGCTCGTATATACAGTATTTTATACGAGATGTAGATAATGTTTCATACGAAATATAGATACTGTTTATACGAAATATAGATACTGTTTTATAAGAAATACAGATACTGTTTTATATGATATATAGGTACTGTTTTATACGAAATACAGATACTTTTTTATACGAAATATAGGTACTGTTTTTACGATATATAGATACTGTTTATACGAAATATAGATACATGTTAAACGATATATAGATACTGTTTCATAGGATAGATACAGTTCTATACAAGTACAGTTCCATAAGATATATGGACCAGCTTATTTATATGGGAGATATAGATACAGTTCTATACGAGGTATACAAGTAGTATGTGAGATAAAGATAAAGGTTCGTACGAGTTATATATATAAATTCTTTGAGTTATATACGAGTAGGAGATGTAATTAAGCTAATCGATTTTATATTAGATACGGGTACAATTTTATAAAGATACATGTATGTTTTTAACCAATCTATCAATCAGTTAAAACGCATTTAGATACATTATTATCTAATATAATGATACAATTTAGTACTATAATGGTGCAGTTTCATACGTTAATAATATAATTTCATACTATAATGATACAATTTCATACTATAGTGATATAATTTCATACTATAGTGACACAATCTCGTACTATAATGATACAATTTCTTACTATAGTGATACAATTTCGTACTATAATGATACAATTTCTTACTATAGTGATACAATTTCGTACTATAATGATACAATTTCTTATATAGTGATACAGTTTCATACTATAATGATACAATTTCGTACTAAAGTGATAAAATTTCATACCATAGTGATATAATTTCATATTATAGTAATACAATTTCGTACTATAATGATTCAATGATATACTATAATAATACAATTTCATACTATAATGATACAATTTCTTACTATAATGATACAATTTCATACTACATTGATAGAATTTTGTACTGTAGTGATAAAATTTCATATTAATGAGATAGTGAGATCATAGTGATACAATTTTATACTATAGTGATACAATTTCTTACTATAATGATACAATTTCATACTATAATGATACTATTTTGTACTGTAGTGATAAAATTTCACACCATAGTGATACAATTTCGTATTATAGTGATATAATTTTATACTATAATAATACAATTTCATACTATAATGATACAATTTCATACCATACTGATACAATTTCGTATTATAGTGTTATAATTTTATATTATAATAATACAATTTCATACTTTAGTGATACAATTTCATAAGATAATGATACAATGTCTTACTTTAATAATACAATTTTATACTATAGTGATACAATTTCTTAATTTAATGATACAATTACATACTTTAGTGATACAATTACATATTATAGAGATAAAGTTTCATACTATAATGATAAAATTTCTTGCTTTAATGATACAATTTCATACTATATTGATATCATTTCATACTATAATGATACAATTTCAAACTATCGTTATAAAATTTCACACCATAATGATACAATGTCATACTATAATGATACAATTTCATATTATTGTGATGCAATTACTTACTTTAATGATACAATTAAATACTATAGTGATACAATTACTTACTATAGTGATATAATTTCAAACTATTCTGATACAATTTCTTACTTTAATGATAATATTACATACTATAATGATACAAGTTCATATTAGAGTGATGCAATTTCTTACTTTAATGATACAATTTTATACTATTGTGATACAATTTCTTAATTTAATTATACAATTACCTACTATAGTGATACAATTACAAACTATAGTGATATAATTTCATACTATTCTGATACAATTTCTTACTTTAATGATAATATTACATACTATAATGATACAATTTCATACTATAGTGATTCAATTTCTTATTTAATGATACAATTACATACTGTAATGATACAATTTCTACTATGCCATATTATAGTGATACAATTTCGTACTAAAATGGTTCAATTTCATACTATATTGATACAATTTCATACTATAATGATTCAATGTCATAATATAATGATACAATTACATACTTTAGTGATACAATTTCATACTTAAGTTATAAAATGTCATACTATAATGATAATATTTCAAACTATAATGATACAATTTCATACTATAGTGATAAAATTGCTTACTTGAATGATACAATTACACACTTTAGTGATACAATTACATACTATAGTGATATAATTTCATAATATAATGATAATATGTCATACTATAATGATACAATTTCATACTATAGTGATACAAATTCATACTTTAATGATACAATTACATACTATAGTGATACAATTACATACTATAGTGATATAATTTCATACTATTATGATACAATTTCTTACTTTAAATATACAATTACATACTATAGTGATATAATTTTATACTATAATGATTCAATGTCATACTATAATGATAGAATTTCATATTAAAGTGATACAAGTTCATACTTTAATGCTACAATTTCATAATATAATGATACACTTTCATACTATAGTGATACAATTTCGTACATAATGATTCAATGTCATACTATAATGATACAATGTCATACTATAGTGATACAATTTCGTACTTAAATGGTTCAATTTCATACTATAGTGGTACAATTTCGTATTGTAGTGATATAATTTTATATTATAATGATACAATTTCATACTAAAGTGATACAATGTCATACTGTAATGATACAAGTTTATACAATAAAATGCTATAATTCCAAGCGTTCAGTATATATAACAAGATACAATTTAATGCATATATGTTATTATGTGCAAGATATTTACGCCTTGAATGTATACAAAATGAACTAATTATATTGATTTCAATTCGTTTGAGAATTTGTGTCTTATATAATTATTTATATATTTTGTATATACATGTATATTTAGCCAATTTAAAGATCACATGGCCATGTTTCAATTCTATTTTACACGTGGTCCTGCATGGAATTAATATTTACATCTATAAATGTATATATAATATTTATCTCAAGTAGTATTGCCTGAAATAATATCTATATATATATATATGATTATAAGCAATTTCCATAATACTAATTGCACCGCGCTTATTTTGAAAATGTAAGCAAATACTCTAAATACAAGTTCTGATTTCCTGATGTTCTGATAGCTGGATTATTGTCTGTTATATTGTTTAGAAGTAATGCGTTCATAGAATATAGTTTTGCTAATTTTGTCATAAACTACTACTAATACGTAAAATAGGAAACCTTTCAATCATTTGCCAGAGTTATTCCCCTTTCATAAAGATGAAAAGAAACGAAATGCCTATATACATACTGGAATATTGTATTTCTTATCTTGCATAAATAATATGAATTTCAGAATTAGTCGTTTATCAAAAATGCCGAGTGTCCCTTTATGAAATGGAGGTTATGTAACATGTAACACGTGTAACATGGAACACATGCAACATGGAACACGTGTATCAGATGTGATCTTACATGTTACTCGTGCAAACATTTTGTTGAAGTTCAAACTTGCCAACTTTTGTGGTAAAATGTATGTGAAGAGATAATAAATAATAAACACTGTTCGCTGGTTCCATGCATCAATTAACAAAAATGAATTTAGATATAATTATAAGGAAAAAAGTGGCAAACACGTGCCTCGATGTCTGATTTGCAAATAAAAAAAGGTGTCCACTATCTTCAAGGTATTATGAGTGTTGACGTTGTATGAATAAATGAAACACTTATAAGCTACTTTTATACATGATAAATACAAAATTGTTATTATTCAAGACCATACGTGGAAAATGTTAAACGTAACATTTTTCATAGCTCACTAACAGGCGCGTAGGTTCCTAAAGACACTAAAGGCACGTGCCTACACTTTTTACTTCATTGTTCTCTTTATCAAAGCAGACAAACCTTGTAACATAACAATTATTTGGTTATAAAACAGTGAATTCAAGGTTAATATTAAGGATTACAACGCCCCTAAAAACATATTTACGCCAAAAAGCATCGACGATAGTCTTGCTTATTTCTTTTCGGGGAAACATGCGCTTAGATCCCCTATAACGGTGACTGCACATCAGTTTCAGCTAAGCTACGCCCCTGACTAACGTTAACAAAATAAAAGCATGTTATTTTATTTTGAATGCTAGTGCAATGTATTTAGGCTTTGATAAACTATTTGCCATGCAGTTGTTTTCTGAAGTAAAATGGTACAACAACTTAAGCAATTTCAATTTAGAAGAAACAATTGAAAGAAAATTACCATTTTTGTACAATTCTTTAAAATAATGATTAAGTATGGATGATCACTAAGGAAAATGCAGGGTTAGTCAAACTGTTTTTGGGGAAGCAAATGTATATTTTACAGCATTATTTAGTTATACATCACAAACACATATTTTGTCACAAGCAATGAATAGAAATAAACATTCAAAGAGTCACAGCGACGAATATGTACATATGAGATTACGAATTATTGCATTTTTGTGACAATATCAAGTTTCCAACGTTCGTGTGTCTATCTGTAAAATAACCCACAACGAAAGAAAACATCAAATTTGTCGGCGTAGCCGAATTACACTGACTTATGACTTCTTTGTAAAGTCAATACTGACATAATCCGTCGGCGACTCTGTCCGTCGGACTACACTTGATTCAGATGGTTGAATATCGAGGTCCGCGTATATTAACTCTTTCCTGGATCCGTGGCTTTTCTAAAACGACAAAAGGGAGCACTTTATCTATGTTCTACATATAATGTATTATACACAGTTAGTGAGTTTCAGCGTGATTCCATTTCATATGAAGTTACACCGAACATGACCATGCAGGCCGGTTATGTTATGCTACATTTAGATATAAATAAGATATATAAAGTGTCATTCCATTCCATATGAGTTTACATCGGACATGACCATGCAGGTCGGCTATTTTATGGTACATTCAGATATGAATAGGATATATTAAGTGTTATTCCATTCCATATGAGTTTACATCGGACATGACCATGCAGGTCGGCAATGTTATGGTACATTTAGATATGAATAAGATATATTAAGTGTCATTCCATTCCATATGAGTTTCATCGGACATGACCATGCAGGTCGGCTATGTTATGGTACATTTAGATATGAATAAGATATATTAAGTGTCATTCCATTCCAATCCATATGAGTTTACATCGGACATGACCATGCAGGTCGGCTTTGTTATGGTACATTTAGATATAAATAAGATATATTAAGTGTCATTCCATTCCATATGAGTTTGCATCGGACATGACCATGCAGGTCGACATTGTTATGTTACGTTTAAATATAAATGAGTTATATTATGCGTCATTCCATTCCATATGAGTTTACATCGGACACGATCATGTACGTCGGCTACACTAATGTTATTAGTGTATAAAAATGTTTGTCTGGAAACATATATCATGTGTAAGACATATGTATCAAAAGTTATTATATTATGCCATCACCCAACAAACACTAGGGACTGATGACAATGAAGAAGGATAATCATGAAAGATCATCAATAAAACGTTCATACAAATTAACTTGAATCTTCAACTTACTTGTCCATGTTCTGGTTGCATCGTGTATCCCTCTGCTGCGGTACCAATGGTCTCATAATCCGGTTCTTCATGTGCAGATGATCCTGCAAAAGCCCCAGCAACGACACTATCTTCACCAGGCTTACGCTCTCCCATATCAGTTTTTTGTTGTGATGTTTTCATGAATAGAGAGGCTGTCAAAATAATGTCGTTGTTTTATAGCATAAATGTCTGTATATAGCAATTATTTTTAGAACGGGTAATAAACTCTATTTTCTTTTTGCTATAATTATATAATATTAAAGCAGATATAAGTTATATAAGATAATTCATCATAAAAAGATAAACGATACAATTATAATCAATGATTGAAGAGTACACTGCGACAAAGATTCTCTCTAGCGATAGGCTTTGGGAAGGTTTGTGTTTGAAACTCATAGGAATACGAGGGGATTGTTTCATGCACAATAGTGTGGTCTGATGCTGTAGTTTGAAACCGTTCTCAAACATAACAGGTTAGTTTCGCACTGGAACTAGATTTTTATCTTAGTTCGAAGACATAGGTTTGGAACAGTCTCACTTATAAGTGTATATTTATGCTGGAACTGAGCATCGTTCCAAGCATACAGTTTTGTTATTAGTTTGAAACCGTTCTCAAACAATAACTTTATTTACGTGCTGAAACTTTGTTTCATGCGCTTTCGTTTTGTTTTAAGATTAAGGTTTGAAGCAGTCTTCAAACATATAGGTGTATTTTTATGCTGGATGAACAGGGTTCCAGGCATACAGTTGTTGGTTTGAGTTTGAAACAAGTCTCAAACGTGTGCTGTCCAGACACGTTGTCTGAACAGCTGGTCTCATTATTAAAATAGTGTTGAACAACAGTTGGTTCAACTCTACAAGGTTTGAAACATTATACTGTATATAGATAATTGGTATGCTCATTTGTCTGTATGATTTCTAAATATTAGAATCATTTTATTGTTTCTTTCGTTTGAAGTTAACTATTCATAAGGCAAGAAGCCTGAGGAAAATTTAAATATTATATAGTTTGAACAAAATTGTTTAACATAGTTTCAAGCTGGGCTGTTTCACAGCTTAATCCAGTGAAGACACAGTCGCCTTACAGAAGATCCCGTTTTAAGTTCAAGATACCCACCCAACATCTTGATAGAGTCAAAATAAAGTCCGCTTGGGCAAGGAACAGCTTTGGGCCACTCGAGATATACTTAGTAAAGAAAGACAAAACACATGTAGAGTAAAAATAAATTTTTAAAGAAAATTCTAGACATAACATAAACGAGTTAAGGTACATCGATAAGACATATCCTTACATAAATACAATAACATTAAAATTCTGCATAGTTATTACAAAGTTGCTTGGTTGCGTTCTATGCCTCCAAGATATTCTTTTATACGATATATTTGCTATCACAGCAGCAGTTTTACGTG
Organism: Panopea generosa; assembly: GCA_029582155.1. Classification (NCBI taxonomy): domain Eukaryota; kingdom Metazoa; phylum Mollusca; class Bivalvia; order Adapedonta; family Hiatellidae; genus Panopea; species Panopea generosa. The sequence goes on along the minus strand of CM055894.1, from coordinate 98,157,765 downwards.
CGATATGGAGGCCTTAAAAAATTGCCCCGTACTTTTTTTTTTTTGTGTTGTTATTATGTTTGATTCCTCGATATTCCACTTCCCCTCATGAACACACCCATGAATATACCAAATAAAACAAACACTGATATTTTCTTCTGTGCTTCAAAGTGGTCATTTCATCAGATATTGTTAAGGTTGGGGGAAAAAAAAAAAAATAGTTCACATAAACTTTGTGATAACAAAGTTAATTATTTATGCAGGCTTGACATTGGAGATGCTGCTTACCGTGCGATTGGTATATAGTTTGTTTAGGTGGTGGAAACATGGAAGTAGGATAAATGCAAAGGCGGGACAGCAGAATCAAAAGACGATAGCCGATGGAGTTAATGTTTATAATACAAAAACACAATTCAAAGTATAAGATGACACCGAGTCTGTATCTTCTATTCAACTTTGAAGCCGAAGAAAATAAGTGACCTTACCTTTATGGACGGAAATATGTAACTACAAACGGTTCGAGTTGATATTTATCGTTCACAATAAAATTTGTAATTTTACAACGGAGAGATGAGCAACAGTCAAGACAAGAGAGCATGGCAATGACTACATGCAAAACACGCGAACACATGCCATGTTTCCTGTTCTTTTTTTTTTTTTTTCTCTACCTTAATTGTCATTTTATTTGGAAAAGGTCAGTAACTTAAACCAGTGACTTAATTACATGCTTATATGTTTCTGTTTAACGACAATGCTTAATTCAGTCACCATGTTGCAGACATACTCATGGCATGTTCTCCGACATATATCTGACCATGTCTTTAATTAATTGTCGCATCCACTAAAACTGTATTAGAAGAAGTTTACTAAGTTTATGTCAATATTTTAGTTCATGCTCCTTGCACTACATTTAGACAGACAGACAGACAGACAGACAGACAGACAGACAGACAGGTATACAGAAATTCACAGCAATTGAAAGACAGTCAGAGACACACAGAGACAGACTGATATAACAAGAGAGATAGAGCTAGAGAGAGAGAAAGAGAGAGAAAGAGAATACGCCAGTGACATAGACACAGAAATTAGTACACAGTGAAAGAGAGAGAGAGTGAGAGAGAGAGAGAGAGAGAGACGGACGGACGGACGGACGGACGGACGGAGTCAGTCAGAGATATATATATATATATATGTAGAGAGAGAGAGAGAGAGAGAGAGAGAGAGACAGACAGAGACAGAGAGAGAGAGAGAGAGAGGGAGAGGGAGACAGACAGACAGACAGACATAGAAGAGAAGGACAAACGAACCGAGAGAATAATATAATATAAAGTGCGTGAAAAAAGAATGGTGAAATATATAGAGAGGGCATGATGACGTACCGAGAGAATAATATGTGTAATTTTCTATTCATCTTTTTTTGAAATGTAAGGATACAATTCAATTATACTGCATTGGATAATATAATTATTGTTTTAAAATCTTCTTTGAATGTGTTCTCAATTATTCAAAAATACGATCAAAAGAAACCTATACTCAGATATAAATATTGGTCACACAATGCAATCAGAAACACAAAAAAAAAAAAAAAAAACATTGAAGAGATCGGCGTACATTGTCACATATCCAGATCAAACAGACGCAAGTCTGAATCAAAGTCAAAATGAAATAAAAGCACAATGCAATTGACCATCATAAGTAGTTTTAACATACCATTTCCGCCATCTAGATTACTAAGTGACAAGGACAATGAGAGTATTTTAGTTCAATGGCCAGATAAATAGAATTATTTAAATAATTGTGGGAAAATTAAGTGGCACTTCAGAAATTTTCAAACAAAAGAAATGTTTATTACCACACGATATTCTGGGAGCAGAATTATAAATGACAGTTTATGTACGGCTTTAGTGATGTCAAATAGATAGATAAAGTTTTTTATATTGAAATGTTTTAAAGGAACTCAGGCAAAAACGGTTTATTTAATACTATTCATTAAAATGTGTTATCTACCTATTTGTCATAAGTTTGTACATCCAAAGGTTATAGTATTAATTTAATATCAATGAATACTTTTGATTTTAACATTGCTTTGTGTCCCTTTGAAGTGAACTATTAGTTTATTCATGTTGTATTTCAAGAAATAAACAGCCATATCTTTTTACATCGATTTGGAAACATGTTCTTAAAACGTATACAAATCGCGTTCGAAGTGTCAGAGTAAATGTAGAAAAGTGCCTTGCTTAATGGCCAGGGGAACAGTGTAAGTAATGTTAACCCGTATATTCAACAAACAAACATTGATTGACATTGACTGCAGGTTTACAATGACAGTAATAATATATTAGTTAAATCATTTAAAGTCCTAACACCTCAACTAATAAAGTGAATATAACCATAAATTACCTGTTCTCATAATGAACTTGTTCTAGACTTTCCATTTGTAATTCTGGAAATAGAATGTTTCCAATTTTTAAAGCAGTCCGCAGTTAATGCAAATGCAGAAATAAATACATAAGATTGTTACCTTCATTTTATCTGATTACAAATAACCAAAACCTTTCATCAGATGTTACTGACTTTCATTAGGTTTTACATGTACGTGTTGTGTGGCGGCCGTCATAGGTCGCACCCCACCACCCCAACCCACGGTTGCCATTTCTTCTTGTTCCATACTTTATCACACCAAGTGGCCAGACACAATGTTGTTTTAATTTCTCGGTTGCCTCCTTTGCTTCGATGGAATTGTTTTATTATATAATATGTTATACATATGCGCAGTAGTCTAGGATATTGCTTATGAATAAAATAGTGCTTTTCATTTATTTATTGTTAACAAAAGAGAAATTGATTTTGTTTTACAAACTCACGAAAATAAACATACAAAAACAGACGAAGTGTTTAAAGAACACTGCCAGCACCGACTTTAAACACTTGAAGGAGGTTTTCAATAAGAAAACCGATTCAACTGCGTGTCCTACGTTCCGAGTTTGTATTTTTCCTTTATTCCGGAAAAAAAACACAACATTTTACGTGAGTCAAGTTTTTTCGCGTTCCTTATACCTCACGTAAAATTCACGACACATTATGGGCGATCTTTGTTGATGGAATAATACAGTTAACACAGCAATATCCGAACTACAGTTAATTCCACTATTTTCACAAATTAATATAATATGTACAATACGACTACTTCTATATACAATTACTGAATAACTGTTTTGATCTCACCAAACATGTACATGAGCTTGCATAACAAATTGATGTTTTATGAATGATTTAGAAACAATCACAATTAAGCTGTCACGTTTGTAGGTAATTAATTAGAGACATAACTTGTGCCACCAATGTTGCCTGATTTCCTGATGACTTGCTTGGTCACCATTCCGATGACTAGAAATGCAAATGTAACTAATGTCGCTGCAATAATTGGCCATGCATAAAGTGGTAGAGACTTTGAAGTGCCCGGAACGTGGTTGTTTATGCTATCTTCAACACGAGTTTGTTGATTCTCTGAAATAAGAAGACGATTATAAGAAAATGTTTCTAATAAACATATTTCATATATTTGCCTCTATTATTTTTAAAGCATAGTTAACGCTCACCAAACTCTGACATTATTCAACTGACCAATAAACATGCTCAAACCTCATTGCTCTGTGACAAACCCAAGTGGTGAGAGCTTGGACCGTTCTAGTCTTAGGACTAGATAGTTTCTGAAGATACTCAAGGACCAGTAGGAAGTTGTGATTATTCAAAACAATAAATAATCAGTCTCTCAAATTGTAGCACGTACTTTGGTAAACAAACAATTAAATTGAAAGCATTCACAAACATCATCTATGTATTCAATTGATTTCATAGAAACATACCAACACGTGCACATATACACAGTCATGACGCTAAAGGAAATGTCATTTAATTAGTTTACGATTGAGTTTACACCGGTGTATAGACCTTGGATTTTGTGATTATGGTATTTATCTCTTATTATCTTATTATGATAAAATAGTTCAAAATACCAATGACTACTATTTCGATACCCTCTGTCTTTGTCTCAAACACGTCATTATGAGCACTACAAGTGTACAACCCACTGTCTTCCAATGTTGTGTCGTTGAGGCTGATACACACTGTATTGAGTTTACACATGGATCCCCTGATTGTGGTGTTGTCTTTGTTTTTTACCCAGCTAATGTGTGTTTCATGATAGCTTTTCACTGTACATTGCAATACAACGGTTGTGCCATTTGTGACGTTGGCAGTTGGTGGTGATATGTTTATCTCTATCTTTGGTGCGTCTGAAAATAATATGATATAAGTTTAAAATAATAAACATATCCTGACATATAAACTACAAATACATGTAGTGTACATTTCAGAAATGTTTCAGTCAAGTTTTATTTTGTTATGCATGTGGCGTGCACATTCCATGCACTGTATTTCAAACACGGCATAGATAGGAGATAGGGGAATGCATATATACTAGGAATATATAAGTAATATTATCAATCATCAATTCAGAATTCAAAACTACAAGGAACAAACTTTCGGAACCTTATATTACCCATTTCCAACAAATATAAACTGTGTACAGTTAAGTATAGCCTATAACAGTCGGAAATAAGTCGCCCCGGTATTTTACTCAGCTTTTTTTGTCGGTTCCTTGCAAACATGCAGCTCATTTAATATCATTAAAATTGAATTCTGCTGACGCTAGAAGGCGTTAGTGGTGTTGTATATTCTATTGCCCCTCAGGGACAGATTCGATAAATATCGAACCAGCTCTGAACCCGTTGTGTTATTTCAAATGCTCCCTTATCAGATAGTATTAAACTTATTATTCATATTTGTCCATGATCCGGATAAATTGAGTTATTGATTTTGCATATTCAAATATATGTAATACATGCATATGCTTACACGGGAGAGTTATTGTATATTCATCTGTTTTTTCAACATCAAAACTGCTACATTGAGCACTGCACTCTATCGTTTCTCCATCGTAATCCTTTGATATATTTACAGCAACAACATTTGTCGAAGTATAACCACCACTGTCGTTGGCTGTTTTCTCCCAGTTGCTTGTAACAATTGCATTCTGAAAATACCACACGGCCGGACAAGGAGGGTTGGCATTCCTAATTACACACGTGAAGTTCACGAGATTGTATGGATAATCTTCAATGCTTGGCCGAGGTGGATCTAATGTTACCGACGATGGTGGAACTGTTTTATAGAAAACGAATGTAATTGGTAAGTGGAAATTAGTTTAAACTAATTTATTTTAGCTCGACTGCGAAGACAATTCAGGGTTTATATGTACTTCTTTCGAGTCCGCTTCCTGTGTAAAACCAATAAGGCGTGGTTTCTTTTAGAAGTCATCGGTTCGAGCTTTAGATCGATCTAGCGTGAGCAGCCAACACTTTATTGACTATACTACCGCAAACCTATGGTAATTAGAATACACATAATAACATCCTAACACTATAATTAGGTATAATTGATGGTATATATGTAGTGATATACATTCCATATTTCCTAAACAGAATGAAATTGAAATGTTATAAACGTGACGCGCAGTTTAAATAACCGAATAGACATTACGCTATCTGCTTATAAGTACGGTAACATCCAAATGTGTGTGTGTTAATTGACTTATATTTGTATATAAATGCTTATGTAAATATTTATATTATAAACAAACAGAGAAACAATTGATGTTATTTATAGAAAACCTGACGCCAGAACAACAAAGAAATAATAAAGAAATAAACATACGACATGATAGAAATGATGAAAGTGTTTTTACTGTTTTCAAATAAGATCATTTTAATTCGAATTTTGCGATAAATCAGGCGAATAGTACATAAACAAAACATTAACAGTAGTACATTGTATTGTTAAGATCAATACTTGACATATCATTTAGAGCTTTATGAACTAATGACAGAACAAATAGTTATGCTTAGTAAAAATCATCTATATATGTATTTTATCATACATAATAATGACTTGTTTCAACATATTATCCTTGACACAAAGAATATAATGTATGTGAAGACTGAACAGTCACTCGATACATAGTTGTACCTCTTTCTAGTGAGGTTACTCGACTTTTACGCTAAAAGAAGAGTCCTGTGTAATTTGGTTCGAATTTTTTGAAATGTTTCAAAGGGACTGTGGTTTCTTTCGTTATCAGACACCACTTGTTTTAAAAAGTGACCTTTATTGCATTGAAAAGATGGATCTTTTTTAAAACATTTAAGGGTTTCATTTTAAAGAAAAGACACTTGGGGTGTCATTGCACTGTCTTCAAAACATCGAGCAGGTCACACACCCAACACCCAACACTCCCCACACACACACACACACACACACACACACACACCAGTAATTGTGATTTTAATGAGACTTTAATTACTTAACGGATGAATGTGGGTGTATGAACTATTCGGTAACAAGTTTTATACTTTATGGGTTTAGATAAATAGTTTGCCTATGTTCTATTGAAGCATCACGCTTGGGAATTATATAATTTAAGACGACATAACTAACCATGTCGGAGTTTGTGTTTTGCTATCAACTTAATAACTATCAAATGCTTTAGGTTATCATTATATTATTTGATTCGTTACACTCATACAAGCATAGCAACACGATTGCATTTCCAATTTTCATTACTAATTAGGTCTATGTCCTGTAATGTTTTAATAAAAAAAGAATAAGACGTGGATTGGTGCACCCACGTGGCGGTTAAGCAACTGATCGGTCCAAGGCGGAGACCTCTACTGTCACTTCTTTACTATAAATATATTGTATGTAAAGTACTTTTTATGATTATTTCATTGATTGAATGTATTAAAAATGGTGTGTTGTGGTGGCTGTTTGTAGTTGTAGTTGTGGTCTCCTTTTGGACAAAGACTTTAACCATTTTAATGTATTGTATTGGCTGATATATTTACAATATAAATAAACTACATCGTGCATGTTTATGTTTCCTGATACCTTTTTAATTTAGTTGATATGTATCACAGATTTACCAAACACCTAAAGAAAACAATACAGATATCCAATGCCTTACCCCATATGCATGTATTTATGTATAAATTATTTACATGACTATTCGTGTATCATGCCATCAAGCATTAATTCCGTTAGACTGAAAAGTATATTAACATATATTCTGTTAATATACCGCAAAACAATTACCATTTATATATTTTCAAACATAATAAATATATAAATAAAATGTTTATTCTGAGTCAGATTGATTCCGGAATGATATTGTGTGCGGTTATACTTACGGCATGCAATAAAGTAAACCACACTGTATGCTTACATGTATAGTTTATCATTTGATCACTCGTACACAAGTCATCCTTTAACATCTCGTGAGAAAGACAACACTTGATCATTTCCTGGTTCCACTTCCTTTGTATGGTTGTCAGCACGGCCGTGGTCGTTGTTGACCCACTTACACTCCCTATAGTTGTCTGACTACTTATAATGGGACTTCCAGAGATATAGAATGTAACGTTTGGCGTAGGACGTCCTCCATTACTCCAACAAGACACGTTAATTGGATTACCCTCAATTAAAGAGGAGCTTAGGTTGAGTTGAGGGTTTCCTGGTTGGCCTGTGTTTATATAAGGTACATTGAAATAGCAATATCTATTCCTAATAAAACGTTAAATATAGTGTTACTTTTGCATGTGTCATCAAACCATACAAGAGTATTTGCATGAAAGCCATTTATCAAATGAGAGTATAACCAAGGGAAACTACAATAAAATGTAATGATAAAGTAATTAATGTTGGCTTATGTAGCGTGTTCTAATTCGTTCATTTAAGTCAGCATGTTATTTAATTTCCCATCGTACAGTGTCATATCATTAAATAATCATATCATATATTAAATCATGTCAATGATGTATAATGTATGGTGGTATAGTCCTGCTCGCTTGTCAGCCAATTTTAAGTTACCATTTTAAGTTGACATAGAGAATACACTACCTACTATGTCGACATCTTTATGATATGTTGACATCATCATATTTATAATAAGTAATGTATTTTGATTATGAATATGGCAACATATGTCATATACCAACAGTTACTTATTAATATTGATCATAATAATGTTAAAAGTGCATTAATGATATCAATGTGTAGCTATTAATGTATAGCACAGATGTTATAATTATATATACATGTATAGAAAGCTATTAAATTTCATCTACAACAAAGTTTCTTACGAATTAAGTATATATTCGTGGATACGACGAGTGGTTTCCCTAGCGCCTTATTGTCAACTTTACACTGAACAGTCAGCAACTGTTCTGTATGCGTTGGTGTAAATTCTGTTGTATACAACTCTCCTGAAAATACGATCTTTTTTTTCTGTTGATCAACCAGTAATTCCACAGAGACAGGTTGTGTACCACCCGTTGTATTACATCTGATTGTAATCGGGTGGGACGTTGTACCATATATACACTGCTTACAACCATCAAAGTCTCTGGTGTCCACGAACATCGGGGTACTCGGTGGAACTGAAGGTAGAAATATAACAAATGTCTCGAACACTTTTTTTGATTTATATGTATTGAACAGGATGTAATATGACGTCATTTCAAATTGATGAATACATTATTTAACGTGAAAACAGCAGATATAACGGAAAGAAATGATAGCTTAATTAATGTTTACATTGGTAATTCAAACACAGTACTTTTTCGATGCAATTTGGAAATTACAATCAATTATGATTAAAAACTCTGACATGAATATGAACATGATCATTTTTGATCGCATGAAAAACATGTCAAACTTAAATTGATAAAAAAAAGACACCAGCTCATTTCAATACTAAAAATACAATTGCAAGTTTTGGTGACCTGAATATGTCCTAAAGGCATGTACATATTCAAATTTATCTATATACGCATATGGTAATACCGTGAATGATTATATAGATGTCAAAATGTATCAACGTTACTGATATGTGTATATGTTTGCTGTGCACGAATCAGAAGGAATTCTCAACAACATTAATGAACTCTTCAATTTAAACTAAATTTTAATGAAAACCAACAAATCCTATCACATAATTATCATTATATTTGGCTTTAATCGGTGTTCATAATAAAAGTTTAATTATTCTACATATATACAGAATATTACATATCTAGATGAACTAGATGTCCCCACCATTTAGGGAAAAACAAGATCTCTATCGATCAAATCGATCCTATTGTCAGATACCAATTGTTTATGCATACGGATTTCAGGAATCTCACCCAATACTTGAATATGTTTCTCGTTAGTTTTATTTCTTCTGTTTTCAGTGCATTGAAGTTGGTACACACCAGTCATGGAACTGTTTATATTTGAAATTGTCAATACATACTCCATGCTGCCCTTTATTTCAGTCTCCAGATAATCCCCGGTAATATTCCTACTTGTACACACGTCCGATCCGGGACATATGTCGGGTGTAAACAGCCAGTATCGGATATGGTTACCAGGATTGTTGATGACAGACATCCGTGGCAGGTAACCCAGCTCAATATCAATACCAGTTACAACCCGCTGTGTACGCTGATACAACAATCCACAATCCGCCAGTTCTAAATATATATATATAAATTATTGTATCAAGTATATGTAGTATGTATAGCGGCATATGTGATCTTTATCTTTTTACTGTTCATTTATTATTTAGAAATACATTTTTTGACTGCCAGTCTTGACAAAATAATAGTTAGCGATTTACATTTTAATCAGTACCTGTTTGTATCAAATATTTATTTACTTTTAACATTACATGTATATTGATATATTTTTATTTTAAATAATGAAATATTAAAATTAAGATTTAAAAATATATTATGCAAATACCTGATTTAATTTGTATTTTCATGAAACATTCTCTGTACGGTGAAATAATGTTGACGAATATGTTAATGTTTCCACTGAGAGTGTAATTGGAGAAGTGTAAGTAGTTTATTGAATCCCTTTCATACATCGATACGTTTGACGAATTATCGAAGTTCATATACGATGTCTCGTGACTTGATAATCTATTGTACCCCCATGTGATATACGTATACTCGAAGTAGAAGTCACTCGATAGTTCCAATGTTATGTTTAAAGGTCTATTTCTAAAAACTGGTTCAGTAACAGACAGTGTTCCACATTCAGATACCGCAGTAGCTGAAAAGAATGATAAAACCGTGATGATATATTCATTACTGTACTATCAATGTTTTGTGTAAGTTCAGTTATCCAATACAAAGTACGCGGTATTATAAACCGATGAGACAAACGTTAGAAAGAAGAGATTTTGAAACGAATATGTTACCGATGTATTCGGTAAATGAACAAAAATCTGGAAACCACTTGTTTTTAGTCATATGTATAGTTTCCTTCTGCTATACAATCACAGAGACGAGTGATATATGTCTTATTCACCTGAAAACAGGCACTTTAGGAAATATTGTTTTTATTTTAGTAAATGGAGCCTATGACTCATGCAGCATCCGTAACTAGCACATTAAAACGACGTTTCTGTCAACTGCATTATCGCAACGTCGTCATTAATGTACCAGGGGTTGCTGACACACACCACAGGAACCGTGGGTACTAATTCTGAAAGTAACTAAAATGTTTAAAGTGATTTGGGATTTGATAACGAACTGGAACATTCCGTTCAAGAAATGATTTCTATTGATTTACATCAAGTACCGTCTCCAAACATTACAAAACTAAACCAATCTTTAAAATAATAAAGCTTTACATACAGGTTTAACTGTCACTAATATATTAGTATATTGTTGTAGAGCTATATAATATCTGTAAGAAATACCAATGGTAAAAGCATAAGATTTTGAATAAAAGGTCCATGTTATTTTTACTTTTATTGTGTGAGCTATATTTGAGCTTACAGTTAAGAACACTACAATCGATGCAATATTATATTGACTTTATTTATATAGGCCTTTTTAATAGATGCACATTTACTGAAGACTCGTTTTATATAAATGTAATTTTGTGAAAATTGCCAAACACGAACAAAATGCACTGCAATTACGCATTCTAATGTTATACAGCCGAACAGATCAAATCTATCTACCTGAGTAAGTCTCTTCAATATGTAAAATATCCCTTGCTCGAACCAAGTAACAATACGTTATTAAAATACTTTGGCAAAAACAATTGATCAATTACTTCCAATCAAAGTCTCAGCAAATGACAAAACCAAATAAACATATCAAACTTAAATGTATATAAACTAAATCAGTAGCAGTCTACTTATGAGGAGTTATGGAGCATGCAACATCGGTCTTGCCCCTTAATACAGGTACAAACAGTAGCAGTCGGTACATTAGGAGCTATGGAGCATGTATCATCGGTCTTGCCCCTTAATACAGGCACAAACAGTAGCAATCTGTACATTAGGAGTTATGGAGCATGCAACATCGGTCATGCCCCTTAATACAGGCACAAACAGTAGCAGTCGGTACATGAGGGGTTATGGAGCATGCAACATCGGTCATACCCCTTCATACAGGCACAAGCAGTATCAGTCTGTATATAAGGAGTTATGGGGCATGCAACATCGGTCAGGCCCCTTAATACAGGCACAAACAGTAGCAGTCGGTAAATGAGGAGTTATGGAGCATGCAACATAGGTCATGCCCCTTAATACAGGCACAAACAGTAGCAGTCGGTACATGAGGAGTTACGGAGCATGCAACATCTGTCTTGCCCATTTATACAAACACAAAGAGTAGCAGTCTGTACATGAGGAGTTATGGAGCATGCAACATCTGTCTTGCCCATTTATACAAACACAAACAGTAGCAGTCTGTACATGAGGAGTTACGGAGCATGCAACATCTGCCTTGCCCCTTTATACAAACACAAACAGTAGCAGTCTGTACATGAGGAGTTACGGAGCATGCAACATCTGTCTTGCCCCTTTATACAAACACAAACAGTAGCAGTCTGTACATGAGGAGTTACGGAGCATGCAACATCGGTCTTGCCCTTTTATACAAACACAAACAGTAGCAGTCTGTACATGAGGAGTTACGGAGCATGCAACATCTGTCTTGCCCCTTTATACAAACACAAATAGTAGCAGTCAGTACATGAGGAGTTACGGAGCATGCAACATCTGTCTTGCCCCTTAATACAGGCACAAACAGTAGCGGTCTGTATATGAGGAGTTACGGAGCATGTATCATCGGTCTTTCCCCTTTATACAAACACAAACAGTAGCAGTCAGTGCATGAGGAGTTACGGAGCATGCAACATCGGTCTTGCCCCTTTATACAAACACAAACAGTAGCAGTCAGTGCATGAGGAGTTACGGAGCATGCAACATCGGTCTTGCCCCTTTATACAAACACAAACAGTAGCAGTCAGTACATGAGGAGTTACGGAGCATGCAACATCTGTCTTGCCCCTTTATACAAACACAAACAGTAGCAGTCAGTACATGAAGAATTACGGAGCATGCAACATCTGTCTTGCCCCTTTATACAAACAGAAACTTTAGCAGTCAGTACATGAGGAGTTACGGAGCATGCAACATCGGTCTTGCCCCTTTATACAAACACAAACAGTAGCAGTCTGTACATGAGGAGTTACGGAGCATGCAACATCTGTCTTGTCCCTTTATACAAACACAAACAGTAGCAGTCGGTACATGAGGAGTTACGGAGCATGCAACATCTGTCTTGCCCCTTTATACAAACACAAACAGTAGCAGTCAGTACATGAGGAGTTACGGAGCATGCAGCATCTGTCTTGCCCCTTAATACAGGCACAAACAGTAGCAGTCTGTACATGAGGAGTTACGGAGCATGCAACATCTGTCTTGCCCCTTAATACAGGCACAAACAGTAGCAGTCTGTACATGAGGAGTTATGGAACATGCAACATCGGTATTGCCCTTTTATACAGGCACAAACAGTATCAACACTGGATGAGCTACATGATCCCAAGGTATTATAACTGAGGTAAACAGAGTTTTAATATATTGCATGAATATAATATAATTCCATATTAGGTAGATAAAAGCTTACCTTTACCGTCAACAAAACCTTTAACAAAGAACACAGAAATGAGGTAAATATATTTATCCATTGTTTGTGAATAACGGTCTAATGGTAAATTCCACACTCGAATATATAATAAACAACACGTTAGTCGCAATATTACATTACAATGTTTATTATTTGCCTAAAATCCAGAGGTCAGTGTCGCAAATCAGATTGACTTCGTTAAAAATAATGTTTAAACTAATTGGCTTAGTACATGTGATTATAAATGTGTTTCCATCTGTTGTACAATTATTGTAATACATATAGTCTTTTATTAAGAAACGCAGTTACTGGTCACATGATCAAGCTGTACCATTGTATTTTAATTCGCAAAGTTTAAACACTCTGTTATCCATGTACAAATGATGAGTTGCTGCAGCATTAACTTCCTCATATATTATACAATGTTAAATCTAAAAGTTACTCAGACTAATCAAACGGTGCCCGGTCATTGTGTCACCCTCGAAAGTACAATCAAAACAGGAAACTATATACGATGGGAAGTTTATCAAGTTCAGAATATATGATGACCATTTCAATATTCATGACAATATGTCACGTATCAAACTATTGAACTGCTGTGGTGTATCAGTTTTTTAACAAAGTATAAAACAGTTGGTATTTCAAATATTTAGGACTATTGTTTAAAAAAAGTATTTTTTAATTTGGAACTGAGATCAATCCCATTGTGTTAATGTGTGAATCTTACAGCAAAGTAAATCTCACACAGTAAATTTAACATTAACACCGCCAGATGTGAATTATTTGGCTAAACCCGGTAATCTTCACTTTGAAATTAGCTCTCAAAGCGAAAACATCATATAAAATAAAAAGAAATCCCACCGTCATAGATAGGGACAATTGGTTTTATTTAATGTGTTTAAAGTATAAATAAGATACAGCGGTGGTTAATCGTTAGATTGGACACATTATAATAATAGAAGATCAAGTGAAATACAGTCTAAAAATTATGGATCTGACTATTATCTGCTGTTGTTTCTGTAAAACTGTTTTCTCGCTGTATTTATATATTTACAGATGTGCCGCGCTGATGGGGTAAACATGCTGTTTTTCCAAATAATTTCGACGATGAGATGTAGCATCACAGGACGGAGTAAAGACATTAATATGTTTAACTACGAAGTCATTGAATGCAAGTGACGATATTTAAAGTTGATATTTACTTTTGTAGATGTGCTGAACTGATGGGGTAAAGATGCAGATTTGCCAAAACTTCCACCAAGGAGATGAAGCATTAAAGGAAGGAGTAAAGACATTGAAATGTTTAACTACAAATACATTGAATACAAGTGGATATTAAACAATGATCAAATTGCCATGTACATTAACATTTTAATTCAATTAATATGACTTGGAATAAAGAGACATTTAAAGTTGTATAAAGAAGAATAACAACAACAGTTGAATAACTATATTCTTTTTTCACGTGTCACTGGTAGCAGGAAAATTCCAGAGAGGAACATGATTCGCATGCGCTCATTTTGAGCTAAAGTGTTTATATCTAGTTATACGGCTTTGGTTTTGTGCCGATGCGTAATTTCCACATTTTTGTGCATAGCTTAGCTGTTTTATTTGTGTTGGTCGAGCGGTTTGATACAACCTTGCGTAAACCAATTTAAATTTTATTAAATTTTCAATTGATTTGATTTAGTGTTGTTTATTTAAGTTTTTTGGAATGTCTAGCGTCAATTTATGTCGTGAAAGATTAAAGACGATCATTTAGTCAGCACTCAAACACTCATCCTTGCAAGTTTCTGGTAGCTTTCCCATGAATCAACAGTGGGAGACGGTTGACAATGAGACGCAATGTCGCATATCAGTCATAACTGAGACTGTGGCAGACCAGGGATTTGAACTCAAGATTTCCAGGGATTTGAACTCAAGATTTCCAGGGATTGCAACATGTGACTGGCTGTGCTAACCTTGAAGGTAATATTGATTTGAGTCATCTTGAAATAACTAATTGAAAAAAGGTAATATAGTCCTTTTTTTATTTAACACCATCATAGCTTTATGAAACTAATTCAAATGTTAACATATTGGTTTTGAAGAAGTGCTTTAAAATATCTTTTAAATTATTGTTCGTTCATGCGTACAAAAGTGCAGACGAATGTGTTTACGAAAGAGCACTCAAGGGAAATAAATCCGGATGGCACACCAACAGTAAGGGCCTTGTGAATAGATTATTATTATTATTTATACAAAGACAGGTTAAATATAATGTAATGAGAAATACAAAATATCTCAAAAACACAAAATTATCGATTAACGAAGACCTGACAAAGTTAAATCAACTAGTGTTATCGTCACCGAAGTTAAAGGCAAAAGACAAAGTAACCAGAGCTTGGTCGTTCGATGGCAAACTCTTTGTTAAATACAAAACTGATGAAACAACAACAGTCACCTTTCCAAAATATTCAAAATGGTTAAAATTACCTTGGCCAAAACCAAAGAATTAATCAACGAGACTCGTGACTCTAACTTTTTTAACAGTATAGAGCGCGTTATATTATAACAATACATGAACCTTGATCGCGGTATTTATGTAAGGCTATTGAATTTAATCTACAGTAAAATAAACGGTCACGGTTGTACTGGTTTCTTAAATAAACAAGGTGCATATAAATAAAATAGGATTGCTTGATATTGCAAATAATTTGATTTGTAGTGGATAAAATGAAGGTTTTGCAAAGTGAAATTGACAAGTTGCTTAACTAGCTATTGACAGAATGAGCCATTTTAAAATGATGTCAGATACACGGACTAACATTTCTTTTTTTTCCAGCTTTCAGATATATGGTATATCGGATATAAACACCTTGTCGAAACAGCCAAGAAAGTGATGAAGACGATGTCCACTATTTTAATAGTCCGTATTATAGAAACAAATTCAAACAAAGTAAATACGTTTGACGGTGAAAATGCTCATTATATCAAATTCATGTAGTTACTGTTATATATGCTCTTGCTTGAGGCTGTATGGCTATCTACATGTTATAATAAAATTTGATATATATTAATGTAATAACAATTCAAAATGTGTTTTGTTAAGGAATAGCAGTATAAATGTTTGTAAACTTATATTAATATAATGACTGAAATTTCATCAACATAATATAAATATACCATCTGTTCGTTGCAGCATGTATTAGTGTTTATACAAAAAATAATCTGTTTTATCAATGTGTGTAATGCAGTAGTAAATTAAAATGTTGAAAACATGTAATAAACTATTGTAATATATGAAACTAGTATTAGTGTACATAGGTTAACATAAGTTAAAGTAAACGAGATATAAAGTTAAACAGTAACTGCTTTTTACTGTTTAAATAGACCAAAGTGTAAATAAGGAAGTAAATTTGAGCTTTTGATAATGTATGTATATTAATTTGGAAACTGAGTGAATCATGTATCTCTATCTAGGAACGATACAGACATTTAATATGGTCTTGATTTAAGATTTTAATGAAAATAATAAGATACATGGTGTAGTTTTGTATGTACGTATATATGCATGTGTGTGTGTTTTGAATGTGTGTAGGCGCGCACAGGTGCGTATGTGTGCATGCGCGTATACATGTGCATAATTATTGTGTGGCTGCGTGCATGCATGTGCCCATGCATGCACCTGCATGCGTGTGCATATGGACATGTGTGTGTACATGCGTGCGTGCATGCATGCATGCATGTATAGATACATGCTTATATACATACATGCTTACATACATGCTTACATACATGTTTACATGCATGCGTGCGTGCATGTAGCATGCGTGCGTGCGTGTGTAATGTGTACATGTTTTATGTGTGCATGTGTTGATGATTGACAGTACAAGGGATACTACAAATAGGATAACATAAAAAGATATTAAAAACTTTCCTTTTCATTCTTATATATATATAACGATGATCAAAGGGAGTATTGTGCATGCATATATGTATAAATTATTACATGCATACATGCGTGAGTGCGAGCGTGCGTGCGTGTTGTGTACATGTATTATGTGTGCAGTTGTGGGTGAGTGACAGTACAAGGAATACTACAAATATTATAACATAAAAAAGATAGTAAAACATTCCTTTTTATTCTTATATAAATTTCGAAATATTTTGTATATAAGGATGATCAAAGGAAGTTTGTTATCATAATTTTAGATATTATATTAATACCAATATAACAGTGTACCATAGTATAACACTTAAGTTCCTGACAATTCTTATGCACATCTTTCGTATCTAGTGTATAAGGAATGTCTCAAACTTTACATCCGATTTTTATTTGTGTCAAAAGGCGTTGTTGCTTTCTTTTAAAGACAGCTTGATAAAATAATAAAAAAAATAATATATTCATGTACTAACGTGCGTTAATAGAATACTAGTACATGCATACATAGATGACAATATACTACTACACATTATCATAAGAGAGAGTAATAAATACTATTTTATATCACACAATAATTAAAATTTTGTATTTTCTATTAATTGTTGATATTAAAACGAAACACAAGTGTATATTACATTTCTTAAATATTGTCTTATCGATTATAATATTGCCATCTTTTAACATAAGCATTCTGTATAATTATAAAATATGGTTTTGGAGGTGGTATGACTATTTATGTAATATATTATAGATATAAGAACGATAAATATTTTAAGTTCACTATATTTGTGTATACAACAAATATAAGTTGATTATAGTATTGATAACTGATATGCAAACGGAACACAAAGGTGTTTAATGCATCTCTAACATATGTTTATCAGATAGAGTTTTCAAACAGAACCTAGTAAGACTATACATTATAAAGTTAGTGGGAAATATATTGTATACTACACGTGGTTTATGCAAAGGATTAATATTATTTTGCATATAACTTGTATACTATATTCATTAATAATATGCAAACGAAACACAGGTGTTTACTACATGTCTCACACGTCAGTATCAGTTAGTTTTTACACGTTTTTTAACATAGAGACGCTATATAATCTGCATCGTAGCATTAAATATTGTTCTGCAATAGTAAGACTATTTGGTTATAATTTGTATTTGCTTAAAACCACTTAATATAGATAGTATTAAAAATGTGTATATAATAATAGATATATATATATGTAAATAGATTATTAAATACAGATAGTAAGTGAAAATAAAACGACAAAGAAGTCCAGTTAAAATAGTCAAAACGATTATTCCTGTTGTTTAAGTCATTGTTATTGGTGCTCAATAATCTCTAAGTATATTTGTTAATATTTAGTTTTCATAAAATTTTCACTTTTATATATGTAAATGATTTTTCCATAACAGTTTTGTTAATATTTGCATAAATGTATATTTAGTTTCTGCAAAATAAAGGAAAAAACATGTATAGATCAAAATGACAGATACTGGTAGTAAATAATTATATAAAAAAATATCAAATTTCAAAAATATTGATTAATTATTATTATTACTTTTTTAACATTAATGTGTTAAATGTATGAAATACTAGTTGTTTATAGTGACGGCGAACCTTTGTAAATATTTTGATATTTTTTGGTGATGATGAATTGTGGTTTGTTTTATTGTTTGTATTTTCGTCAACACTCGTACTTCTTACTACTATATCTTTTTCTTCTTCTTCATCTCATGTGCACTCTAAGTTTGCAACAGAATGCACATACCGAAAGTTATAATAATTTCCCCCAAATGTCGTAAAATGAAGTTTGCACATTTAACGTAAAAGGCTTAAACGACTCATCCAAAAGACAAAAATTATTTTATTGGTTGAAGCTGAACCGATACTCTATATGTTTGTTACAAGAGCTACACTGTGAAGAATTGTCATATAACAAATGAAAAAAAGAGTGGGGCGATGAATTATTTTTAAGTGGAAATAGCAGGAATAGCACAGGTGTGGGCATCCTTATTAACTTTAATTTTAAGTATACAATAAAAGAATATTACAATATCATTGACGGTAGAATGCAATCGTTAAACATTAATATAAATGAAAAAGAGTATGTATTTCTAAATGTTTATGCACCAAATAATGCAGCAGAACATATTACATTTCTTACGAAAATAGATTTTATTATTTTAAACGATAGCGATACTTTAATCGTTGGATGCGATTTTAATACTATTATTGACATTGATAAAGATAATAAATAAAATGGAAATATTAACAACAATAAGAAAAATAGAGAAAAAATAAATAATATTATACAAAATAACGATATAAATGATATATGAAGAATTTTAAATACAAATACAAAACACTATACGTGGCACTCCAACCACAAACAACCAATATTTTGTAGGCTTGACTTTTTTTCTTGTTTCAAACATATAGTTAATGCAATTATTCAATGTAAAATTACAACGGGTTAACGGTCAGATCATTCAGTTGTATATTTTAATATAAATGTTGATAATCAACCTCGAGGGCCAGGATTTTTTTAAACTTAATAATAGTGTTATTTTAGAAAAAGATTATCAAGATAAAATAGAATATTCAATACAAGAAATAGCAGATATTAATAAAGAAGCTAATCCTTACACGTTATGGGAAATCATTAAGGTACAATAAGGAACGAAACTATTGAATACACTTCCGCAAAAAAAAAGAAAATAGTCAAATTAGAAATAAAGCTCAGAAACGATATTGATATCTTAGAAAAAGAGCTATCCAACAATCATAACAATGAGACAATTTTAAATAATATAAGAGAAAAGAAATCTGAATTAGAGGAAATAATCAAATTTAACAAAGGGATTTTTACTAAGAGCAAAACCTGAATGGATAGAAGGGGCAGAAAAAAATACAAAATATTTTAGTAATTTAGAAAAGAAAAGATCATAAAACAAACTATCAAAAGATTAGTTAAATATGATATAGAAATTACGAAATCAAAAGGTATTTTTGATGCAACTAAATCATTTTATAAAACATTGTACAGGAAAGATCCACATTAAATAATGATGACATATTTTTAACACAATTAAATAATACAATTTTGAACGAAGATGAAAAGAAATCGTGTGAAGGTCTAATTACTGAAGCAGCTCTCAAAGAAATGAAAAATTGTAAAAGTCCAGGATCAGATGGAATTACAGCAGAATTCTACAAAATATTTTGGAACACGGTAAAAACTTATTACATAAGCTCGATTAATTATTCATACGAAAACAATTCATTAACAACAATTCAAAAGCAAGGTATAATTTCTCTTCTACCAAAAAAAGACAAAAAATTAACAACATTAGGGAATTGGAGACCAATAAGTTTTCTTAACGTTGATTATAAAATTACTACAAAAACAATAGCAAATAGAATGAAAAATGTTTTAAATAATCTGATCGATAACAGCCAAACAGGTTTTTTAAAAGGAAGATATATAGGTGAAAACATTCAAACTATCTTTGAGGTAATAGAATATTTAAAAGACGAAGACAAACCAGGACTTATATTTTTTGCAGATTTTGAAAAAGCATTCGATAGTATAGATCACGATTTTATTTTTAAAACTCTTGCATATTTTAATTTTGTAACTCTTTTATAAACTGAATTAAATTATTTTATAACGATGCTCAAAGTTGTGTACATGTAGTTAATAACGGACACATGTCCGAGTTCTTCAACATCAAAAGAGAAGTACGACAAGACTGTCCACTTTCACCATATTTATTAACGTTAATTATAGAAATTTTATACAAGTCCGTAAAAGCAGATAAAAATATAAAAGGCATAAACATATATAATAGAGAAATAAAAAAAACAGCATTTGCAGATGATGCAACGTTTATAATGGATGGGTCATATAAAACTTTTACATCTTTAATAAAAAGGTTAAATTATTTTAGTAAAATATCTGGTCTAAAATTAAACGATAAAAAAAATGTTATCTTAAGATCAGGATCATTAAAAAATTCTATTGAAACATTTGGTACAAATAATAAATTTATATGGCGTCAGAATGCTCGTCTACGCTGGGATTTGTTTTTTTTCAAATGACAGAAACAAATATCACGAATTAAATTTAATACCAAAAATACAAGAATTTACAAACATAATTTATCAATTATTGGAAAAATAACTGTTATAAAAACTTTTGCATTACCAAAACCTATTTACACTCTTACAGTTCTAGAAAACCCAAAACCGGAATTTATTAATTTAATCAATTAAACTTTATACACTTCTTTATGGAATAGTAAACCTGATAAAATTAGTCTAAAAATGATTGATTTTAACATGTATATAAAAGCAATTAAAGCAGGATAGGTCAAAAGAATAATCTATAATAAAATAAGGGTGATTGGAAACATATATACAATAACACATTAGATAAAATAAGGAGACAATTAATATTTGAATGTAATTCAAATGAAAATGACTATATTAAAACTCAAAACCAACCATTTCCCAAATTTTTCTTAGAAATATTACAATCATGGTCAAGCATAAACTTTGTAAATAAACCAGAAGCTGAAGGACTAAACAATCAGATATTATGGAACTCTTATATAAAAAAACAATAACACGACATTATTTTATAAAGAATGGTATGCAAAAGGTATCAAGTACATCAAACAAATATTTGATAGTAGGCAAAAAAACGTTTTATATATTTCAGTTTGTAAAAGCTAAGTACACACTTAATAATTCAGATTTTTTAAAATATTATACTTTAATTGAAAGCATACCAAAAGTATGGAAACAAAACTTGAAAACCGACAACATAGCTGATAATAATAAACAAATTAACTAAATGCAATAAATTCGAAACCTCAAGAGTCCAAATAAATTTTTATACAACCGACAATTAAAAAACACTAACAATATTAATATTATCAAACCTCATATTAAATGGGAATCAGAAAGTACGAACATTAACTGAAATGTTGTGCACACCGTACCTTTTAAATCCTTAATTGATACAAAAATAAGAGCTTTTCAATACAAATATATTATGCGAATTGTACCAAACAACAAATTCCTGTATAAATGCAACATATGTAATACAAGTTTATGTGATTTTTGTGCCATGAATGTTGAAACAAATAGACATCTATTTTGGGAATGTCATTGTTCTAGAGCCTTTTGGACACATCTTGAAGGATATCTTAATGAAAAGCAGTTTACAATAAAGTTAAATTATATAATAATATCTCTTGGATATGTTGAATGGAGCAGTTATTCAAACTTGTTAAATACTATATTGATTTATGCTAAATGTTTTATCTATAAAAATAAGTATGCAAAAACAATTCCCATATTTATCAATTTTATAAAATATTTAAAACATATTGAAAACGTAGAAAGAATAATAGCAACGACAAAAGATAAACTTGAATAACATAACGGCAAATGGGAAAAAATACAATTGTATTAATGCCGTCATCAAACTGATTTCAGACTAAGAGTGTCGAGTATTCCTCCTCTTTATCTTAACCTTCATTTCCTGTTTTATCCCTTATCTACTCTCCATTATCTACTGTCTACAAACACCAACAACTTATTTCTCAATTAATGCATAAAGTATATTATACTTATAAAGACACATTGCTCCATTATAAAAACACTTACAATAGTATTGTTAACATATAAAAACTGCCTGAATAGACTTGTATATCAGATATGTATCTTAACATGCTAGTATAATATCCACGCTAATCCTTCTAATTGTGTTATGTACAATGCGTTGTTATTTACTTGAATGTATATGTACTATGAGAAATAAAATATTTAAAGACAAAAAAAAAGATTTTTATTATTGAATTTTAGAACATTAAACATGTATTTGCAGAAGATGTGTTAACAAAAGGAATAAGAAATTAACTTTTCTCTCTTTAATGAGATGTTTTACGTTTCTATCAATGACACGACGTATTCCGTATCTTTCTTGTTAATACTTCGACAAAAGATAAAACTATATAATCATCAACCATTTTAAAAATGTAGACACGTCTCTTATATGTTTTGCGTCCACATTTATGAGACAAATTCGTTTTCCGCATTCCAAACATTTGGACACACAACCTATTAAGAGCCATGTCCACTGATCCAAAATGCAGAAAAACATTTTAAAAACTGGGATGTGTATTCTTTGGAAGGGGACGGGGAAGAAATCAATATTTAGGAAATATTGTCACAGGTCATTGAATTTGACTGTTACGTAATGTTTGTATTCCCCCGAATGAGCTAAAGAAGAAAATGAAAATACAAATTATTCACAATTTCTTTTAGTTTAAACATATTTTATTGCCAAATATATACATAAATTCATATTATTATCATAGAATAAATATGGCAAAATGGTCTGGCTACCACATATGAAAATGTATACATGTAGTAAAATGTTAAGAAGTTTAAAAAAAAATAGAAATAATTTTAAAGAATACACTTAGAAGAATATTTGTTATCAAGAACACAATGTATACATGCATGCCTCCTGCAGAGGACTTCTGTGATACTAAAAATAAATATCACGAAATACTAGTCATTAAAACGGTTTGGTTGTTTAATATATATGTGCATGTTGTCAAATAGATCACCATTTTCAAAATCAGTTAAAGCATTGCTGCCAAACAGAATCTTTTGAATATACAAACGATAATATGGTCGTATTAGTAAATAATTGAAGCCTAAGTAATAAGGTACATTGAAAGAAAAAATAATGTGTATATTTTGTATCGTATCCACATTCATATTTTGCTGTTTCATGTAAGTGGTATATGTCCAGATTAATATTTTATTTACTTTACAATTTCGATGTTGGTTATTGTGTATATTGCACATTTAGGCCAAACTTGTGCATGTGTGTATTTGCTTTTCAAATGGTTCCTATACATGTACACATTGTCATCTATGTGATTAATTGTGACGACTCGACTCTCAAGTGTGTGTCAATCTCAAGAATGTTTGAAGGACATCGGACATGGGCAGCTAACTTACTAAACTGTGTACAAGTGATTCATGTAACATAAATGAAGACTTGCAACATAAATTTAACAAAAATATTCAAAACAATTGGTAAATTCAATATTTTACCATAAAGGTTAACAGTCAACAAAGCAATCCATTATTTACTCAAATGAGTGGATATATGACGTATACATTGTAAATGTTAAACTATGTTGTATTAAATAGCCAATACAATCGTTACAAATAATTTGCTTCTCCGACTGTATATCGTCCATTCGTGAAGCTTTCATTCAACATATCAATGTAAAAGAAGTCAACCAACACCGACCAATCAAAACCTTCTTCTTTTTTGTCTTCTTTTTTAATTTCCATGGTACATTCACATACAATTTATTACTTCATACATAGTACAATTTACATTCTTTATATATATTTGTTTATGAACGTATTATCAGAAACACAGTTTAGGATCTTGATAGAATAGGTCGGAGAGGAGAGGGTAAAAAAAAGTGAATAAGAAGAAGATTTTTTTAGGAAGAAAGGTTAATAAGTCCTCACTGTCACTTTATTGATTAAATTATTTTATTAGAAATTAGAAAAATTGCAGTTTTTTCCATTTATTTTCATGTTGTGTAATTTTGTCTTTTGTCAGTGCAATTAATCTTTCGAGGTTTTCATGGAATTTTAAATATTTTTTAAAAGTGTTCAAATTCGGTGTTATATTTGCATATTTGTTTTTAAAGATTAAGTATTTTGCGAATATCAATATACAGTTAATGTAGCTTCTCAGGTCCACATATCCGAAGGCGATCATTGAATAATATAAATGAATGTATATTTGTTTTTCATTTAAAAACATTTGATTTTCCGTCCAAAAACTTCTCGAAATGTGACATTCCTAAAAAACAAGTGTATAAATTGGTTTTTCATGCATATTGCATAAATCACACAAACTTGTGTTATTAACATAACATTTAAAGAGAAATTTGTTGTTGGGGATTATTCTTAACAAGTTTTTATATTGAATCGCTCTTAATTTTGTATTTTTTAAAGATTTGATAGGTATTGTATGTACGGTTTTCCGGTATATGTTATTCATTTCTTGTTTCCATTTAATATGTGGCTTAATGACTAATGTGTTTTCGATACAACTTATTGTTTATTATATAAGTATTTATTTGAACTGTTTAAAGTTTTAATTTGTTTTACTTGATAAATTTGTTGCATATTAGATAATATGTTATCATTCTTGAGTTTAAATTTCCAAGAGCGTGGTATACTTTGAATTAGTTTATGATATTTAAAAAAAATCTGTGTTGACTTTATCATGTATATTTTAAAGATATTGAATGGTAAGAAATGATTTATATCTGCTATCAAAGATTTGGTCAATATGTTTCATTCCTTTATCATACCATGATTTGTAGAAAAGAGGTTTGTTATTGTTTTAATAAAGGAGTTGTTCTATATTTTCTACGTTTTTACATTTTCGGTATGTTCACTAAAGTTTATATTTGACCATGATAATACTATGTCTGATTAAAACTTTGAAGTTATTTGAGTTGTATTGTTTAAGTCTTTCCCATTGATGTTACATTCAAATAAAAATCGTGTATATTAATCCTAATGCTACGGGCACGAATTGTTTGGTATCTCTTAAAAAATGGCCGATATTTAATCAACCATGAAAAAGACTTTTGTATTTCATTTGACTTAATTCTCCCTTTGAAGTGGTAATTTAAAGATCAACATGTTATTTAATACTGTATTGTTAATCTTGGTTAAAAATGAGAAAACAACTATGAAAACCATTAACTGCCACGTGCTGTTAAACAAAACAGACAATGTCAAAGTCGATTTCCACGTACATGCTAGGACTAGTATGCTCGTAGTATATCAAATCAACCTTTCGATATGATTTTATAGACTTATTGTCAATTAGAAAACTACGTTAAAACAACATCGATCTTGTTGTTTTTGTTGTTGTCGTCATTATTGTTTTTTGTTGTTGCTGTTATTGATGTTGTTGTTGTTGTTGTTGTTGTTGTTATTGTTGTTGTTGTTGTTGTTGTTATTGTATGATGTTTAGCGTCGCTTTTAACAATTTTCCAGTCATATTTTGACCCAATCAACATGAGACAGTATTCATAGCGCTACCACACTGAAGTATCATATCAGATACACGGTGTATGGTAAAACACCAAGTCAACTTATACTGACACCAGCTGACCTGACACTTAACTATACTCAACTATACGAGAAAACTTCTAGTACAATTTTTAAACTCTTTGGTATGACCCGGCCGGGTATCGGACCTATGACCTGCCACATGCGAGGCAGACGCTCAAAAACTAGGCCACCACTGTAGTGTTAAACAACTTTGAAATGTGCTTAATTTTCCTATTGTTTAATATACCTATATCCACAAAATTTACGGGAACGTGCCATTACTGACAAAAAATAAACATCCGCTTTGCCTCGTTGCAGCTATGAATGTTTACGACCGACATATTTAATTAATAATCTGATATTTTTTGTTATAATACAGTCATAATCCTATCCATACAAATGCACCTTAAACTACTCTTGCAATACATGAAATAATAGTTTAAACTTTCATATTGCTATACCATTTTATTCAGATATGCTTTACATTACCATTAAAATTGATGTTTTGAGTTTGGGTGATAACTTTTATTATTTGTGGAACAACAGAAATGTTTCAGTCATAATATTAAAACACTTGGTCTTCGTATTCGATAGATTTACACACATCAGGTCCATAGATGTTGCTAATTACCTCTTCATCAGACAATAACTTTTTACTGCGTCATCAACAGGCATATATACATTGGTCTTCGTACTCGGTGAAATTACACACACCAGGTCCATAGATGTGGCTACTTACCTCTTCATCAAGCAATAACTGTATACTGCGTCATCAACAGACATATATACATTGGTGTTCGTTCTCGGTGAAATTACACATATCAGATCCATAGATGTGGCTGCTTACCTCTTTATCAGGTAATAACTGTATACTGCGTCATCAACAGGCATATATACATTGGTCTTCGTAATCGGTGAAACTACACACATCAGGTCCATAGATGTGGCTACTAACCTCTTCATCGGGGAATAACTGTATACTGCGTCATCAACAGGCATATCTACATTGGTCTTCGTACTCGGTGGAATAACACACATCTGGTCCGAAGATGTGGCTACTTACCTCTACATCGGGCAATAACTTTTTACGGCGTCATCAACAGGCATATATACATTGGGCTTCGTACTCTGTGAAATTACACACACCAGGTCCATAGATGTGGCTACTTACCTCTTCATCAGGTAATAACTGTATACTGCGTCATCAACAGGCATATATACATTGGTCTTCGTACTCGGTGAAATTACACACATCAGGTCCATAGATGTCGCTACTTACCTTTTCATCGGGCAATAACTGTATACTGCGTCATCAACAGGCATATATACATTGGTCTTTGTACTCAGTGAAATTACACACATCAGGTCCATAGATATGGCTACTTACCTCTTTATCAGGCGATAACTGTACGCTGCGTTATCAACAGACATATATACATTTATCTTTGTACTCGGTGAAATTACATACATCAGGTCCATAGATGTGGCTTCTTACCTCTTCATCAGGCGATAACAGTATACCGCGTCTTCGACAGGCATCTATACATTTGTCTTCGTACTCGGTGGAATTACACACATCAGGTCAATAAATGTGGCTACTTACCTCTTAATTAGGCAATAACAGTATACTGCGTCACAAACAGACATATATACATTAGTCTTTGTGCTCGGTGAAATTACTCACATCAGGTCCATAGATGTAACTAGTTACCTCTTCATCAAGCAATAACTGTATACTGCGTCATCAACAGGCATATATATATTGGTCTTAGTATTCGATAAAATTACACATATCAGGTCCATAGATGTTGCTACTTAACTCTTCATCCGGCATTAACTTTTTACTGTGTCATCAACAGGAATATATACATTGGTTTTCGTAGTCGGTGAAATTACACACATCAGGTCCATATATATGACTACTTACCTCTTCATCGGGCAATAACTGTATACTGCGTCATCAACAGGCATATATACATTGGTCTTTGTACTCAGTGAAAATACACACATCAGGTCCATAGATGTTGCTACTTACCTCTTCATCAAGCAATAACTGTATACTGCGTCATCAACAGACATATATACATTGGTGTTCGTTCTCGGTGAAATTACACATATCAGATCCATAGATGTGGCTGCTTACCTCTTTATCAGGTAATAACTGTATACTGCGTCATCAACAGGCATATATACATTGGTCTTCGTAATCGGTGAAACTACACACATCAGGTCCATAGATGTGGCTACTAACCTCTTCATCGGGGAATAACTGTATACTGCGTCATCAACAGGCATATCTACATTGGTCTTCGTACTCGGTGGAATAACACACATCTGGTCCGAAGATGTGGCTACTTACCTCTACATCGGGCAATAACTTTTTACGGCGTCATCAACAGGCATATATACATTGGGCTTCGTACTCTGTGAAATTACACACACCAGGTCCATAGATGTGGCTACTTACCTCTTCATCAGGTAATAACTGTATACTGCGTCATCAACAGGCATAT
Source organism: Panopea generosa (assembly GCA_029582155.1). Lineage (NCBI taxonomy): Eukaryota > Metazoa > Mollusca > Bivalvia > Adapedonta > Hiatellidae > Panopea > Panopea generosa. The sequence goes on along the minus strand of CM055894.1, from coordinate 98,129,058 downwards.
ATACATTGGTCTTCGTACTCGGTGAAATTACACACATCAGGTCCATAGATGTCGCTACTTACCTTTTCATCGGGCAATAACTGTATACTGCGTCATCAACAGGCATATATACATTGGTCTTTGTACTCAGTGAAATTACACACATCAGGTCCATAGATATGGCTACTTACCTCTTTATCAGGCGATAACTGTACGCTGCGTTATCAACAGACATATATACATTTATCTTTGTACTCGGTGAAATTACATACATCAGGTCCATAGATGTGGCTTCTTACCTCTTCATCAGGCGATAACAGTATACCGCGTCTTCGACAGGCATCTATACATTTGTCTTCGTACTCGGTGGAATTACACACATCAGGTCAATAAATGTGGCTACTTACCTCTTAATTAGGCAATAACAGTATACTGCGTCACAAACAGACATATATACATTAGTCTTTGTGCTCGGTGAAATTACTCACATCAGGTCCATAGATGTAACTAGTTACCTCTTCATCAAGCAATAACTGTATACTGCGTCATCAACAGGCATATATATATTGGTCTTAGTATTCGATAAAATTACACACATCAGGTCCATAGATGTTGCTACTTAACTCTTCATCCGGCATTAACTTTTTACTGTGTCATCAACAGGAATATATACATTGGTCTTCGTAGTCGGTGAAATTACACACATCAGGTCCATATATATGACTACTTACCTCTTCATCGGGCAATAACTGTATACTGCGTCATCAACAGGCATATATACATTGGTCTTTGTACTCAGTGAAAATACACACATCAGGTCCATAGATGTTGCTACTTACCTCTTCATTAGGCAATAACTGTATACTGCGTCATCAACAGACATATATACATTGGTCTTCGGTGAAATTACACATATCAGGTCCATAGATGTGGCTACTTACATCTTCATAAGACAATAACTGTATACTGCGTCATCAACAGGCATATATACATTGGTCTTCGTACTCGGTGAATTTACACATATCTGGTCCATAGATGTGGCTACTTACCTCTCTATCAGGCAATAACTGTATACTGAGTCATTAACAGGCATATATATATTGCTCTTCGTACTCGGTGAAATTATACACATCAGGTCAATAGATATTGCTACACATCTCTTAATCAGGCAATAACTGTATACTGCGTCATCAACAGACAAATATACATTGGTGTTCGTACTCGGTGAAACTACACACATCAAGTCAATAGATATGGCTACTTACCTCTCCATCAGGCAATAACTGTACACTGTGTCATCAACAGGAATATAAACATTGGTCTTCGTATTCGGTGAAATTACACAGCAGATCCATAGATATGGCTTCTTACCTCTCCATCAGGAAATAACTGTATACTGCATCATCAACAGACATATACATATTGGTCTTCGTACTCGGTGAAATTACACACATCAGGTCCATAGATATGGCTGCTTACCTCTTCATCAGGCAATAACTGTATACTGCGTCATCAACAGACATATATACATTGGTCTCCGTACTAGGTGAAATTACACACATCAGGTCCATCGATATGGCTACTTACCTCTACATCAGGCAATAATTGTACAATGTTTCATCAACAGGCATATAAACATTTTTCTTCGTATTCGGTGAAATTACACACATCCGGTCCATAGATGTGTCTACTTAACTCTTCATCAGGCAATAACTGATTACTGCGTCATCAACAGGCATATAAACGTTGGTCTTCGTATTCGGTGAAATTACACAAATCAGGTCCATAGTGATGGCTACTTACCTCTTCATCAGACAATAACTGTATACTGCGTCATCAACAGGCATATATACATTGGTCTTCGTACTCGGTGAAATTACACACATCAGGTCCATAGATGTCGCTACTTACCTTTTCATCAGGCAATAACTGTATACTGCGTCATCAACAGGCATATATACATTGGTCTTTGTACTCAGTGAAATTACACACATCAGGGCCATAGATATGGCTACTTACCTCTTTATCAGGCGTTAACTGTACGCTGCGTTATCAACAGACATATATACATTTATCTTTGTACTCGGTGAAATTACATACATCAGGTCCATAGATGTGGCTACTTACCTCTTCATCAGGCGATAACAGTATACCGCGTCTTCGACAGGCATCTATACATTTGTCTTCGTACTCGGTGGAATTACACACATCAGGTCAATAAATGTGGCTACTTACCTCTTAATTAGGCAATAACAGTATACTGCGTCACAAACAGACATATATACATTAGTCTTTGTGCTCGGTGAAATTACTCACATCAGGTCCATAGATGTAACTAGTTACCTCTTCATCAAGCAATAACTGTATACTGCGTCATCAACAGGCATATATATATTGGTCTTAGTATTCGATAAAATTACACACATCAGGTCCATAGATGTTGCTACTTAACTCTTCATCCGGCATTAACTTTTTACTGTGTCATCAACAGGAATATATACATTGGTCTTCGTAGTCGGTGAAATTACACACATCAGGTCCATATATATGACTACTTACCTCTTCATCGGGCAATAACTGTATACTGCGTCATCAACAGGCATATATACATTGGTCTTTGTACTCAGTGAAAATACACACATCAGGTCCATAGATGTTGCTACTTACCTCTTCATTAGGCAATAACTGTATACTGCGTCATCAACAGACATATATACATTGGTCTTCGGTGAAATTACACATATCAGGTCCATAGATGTGGCTACTTACATCTTCATAAGACAATAACTGTATACTGCGTCATCAACAGGCATATATACATTGGTCTTCGTACTCGGTGAATTTACACATATCTGGTCCATAGATGTGGCTACTTACCTCTCCATCAGGCAATAACTGTATACTGAGTCATTAACAGGCATATATATATTGCTATTCGTACTCGGTGAAATTATACACATCAGGTCAATAGATATTGCTACACATCTCTTAATCAGGCAATAACTGTATACTGCGTCATCAACAGACAAATATACATTGGTGTTCGTACTCGGTGAAACTACACACATCAAGTCAATAGATATGGCTACTTACCTCTCCATCAGGCAATAACTGTACACTGTGTCAGCAACAGGAATATAAACATTGGTCTTCGTATTCGGTGAAATTACACAGCAGATCCATAGATATGGCTTCTTACCTCTCCATCAGGAAATAACTGTATACTGCATCATCAACAGACATATACATATTGGTCTTCGTACTCGGTGAAATTACACACATCAGGTCCATAGATATGGCTGCTTACCTCTTCATCAGGCAATAACTGTATACTGCGTCATCAACAGACATATATACATTGGTCTCCGTACTAGGTGAAATTACACACATCAGGTCCATCGATATGGCTACTTACCTCTACATCAGGCACTAATTGTACAATGTTTCATCAACAGGCATATAAACATTTTTCTTCGTATTCGGTGAAATTACACACATCCGGTCCATAGATGTGTCTACTTAACTCTTCATCAGGCAATAACTGATTACTGCGTCATCAACAGGCATATAAACGTTGGTCTTCGTATTCGGTGAAATTACACAAATCAGGTCCATAGTGATGGCTACTTACCTCTTCATCAGACAATAACTGTATACTGCGTCATCGATATGCATATTACATTGATCTTCGTACTCGGTGAAATTACATACATCAGGTCCGTAGATGTTGCTACTTACATCTTTATCAGGCAATAACTGTATACTGCGTCATCAACAGGCATATATACATTTGTGTTCGTACTCGATAGAATTACACACATCAGGTCCATAGATGTGGCTACTTACCTCTTCATTTGACAATAACTGTATACTGTGTCATCAAGAGACATATATACATTGGTGTTCGTATTCGGTGTAATTACACACATCAGGTCCATAAATGTGACTACTTACCTCTTCATTGGGCAATAACTGTATACTGCATCATCAATATACATCTATACATTGGTCTTCGTGCTCGGTGAAATTACACACATCAGGTCCATAGATACGACTACTTACCTCTTCCTCAGGAAATAACTGTATACTGCGTAATCAACAGCCATATATACATTTGTGTCCGTACTCGGTGAAATTACACACATCTGGTCCATATATGCGTCTACTTACCTCTTCATCCGGCACAAACTGTATAATGAGTCATCAACAGGCATATAAACATTTGTGTTCGTACTCAGTGAAATTACACACATCAGGTCCGTAGATATGGCTACTTACTTTTTAATCCGTCAATAACTGTATAATGCGTCATCGACAGCCATATTTACATTGATTTTCGTACTCGGTGAAATTACATATATCAGGTCCGTATATGTGGTTACTTACCTCTTCGTACGGCAATAACTGTATACTGTGTCATCAACAGGCATATATACATTTGTATTCGTACTCGGTAGTTTTACACACTTCAGGTCCTTAGATGTTGCTACTTACCTCTTCATCCGAAAATAACTGTATACTGCGTCATCAACAGGCATATATACATTGGTCTTCGTACTCGGTGGAAATACACACATAAGGTCCGTAGACTTGGTTACGTACCTCTTCATTAGTCAATAACTGTATACTGCGTCATCAACTGACATATACACATTGGTCTATGTGCTCTCTGAAATTACACACATCAGGTCTATAGATATGACTACTAACCTCTTCATCAGGCAATAACTGTTTACTACGTTATCAACAGGCATATATATACATTGGTCTTCGTACTCGGTGAAACTACACACATCAGGTCCATAGATGTAGAAACTTACCTCTTCGTCGGGCAAAAACTGTATACTGGGTCACTAACAGGCATATATACATTTGTGTTCGTACCCGGTGAAATTACACACATCAGATCCATAGATGTGGCTTCTTATCTTTTCATCGGGCAATAACTGTATACTGTGTCATCAACAGGCATATATACATTGGTCTTCGTACTCGATGAAATTACACACATCAGGTCCAAAGATGTGACTACTTACCTATTCATGAGGCAATAACTGTATACTGCGTCATCAACAGACATATATACATTGGTATTTTTGTTCGGTGAAATTACACACGTCATGTCTATAGATATGACTACTTATCTCTTCACCGGGTAATAACTGTATACAGAGTCACCAACAGGCATGTATACATTTGTGTTCGTACTCGGTGAAATTACACACATCATGTCCATATATGTGACTACTTACCTCTTCATCAGGCAATAACTGTATACTGTTTCATCAACAGCCATATATACATTGGTCTTCGTACTCGGTGAAATTACATACATCAGGTCCATAAATGTGGCTACTTAACTCTTCATCAGGCAAAAACTGTACACTGAGTCATCAACAGGCATATATACATTGGTTTTCGTACTCGGTGAAATTACACACATCAGGTCCATAGATATGGCTGCTTATATCTTCATCAGGCTATAACTGTATACTGCGTCAGCAACAGGCATATATACATTGGTTTTCGTAATCGGTGAAATTACACACATCAGGCCCATAGATGTGGCTACTTACCTCTTCGTCAGGTAATAACTCTATACTGCGTCATTAACAGGTATATATACATTGGTGTTCGAACTTGGTGAAATTATACATATCAGGTCCATAGATACGGTTACTTACGTCTTCATCAGGCAATAACTGTATACTGCGTCATCATCAGGCATATATACATTTGTGTTCATACTTGGTAAAATTAAACACATCAGGTCCATAATTGTATACTGCGTCTTCAACAGGCATATATACATTCGTCATCGTATTCGGAGAAATTAAACTGATCAGGTCCATAGATGTGGCTACTTACCTCTTCGTTGGGCAATTACTGTATACTGCGTCATCAACAGTTATATATACATTGGTCTTTGTACTCGGTGAAATTACACACATCAGGTCCATATATATGGCTACTTACTTCTTCATCGGGCAATAACTGTATACTGCGTCATCAACAGACATATATTATGTTCAAGCATTTCAAACTGATAGTTTCAATATTGATGTTCTACATGCAATGTCAGTCATGCCACCAAAATTTGTTCATAATTCGGGATTCAATTGATTAAAATTAATGTAATAAACTTTGGTTTTGCAGCATAGGTAATAAATACATAAACTAATATTTACATATAACAGACGTATATCCATATACATTCTTGGTTCGTCTCAGAGATGAATTATTTGATGAAATATTTATTAACAAATTAGACAGGCCGAAACTGTACATTGGCTTTCTCTATTGTATATGTATTCATTTTTCATGAAAAACAATAGTAATCATTATTTAGCAAAATAAAATTATTTACCTAAATGAGCGCACTCACAAAATACAAATCTGTTTAGACATGAGGGCAAACACAAAATAAAAATATTTACATAAATACATAATACAACAAGAAAAATGTATGTACAAAATTGAAGACACCTACAAAATACAAATATGTACAGATATGAGTACGCCAATAAAAATCAGCTTAATATCAACTACATAGTAATGTTTATTCTCTCAACCATACATATAAACATTAACGTATAAGCAAAACAGAAATATTTGCTAATAGCTAAAGAACAATACCATTTACACATGTTGTTACATAACCTATATATGATTGGGAAAATATAAAATCGTAAATTACTTCGCATCTGCAACATGCATTAGCTATATGGTTTTACTTAATTTTATTTTATTTCAAACGTATCACGTATTTGGTTTTATTGGTAATATCAGTATGAGGTTAAATAAAGTTATTCCACATCGACATATAATATTCCTTAAATATAATTCTTATTCCCTAATACAACAAAAATCAGCACAAAGCTTAGAACAAGTTCAAAAGATCCAAGTGCAATGAGTGTATATATAGCTATGGACCTTCCATATATGGTGTTGTCATTATCGTCTGCTTTGTGTCCTGTGCTTTCATTTCCTGTAAAGTCGTGCTGAGGCTCTGAAATTAACATAAATAAACTATTTAATACCCTTGTTTAACATATACATGTATGACCCGTTAATGTTATCAAATACAAAAGGTAAGTATGATGAAAGGCGATAATTTGATATAGACAATAATGGTTGGTCTATGTTATGCGCGTGGTTGAGCGCGTATATCATAGCGAATGCACGTGCGTATTTTTTTCGTACATTGCTTGCGAGTGTGTTTGTTTCTGTATGTGTGTACAATGCCTGCTTTTATGATGTATATTTAACAACTCATATCTTCGTGCAAAAAAATGGACATGTTAAATAGGAGTATTTTTTGTAAAATGAAATTACCTATGACAATGATTTCAATTTCTTCTGTCTTTGTTCCAAACACTTCATTATCAGCACGACAAGTGTACGTTTCACTATCTTCCTGTGTTGTGTCAATGGGACTAATACATATGACATTAGAAGCACACGTGTGTCCTATGATTGAAGTGTTGTCATTGTTGTTGACCCAGCTTATAATTAATTCAGGGTTACTTTTTACTGTACATTGCTATACAACAGTCGCACCTTTCGTGACGTATGACGCAGGTGTTGATATCGTTATACCTATGAGAGGTGCATCTGAGACAGATGTAATAAATTGTATCATTAGGAATACTTAAAATTTTATAGGGTGTGCAAATATTGTTTTGAAAAATAAAATGTTTTCATTTGTTGTATATTTGTAAATTGTTGTATAACACGCGGTTCATATTAAAAAAAGAGATTTGAGAACCACCAATATTATAAAATTTTACACTTATACTCTAAAATATCAAATATCAAATAACTAATACGTATTAAGATTTATGTTAACTTATATAGGACCATGTTATTTAATGTATACATACATGGGAAAATGATTGCATACACAAGTATTTATAGTCGGCATGTAATAAAACACAATAAACATGAGCTATGTGTAGCTATTGATCTGTATATATATACATGTATAAGTAGGGTAAAACTAAGGTCAGCTTTGAATGCGGAGTGCGGAGGGTGGGTGTTTAGGCGTCATGGCATTTTTACTTGTAATATCCGCTTTTAAACATTTAATGCGATATAAGAAAGTGAAAGAAGGAATTAAAAAATACGAGGCTAAGAAGATGAAGGAATATAGCGGGACTGAAAAAATGCCGGGAAAAAAACAGCGCGAAAAAACTGATGTATATACACTCCTATATTTAAACCAGTGTAATGACCGAGCGTGTTTATCTAGCGAAACGTTGCATATACTGTTCACTGTGTCGTATCGTTGTCGGTATGCAACTGGGTGAATGATAATAGGATAGAAATATCACTGCGACACATGATACCGTTTAAATAAGTTTTACTAAACGTATATATTAATGTATTACATTGTTTAATTTTTAAAAGCTGTTTTAAAAGACACAATAAAATATTCTTTACTAACAATCATTATATCCATTCACTATTAAAATAATCCGTGTCTATATACGTTATTTTTATACAGTCCTAATCTTTTATAAGTGTCAGAAAATGTTATTTTTTAATAAATCCATTATTTCAATTGCCTTCGCTTCTGCTTAGTCTTTCGCATTTCCCTCCATAGTTCCTCTACTTCACACATAAATAATCTCATATAATCACCAGAAGACATGAGCTCTTTTTTAGTCAACATACACATTGTTTGAAAAACAATTGTTATTAACAATTCTTATTGCTAAATCTTTACGTAAAGATTTGCAATCGTAGTAATCGATTGCCTGGATTAAAAAATGAATAGGAAACTTTTCATAAAAGTCGTCTATCGTAATATCCGACATTCCCAAGTACAATAAAAATCTTTATTTATATCTTCACAATCCACCAATTGTTCATTTGTAAAATGAATTGATGTTTTTAAATTTAAAACACCGTTTTTAAATATGTTCTTGTTATATTTTAATAACACTGCAATGACTTCAGATCTTTTTATTAAATTATCTCTAATAGTTTCCATTATATATTTTTATTTAAACATATTTTTATTTAAATATATATTCCAAAGAACATGAACTTTTACTAATGTAACGAATAACGTGCCGGAGTTGGGAATCATGCAATCAAAGTGAAGTCAGAGTCCGTTTATTAAACTTTCTTTAAAAATAATATCACGGGCAATTTTCAATCATCATTCTCTTTATAAAAGCGATATATTCAAATAAGTTCTTATCAGTCAGTGACCTGTGGTACTGACACATTACCTCGTATACCTACTTTGTCATACCCGTAATGTCCTAAATAAAAGGAACTCGGTGACAAGGTCTTTCACCTATAGGTTAAATGATTTAAGTTACCCTAGTTTTTCAATTCATGTATCTTATGGGTGGTTGACTTCATATCACGTTAGTAAGTTAATTATATGCAAGACTACGAAATCACCTTTTTCTTTATTTTACCTACTTCACTAGGTTACTCTTTCTGGTGAATACCCGCTTTATATTTCAATATTGTCCTTTGTCATGTTTTACAATATATATATACAGCAAACATTGTAACAGGTCCACACACGTTTTTACTTAACAAGTTTTAACTTAATCGAAATAATTCTGAAAATTCTAAAATGAATGATTTCACATTTGTTAAAGCAACAATGTAAAATTTTATGGATTTAACAAAATCTTTAGAAGATTCATCGAAAACGAGTAATTTACAATTACATAAACTACAATCAAAACGCATTGATCATTTAAGTGAAAAAAAAACATTTTAAGAATGAACTTAAAAAACGCACAAAAGAAGTCGATGATTTAAAAGTGGAAAACAATAAACTGAAAAATGAACTCAGTATGATGAGATTAAGGGCAGACAATTATAAAACGGAACGTGATTTAATAAAAGAAACTCTAACACGAGTGATAACACAAAATACAATGTTAATAAACGATTTGGGGGACTTAAACCAAAATTATATCAAAATTAAAAAACCTCCAACGAGACACTATAGTGACTTGTCCGATGAAAATGATATAAAAATGATATGGAAAATAATGCTCGAGAAGGTAAAATAACGGCTGAGAGTGGTGTTTTCGAAGACGAAGATTGCCAGATGGTTGTCTTCACAATACCCGAGTGAAAGGAAACCATTGCCATATAGACAAGGTATGTTCATTATACTTGTATTTTCATCAATTTATTTTTCAAAGGTAGAAAATAAATAACAATACACATGTATATATATATGACATATAACTTTTTATTTACATTTATATTTAAAAACGTTTTTAAACATCTTGATTATAAATCCTTCATACAAAATACATGTAAATATAAATATAATTGTGGTTATAATACAAAGCTTTCCCCAGCCGAATGATTTCAAATGTACACAAAGACCGTATCAAATGTTATTGTGTGTATAAGTTTAATGTTATTAAGCCTTATCACAATACACAGACTCCTAAGATATACAACGTACCAACTTGAAAGCGTTTGCATGATTCAGATCACACAATTTACTCCTAGTCATACAGACGTATTGAGCGGTGTAATGTTAGCCGGTATTAATTACGATTTCACACTCTATACAAACACCTAGCAGCGAGTGGTTTCTATCAGATAGGATAATTACTAGTCACTGGTTATTTCTTATTTGGTGACACTCACCAATTTAAGAATGATTATTTCTTAATTGATCGACAATTTATGGAAGTAAAATATATATATGTTAAATGGCAATAAACAGCCTAAAGTTTATAAGAAGATATATTTCTAGGGAAAGCTCTTTGGTATCTTTATTTTAATAATAACAGCAAAACAACAAATTAAAACTTCTATCTATGCTATTAAATCATTTAAAAAGTATAATCTCTTTGATCTACATTGGCACCAACTTTAACTAAACTCACTTTAAATATATAAGCTGCAGTTTATTTTATATATATATATATATATATATATATATATATATATATATATATATATATATATATACATATATTTTAATGGAGCATACTTTAATGATAGTATTAAATAGAAACTATAATGTTTTTTTTTTAATTTTTAACATAGTATGTTTGTTTATTTACCTCCTCCCCACAGCTTATATCTTTATATACGACTAATCAAATATATTTTGCGAATATATACACATCACTCAACCAATAAAACATAATATGCAACACATACACATATCCCGCGCATATACATATCCCACACATACACATATCCAACACATACACATATCCAACACATACAAATATCACGCACATACACATATCCCATGCATACACATATCCAACACATACACATATCCAACACATACACATATCCCACACATACACATATCCAACACATACACATATCCCACACATACACATATCTAACACATACACATATCAAATGCATACACATATCCAACGCATACACATATCCAACGCATACACATATCCCACGCATACACATATCCCACACATACACATATCCCACACATTCAAATAACTTTTTTTTGTTATCAAAGTGTATTACATATAACCTCTTGTATCACATGAATTGACTCTGAATAATACAATAAAAACTCTGACTAGTAAATATAAAAAAACACCAAAAAAATGCATGACTAGTAATATAGTATTATTTTAGAAATATCACAATTCTTAAAAAAAAATCTCTTTCAAAATGTTTTTAATTAAATTTTTTCACGCACATTCATGACAATGGTCAACTAGTGAGTATGTAAACTATTAACGTTACAGGATCTAATAACTAAAGAAACAATTCAACAGCAAATAAAACAAAAACATATATACATTTTTTTTAAAAAAAGTAAAAAGAACAGCTAACCTTTTCATTTTATTTGATATGTTTAAGGAAGTTTTATAATGTATTTTTAAAATAAATTATGTGATATTGAAATGGATATGAACTATCAAAATAATGAATATAAATATTTGTTCAAAGTATGGAAACGTAACCAATGTATTTTATCTTTACAGATATGTTGGAAAATGAGAGCAAAGACTGGAAAAGAATGAGAAACAATTCACCCGAAAAGACTGGAAAAATATTTATTTTTTACTATAATGGAATGTGTTTTCACCTGTATTTATATAATATATAATGGAATTATATGTTTTTCATATGGAGTGTGTTGAATAAAATATATGGAGTGTATTGAATAAAATATATATGTTAAATAACAATTGCGTACGTGTTTCATTCTTTACTCTCATGTTAAATAAACTATTAACCCCACCCCCCCCCCCCCCACCCCCATACCCACTTGCTCATATCGCCGAATTCAGTGTGTCACTCGTCATGTATTGTATTAAATATCTCTTATCAAGATCCCAGAGCAAATCACCATGATAACATGATATTGTAGTTTAAGGCATAGTGCCACCATTGCAAAAAGGAAGTGCTTCCGTGGGGTAGTCGCATAATGGCGGTTATAAATAATCCTCAATTCTTCTTCTTTAAAAATGCATTTTCCTTATTTTAATGCTCATTTTTTTATTTGAATGGCATTATTGGTGTATTTTGAACATTTTGATAGCATTGTCATGTTTGAATTGTGAATTTAGAAAAAAAAATGATGCTTGGAAATTGGGGTATGAATTCATGATTTCGGAAGTCTACTTTCACTTTGTCACCAGTGTACACACTGAGCAGAAAAAAAATCTCTTATATGACACATGACCCCTACTTTTCTCATCATATTTTGATAGTGCAGAGGTTGACAAACAGTAAAATGTAGGTTTCACTTCTTTCATTTGGGACCCTCTATGAATGACAAGCCTTCAAACTTTTATTATTTACTATAGAATAAAGAACAAAAATCAATGGTGGGGTTACACCTATAAGAGAGACTTGAGTGAAATGGGGGTGATTTTCCAAAATGTTAATTGTAGGTAAAATAACCTCTTTTTTACACTCTCATAGTATTAAATGACAAATTGGAGACATTTGCTTCATACAAAAACACATTTTGGCAAGTGTATGCCTCAAATAAAGCATATATGTGCATATTTACATTGAAATTTCATGAAAAATCACAGAATTTTGAAGATTTTTTATTTTTGGATGATTTAAATGTGCAATTTTTAGCATGTACATTGTATTGAATAATGTATTTTGGTAAGATAATGTCTTCAGTGTATCATGAGACTATTTTGGGGTAAAAATTTTAATGGAATTAGGTAAAAAAAAAATTGTTTTGGTAAAATTAGTCAAACACATCAAAATTGCATGTCGGTCAACATCTCGCGCCTGTATATAATGATCATGTAAAAAAGTGGTATTTTGACAAAAGTTTCAGTATTTAATGCCTGCAACTTGGCAGTATTACTTCAAATTGGTAGTACTTAGTAAAAATGAGGTAATTATGAAATTAAAAAAAAAAGAGTTTCCTAATAGGCATAGTGCCACCATTGCAAAAAGGAAGTGCTTCCGTGGGGTAGTCGCATAATGGCGGTTATAAATAATCCTCAATTCTTCTTCTTTAAAAATGCATTTTCCTTATTTTAATGCTCATTTTTTTATTTGAATGGCATTATTGGTGTATTTTGAACATTTTGATAGCATTGTCATGTTTGAATTGTGAATTTAGAAAAAAAAAATGATGCTTGGAAATTGGGGTATGAATTCATGATTTTGGAAGTCTACTTTCACTTTGTCACCAGTGTACACACTGAGCAGAAAAAAAATCTCTTATATGACACATGACCCCTACTTTTCTCATCATATTTTGATAGTGCAGAGGTTGACAAACAGTAAAATGTAGGTTTCACTTCTTTCATTTGGGACCCTCTATGAATGACAAGCCTTCAAACTTTTATTATTTACTATAGAATAAAGAACAAAAATCAATGGTGGGGTTACACCTATAAGAGAGACTTGAGTGAAATGGGGGTGATTTTCCAAAATGTTAATTGTAGGTAAAATAACCTCTTTTTTACACTCTCATAGTATTAAATGACAAATTGGAGACATTTGCTTCATACAAAAACACATTTTGGCAAGTGTATGCCTCAAATAAAGCATATATGTGCATATTTACATTGAAATTTCATGAAAATCACAGAATTTTGAAGATTTTTTATTTTGGATGATTTAAATGTGCAATTTTTAGCATGTACATTTTATTGAATAATGTATTTTGGTAAAATAATGTCTTCAGTGTATCATGAGACTATTTTGGTGTAAAAATTTTAATGGAATTAGGTAAAAAAAAAATTGTTTTGGTAAAATTAGTCAAACACATCAAAATTGCATGTCGGTCAACATCTCGCGCCTGTATATAATGATCATGTAAAAAAGTGGTATTTTTTGACAAAAGTTTCAGTATTTAATGCCTGCAACTTGGCAGTATTACTTCAAATTGGTAGTATTTAGTAAAAATGAGGTAATTATGAAATTAAAAAAAAAAGAGTTTCCTTATAGGCATAGTGCCACCATTGCAAAAAGGAAGTGCTTCCGTGGGGTAGTCGCATAATGGCGGTTATAAATAATCCTCAATTCTTCTTCTTTAAAAATGCATTTTCCTTATTTTAATGCTCATTTTTTTATTTGAATGGCATTATTGGTGTATTTTGAACATTTTGATAGCATTGTCATGTTTGAATTGTGAAGTTAGAAAAAAAAATGATGCTTGGAAATTGGGGTATGAATTCATGATTTCGGAAGTCTACTTTCACTTTGTCACCAGTGTACACACTGAGCAGAAAAAAAATCTCTTATATGACACATGACCCCTACTTTTCTCATCATATTTTGATAGTGCAGAGGTTGACAAACAGTAAAATGTAGGTTCACTTCTTTCATTTGGGACCCTCTATGAATGACAAGCCTTCAAACTTTTATTATTTACTATAGAATAAAGAACAAAAATCAATGGTGGGGTTACACCTTAACAGACCAGTTGATATTTCCGTGGACCGGTTAATTAAAAGGTTTACAAATATAATTCACAGGTTAAGGTATGCCCGATATGAATTCACAAGGGTAAGCTTATGGTTACAATTTCATACTTACAAGCATCTTTAAAGATTGCCACAACTGACGCTATTGTTGTTTCTTCTGCTTCTGTTGTTGTTGCTGTTGATACTGCTGTTGTTTTTGTTGTTGCTACTGCTGTCGTTGTAGTTATTCTTGATACAGCTGTTGTTGTCTGTGTTGTTGCTTCTGCTGTTGTTGCTTTTGCTATTGTTGTTGTTTCTGTTGTTGTTGTTGCTTCTGCTGTTGTTGTTACTGTCGTTGGTGTAGTTGTTGTCTGGGGAAAAAATGAAAGAAAAAATCCTCTATATTCCGTAAGGATGTCATTGGTTTTATCTACCTTGATTTAACAAATCTTAAATGAAAAATGTTGTAGGTGAAACCACTTTGCGTTCATCTAGACGGATCAGTAGGTTGATGAAACCAACGTAATTCTTTTATAATTATTTTGAAAACAACTTTATATGTTATATATAATTGATAAATCATATAATTCATGTTATATATTTGCTAAAGGTAATATGTCTTTAAAGGATTTATAATTTCTATATATCTTTAAAAAATAAAAAATAAAATGTACTTACACAAGAGGTAATGTCATCATCTATGGCAACTCCAACGGTTACATTTCTTGCGATGTTTATGACATGCTCACACGGACTACGTTTGTCATATGATGACTTTGATAATAGAATAAAACGCAAACTTTCCATGTTTTCAACATTTAATACACTATTATCAAATTGCACAAAAGAAAGTCTTTCCGTTTCCTTGTACGAATCTCCAAAAGGACTATACACGTCTTCTCCTTTATACACACACATATCATTTTCATCACACTTTAACACTTTCTCAGACAATTTTCCGAAAACCGCACCGAAGAACAAAAAAAATACACAAATTTCTCCATTTTTATTCCGCCTTTAATGTTACATACACACTACCCGTAAAATCTTAAGGTAAATGAAGCGCAATAGCGGGGAAAGAACATTTCGATAATAATGAGACGAATACATATTTAGTGTAAACTCGTTATCGTCTCACATGTAAATAATGGGATTGGTTAAATGAAAATAACGAATACATATTTAGTGTAAAATTGTTATCGTCTCTCATGTAAATAGTGATATTGTAAACATATCTTGAACAATTTCCTTAAACAAGATGTTTTAACTTTTTACGCTTTTTTAAATAAAAGATTTAAATATCGCTGTATTAAATTATACCAACTGTATCATAATTGAAATTTGTGTTATGTTGTTATTGTTTTTATTAGAAAAGAAAGGTGACTTAAATCAAACTTAATCATTTCAAATATGATATGAAAAGAGTGTGTAAACTAATTAAAATTGATTTTTTTTATAAATCGACCATATACTGTTATATGAATTGATAATGACTTTAATGAAATATACTTACCGACACTGTTTGAACCCACAGATATGGTATTATCTATGGTATTTATCATTTTAAATGTGAACAGAATGTGTTAATTAAAAAAAAATATTTGAAGTTGTTATTATATTATACAGGTGCGGTATTCATTTAAATGTGATATGAAAAGAATGTGTTAATTAAAAAAACTATTTGAAGAAACGCCCATATCCTGTTATTTAATACGCGAGTCGATGTTATCTTTAATAAAATAGACTTACTGACGCTGGTTAAAACCGCAAGTAGGATCATTTACAGGTGTGGTGTAATATTAATCCGATCTAATCATTTTTAAATGTGACATGAAAGAATGCGTTAATTAAAAAAAATATTAATCATTTGATGAAACGTTCATAATCTGTTATTTAATATGTATGTCGATGTTATCTTGAATAAAATAGACTTACTGACGCTGATTAAAACTGCAAGCAGGATCATTTACAGGCGTGGTGTAATATTAATCCGATCTAATCATTTTAAATGTGACATGAAAGAATCTTAATAGTTAAAAATAACATTTTTTCATTTATTAATCATTCTTATCTTTTTTTATCAAAAAAGTACTTACATTACCATCTTACTTCTACCATATCGTAGTTCGACGAATAGTATTTAAAGCGCAATTTCTTTAAACACCATTGGATAATATATCAGCAACGCATATGCCATGGAAACTTTTAACGACAGTCAAGGGTATGTTAAAAAAGTGAGGGGACGTTTTGGAAGAAGTAAAGAAGTGTGTTTAACTCGTTGGAATAATGATATTTACTTACATTTAAGTGATAATTTAAAATGCTTTGAATCGGGAAGTTTTGACAAGACCAAAGGTAAATCCATTTCTATGAAATGGAGTGAGTTTGTAGTGTTTAGAACTCTATTTTCGGATCTAGAATATCATGTGGAGCAAATGCATAATTTCCAGGTATGAATTATACATTTCTTTGAAATAGTATAAATGATCAAATAATTTTCACAATTGATAAAAAGTAAAAATGAAATAAAATACTAAATGTTATATTAAGAAGTAAATGAACTGAAATACTAAATGCTATATTAATAATAACAACCTGTATTGACTTGAATATACTATTAATTCTATTTTACATGGTATATTATCTATTTCAGAATGCGGAAATATCTACTGAGGAGTACTTTAAATCATCAAACATAACAACATCTCATACTCCAACTCAAGAGGATTCGATGTGTGCACCTTTAGAGAGCGTAAACGACCACCAAAGTTCATCGACATACAGTGCACCAGCAAGCCAATATTCCTCACCACGTTATGCGCCACCAAGTCGTGTAAATATTAAACAACCATCTGGCGGGTATGGTTATCGATATAATCCATATTAAACTAATCGGACTGTATTTTTTTAAATAATTTCTGTTTTTATTAAGCTTCAAAATGTTTTCATAAATTGCGCCATCAAACCAAAAAAAATAACATCAACAAAAAACAACAACAAATGACACAATGTGATAAAAATGACACAAGCGCAGTTAGATGCGGTGAATTTTTATTTTGAAAGTAAAGACTTTCAAAGTATTCATTGTGAATTAGGTGAGAATAAAATTACTTGTACCTTTAATAAAACGAATTCACTCGTTATAAAACGAATTAATAATATCACACATATTTTCATTAATAATGGTAAAAAGTCTATAAAATTATCGCAAGAACTTTTTGATTCTATTTGCGATTCAAAGGTTAGTGTTTAATTCCTATCTTCATTTTTAAAGTAAAAAAAATATGGAAAAGGTGAAAAGAACAAACTTTAAAGATATATACTGTTCTGCTTGTAATAAATGGTTAACTAAATTCTATTGGAATCGACATATTAATAGTAAGCTACACCTTAAGAAACAAGACAACATAAAATCACGTTTTACATTAACGAACAATGTTTTCACACCTTCTGAAACAACACCCTCAAAAAGTCTAAAGGAATATGAACATTTTAAAATAAAAGGTAGTACTTTAAAAAAATGTCCTCATGAGCATACATCTATTGTTGAAGGATGTAGATATGTTAAAGACTATTCTTCAGATAAAGATATGTTTGATAGTGTCAAACAAAGATTGTTTGAGAAAGAAACGGAACAACTTAATCAACAATTTGATATTACCATCCCACAAACATTTAACGAATATGTTTGGGAGGATATTAATTAAAAAAGCGAGATTATTAAAGTGAGGGAAAGAACAATGAAGAACAAATCAGGAAAATATAGTGTGCCACTGTTAAAAAGCATTTGTACTAAAACTATTGTGAATACTTCATTTATTAATTCTCAAACGGATGAGGTTATATTTAGAGATTTATTTGCCCGCATTCCATCTAAATTAATTCGGGAAATACAATTGGCATTAATCGACTATGAACACAAAGACATATTTGAGAAAATAGGTATAATCTGGATAGGAGACGAATTAATTAGACTAAGAACATGTGAAAGGAGGGACACAGATTCGTTAATATCAATTTGTATGAAAGAAGTAACATGCACATGTGGATATTTAAATAACAAAGATGTGGTGCAGTATTTGCTACCTTTATCATCCGAATTGTTAAGAAAACTGAGATCATATTATCCACAAAATAACTGGTGGGATATGATAACAACGATACTTGTGATAAATAAAAACTATAAATAGGATACATTAGTATTTCTACTTCAGTTTTATTTTTTATCACCATCGGAATAGCATTAAAATGTCTTCAACTATGGATACATCTGATTGTGTTATACTTGGATGTAAATTCAAATCTTCTAATTTTACATTTTATGAAAACCGTCTCAGAACTTTTCTTACATGGCCGAAACAAATCTCACCAGATAAGTTTTCATTAGCAGAGGCTGGACTATATTATACTGGTGAAAGCGATAAAGTGAAATGTTTTGCGTGTGGATTAAAATTGTGTCAATGGACAACAGAAGATACAGCTTTCGCTGAACATAAAAAATGGTCGCCTGGTTGAATTTTCTTAAAAATGATTGGTTATGGAGAGTTTAAATCTGAATTTCAACCATATTATACATTGAATGAGAAATATTCATACACTGGTGGAATAGGCGACAAGCAGTTAACATTAGGATTTAACTTTCCTTACGATATATGAACTGTTTGAAAAAAAAACACACTAACTATGTAATGTAAATATGTTTCGTTATTGCAATCATATTTTTACTTTCTGTATGCTAAGAAAATAATTTATACCATGAATACAGTGTTTAAACAACAATGTATCGGTTGCCAGAATGGCTATTTATCTCAAACAGAACATACATGTTTTATGTTAACAGAACAGGAACAATTACAGTTATTTTTAATGAAATTGTAAATAACGTTGACGAAGAGGATATTCTAATCAAATGGAATGCGGCTGTGAAGTGTATAAATGAAATACCTCAAGAAATTGTAGCGTTATATAAACTTAAAATCAATTGTAAAGATTGGCGAGCAACAGATATGAAAACAGAATCCTGGAAAAAACGTATCATGAAAATGACAATTCAAATTTTAAAGTTGGAAACACGATTTCCACCATGTGTTTAATTCGAATTAAATTAATAACACTAAGACAATCTTGACATATGAAAATGGAATTGTATATATTTCAAAAGAAAATCTTACAAATATAATAGTGTATTAACATTTTTTCTGTATTGTATTCAATTTATAAGAATAAATTGATGTATAGTCTATAAATTGTGTTGTTTTTTGTCATTTATTTAACCATTTATTTAAATTTTCTTTTTAAATGAAGTATATATAAAATATATACATCTTTTTATAACATCATTTGAAGCTGTGACGGATTTGTGCGTACACATAATGGAAAGTTTATTAAAGTTTGAATCCCCATCAACATGTATATTAGCCGGTTGTACCTCAAGTGGGAAGACACGACTTGTCTTTGAGATATTAAAGCAAGTTAATGGAATGTTTACACATCCACCGAAAGTCATTCATTACTGTCATGGTGTTAATCAACCATTATTTGAAGAAATGAAACATGAGGTGCAAAATATACATTTTACAGATGGACTACCAACCAGAGATATGCTTGATATGTGGTCTATGGAAGAGTCTGCCCGCAAGTTAATAATATTAGACGATTTAATGCAAAAAGCATCGCAAAACAATGATATGGTAGATTTGTTTTGTCAATACTCTCATCATTTAAACTTCTCAGTGTTTTTCATTGTTCAGAATTTATTTTCTAATGGAAAACAATTCCGTACTATTAGTTTAAATGCACATTATTTCATTTTGTTTAAAAGTCAACGTGATGAGTTACAAATTTAAACTTTAGGTCGACAAATGTTCCCAGGAAAACTAAAATATTTCATGGATGCTTATAGAAAAGCAACTGCTGAAAAATATGGTTATCTTTTAATAGACTTATCACCACATTCAGATTCAAAATATAAACTGCGAACACATATATTACCAGAACAGTTGACAATTATTTTTCTACCAAAGAACAGTGACGCATTATGAATACTTTATTAAAGAATGAAGGTGATTTTTTACGTCTGTTGTTATCCACATCACCTTAACAACAACTTGCGTTAATAAAAAGCATTTTGCCAACACAAATGAAAGCTATAGTGCAAATTGTGTATAATGTCATAGTTGGTAGTCAAGACATATCAGAGCAACATAAAAAGAGACTGAAAAAGCATAAATTAACCATTCGACGGTTTATATGCAAGAAACTATCCCGTGTGAAAATAAAGCAACTTTTTGTGAAATATTTTAAACTTATTTTAGAATTATTACGAGTTGTTCAGAGTGAACTTTATTAACAATAAATAAAAATGGCACAGGAATTAGCGCTTGTTCCCAAATTAACATTATCAGATATGGAGTTTGTGAAAAGAAAATCTAAAAATATAAATACTCAACATAGCGGTGTAGATAAAAATAAACAAATATCAAAGTTACAGACTAAAACGAAATGGATCAATTATTTAATTTGATAGAACGTTCTTTAAACCCATTTAGTAACACAGCATCTATAGACGTTGCTATCTTAAAAAGAATAACAAAAAAAGGCGAGTTTTCATTGGATGGATAATAGCCAATTCTTGTGGATTGTAACCAATGACGTATGGCTACAAATATTAGAATATAGCCAATGAGGTATCCTGGATTGTTTCATAAATTATAACCAACGAGATCTACTTATATAAGGTGTATTCACAAAATTGTCTTTAGTTCAGTCTTAAGATACATACAGTGGTAGCCATGAAGAGAAAATATGAAGATAGTGAATTTAGTTGATATGTGCTGTAGATGAATTAGAAAACAACTTACACCCAAAAGATTATGGATATACTTTTGATATTTGCCAAATGGGTTTTAAAAGCATACAAGAAGTAGTTAAACATAAACTTATACATTCTATAAAGACGACTTGTGAATTTTGTAAGGCAATTTTTACTAGAAGAGATAACTTACATCGTCATATTCGTCAGATGCACGGTCAACATCGAGTACACAAATGCGAAATATGTTATAAAATGTTTAAAAGTAAATGGGACTTACAGCGGCATAAAAAGACGCACATTAAACACGCAATAAATAGAAACTGTTCATATACATGCAAGCACTGTTTTTCCGAATTCAAGGATTATCCTTCCTTATTTCAACATATAAGTGTTAATCATCCCATAGTACAATCAGGTGGACAAATACCAACTAAGCATCAATCTACATCTACGAAGGAAATGAGTAGTGACAAATTAAAAACAAAAACCGATACAAATCAAACGAATGCTGAAAATAAAATAAAAAGATGAACGCGCTATTAAAAATGGTGTTTTAAACAGAAATATTTATCCCATAAATGAAGAAAGATATGATGTGTTGACATTTTTTGCTAATGTACGCTCTCAAATAAAGACATTTTTACAATCAAGGATTCAAAAGATTGGCGGTTTAAAATGGAATTTATGTGTACAGTTAGAAATGCAACGACAAAATGGGGAAGAAAATATTAACATATCAAGTCCTTTTTTCCGCAGTTTAACATATTTCACTTTAAGAAGTGAAACATTTAGTGATCATGATCTCAATGAAGCTTTGCAAAAAATGCATGCTAGCATCGAACAGTATTTACGAGATGGATCTGGTTGGAATATTAATAAAGTAATCAAATTGGAAATACATACTGTCATTTGTAAGCCTATTTCGGGTTCCGCTTACATTAAACTTCCACTAACGTTTAGTTGCAAAAATTGTGTTTTAAACATACATAATAATGATCAAAAATGTTTTTTATGGTCTATATTAGCGTCACTCCATCCTGCTGAAAACACACCATCACATATAGATCATTACGAACCTTTTGAAACCGAGCTCAATATGAATGGAATTGAATATCTCGTAACATTACCTCAAATTGATAAATTTGAAACGAAAAATGTAAATATTTCAGTGAATGTATTTGCGTATGAAGACAAAGAAATAGTACCTTTAAAAATAACAAGTAATACTCATAGACTTCATCATGTCAATTTACTATTGTTAAAAAGTGGGCGAAAAACGCATTATAGTCTCATTAAAGACTTGAATGGATTTTTATCTAGAACTAAAACTTGTAAAAATCGACATTACTTTTGCGCTTATTGCTTGCATGGGTTTACTCGGGAAAACTTATTACACTTTTTAACAATAGTAAATTGACATGATGAAGTCTATGAGTGTTACTTGTTATTTTTAAAGGTACTATTTCTTTGTCTTCATACGCAAATACATTCACTGAAATATTTACATTTTTCGTTTCAAATTTATCAATTTGAGGTAATGTTACGAGATATTCAATTCCATTCATATTGAGCTCGGTTTCAAAAGGTTCGTAATGATCTATATGTGATGGTGTGTTTTCAGCAGGATGGAGTGACGCTAATATAGACCATAAAAAACATTTTTGATCATTATTATGTATGTTTAAAACACAATTTTTGCAACTAAACGTTAGTGGAAGTTTAATGTAAGCGGAACCCGAAATAGGCTTACAAATGACAGTATGTATTTCCAATTTGATTACTTTATTAATATTCCAACCAGATCCATCTCGTAAATACTGTTCGATGCTAGCATGCATTTTTTGCAAAGCTTCATTGAGATCATGATCACTAAATGTTTCACTTCTTAAAGTGAAATATGTTAAACTGCGGAAAAAAGGACTTGATATGTTAATATTTTCTTCCCCATTTTGTCGTTGCATTTCTAACTGTACACATAAATTCCATTTTAAACCGCCAATCTTTTGAATCCTTGATTGTAAAAATGTCTTTATTTGAGAGCGTACATTAGCAAAAAATGTCAACACATCATATCTTTCTTCATTTATGGGATAAATATTTCTGTTTAAAACACCATTTTTAATAGCGCGTTCATCTTTTTATTTTATTTTCAGCATTCGTTTGATTTGTATCGGTTTTTGTTTTTAATTTGTCACTACTCATTTCCTTCGTAGATGTAGATTGATGCTTAGTTGGTATTTGTCCACCTGATTGTACTATGGGATGATTAACACTTATATGTTGAAATAAGGAAGGATAATCCTTGAATTCGGAAAAACAGTGCTTGCATGTATATGAACAGTTTCTATTTATTGCGTGTTTAATGTGCGTCTTTTTATGCCGCTGTAAGTCCCATTTACTTTTAAACATTTTATAACATATTTCGCATTTGTGTACTCGATGTTGACCGTGCATCTGACGAATATGACGATGTAAGTTATCTCTTCTAGTAAAAATTGCCTTACAAAATTCACAAGTCGTCTTTATAGAATGTATAAGTTTATGTTTAACTACTTCTTGTATGCTTTTAAAACCCATTTGGCAAATATCAAAAGTATATCCATAATCTTTTGGGTGTAAGTTGTTTTCTAATTCATTTACAGCACATATCAACTAAATTCACTATCTTCATATTTTCTCTTCATGGCTACCACTGTATGTATCTTAAGACTGAACTAAAGACAATTTTGTGAATACACCTTATATAAGTAGATCTCGTTGGTTATAATTTATGAAACAATCCAGGATACCTCATTGGCTATATTCTAATATTTGTAGCCATACGTCATTGGTTACAATCCACAAGAATTGGCTATTATCCATCCAATGAAAACTCGCCTTTTTTTGTTATTCTTTTTAAGATAGCAACGTCTATAGATGCTGTGTTACTAAATGGGTTTAAAGAACGTTCTATCAAATTAAATAATTGATCCATTTCGTTTTAGTCTGTAACTTTGATATTTGTTTATTTTTATCTACACCGCTATGTTGAGTATTTATATTTTTAGATTTTCTTTTCACAAACTCCATATCTGATAATGTTAATTTGGGAACAAGCGCTAATTCCTGTGCCATTTTTATTTATTGTTAATAAAGTTCACTCTGAACAACTCGTAATAATTCTAAAATAAGTTTAAAATATTTCACAAAAAGTTGCTTTATTTTCACACGGGATAGTTTCTTGCATATAAACCGTCGAATGGTTAATTTATGCTTTTTCAGTCTCTTTTTATGTTGCTCTGATATGTCTCGACTACCAACTATGACATTATACACAATTTGCACTATAGCTTTCATTTGTGTTGGCAAAATGCTTTTTATTAACGCAAGTTGTTGTTAAGGTGATGTGGATAACAACAGACGTAAAAAATCACCTTCATTCTTTAATAAAGTATTCATAATGCGTCACTGTTCTTTGGTAGAAAAATAATTGTCAACTGTTCTGGTAATATATGTGTTCGCAGTTTATATTTTGAATCTGAATGTGGTGATAAGTCTATTAAAAGATAACCATATTTTTCAGCAGTTGCTTTTCTATAAGCATCCATGAAATATTTTAGTTTTCCTGGGAACATTTGTCGACCTAAAGTTTAAATTTGTAACTCATCACGTTGACTTTTAAACAAAATGAAATAATGTGCATTTAAACTAATAGTACGGAATTGTTTTCCATTAGAAAATAAATTCTGAACAATGAAAAACACTGAGAAGTTTAAATGATGAGAGTATTGACAAAACAAATCTACCATATCATTGTTTTGCGATGCTTTTTGCATTAAATCGTCTAATATTATTAACTTGCGGGCAGACTCTTCCATAGACCACATATCAAGCATATCTCTGGTTGGTAGTCCATCTGTAAAATGTATATTTTGCACCTCATGTTTCATTTCTTCAAATAATGGTTGATTAACACCATGACAGTAATGAATGACTTTCGGTGGATGTGTAAACATTCCATTAACTTGCTTTAATATCTCAAAGACAAGTCGTGTCTTCCCACTTGAGGTACAACCGGCTAATATACATGTTGATGGGGATTCAAACTTTAATAAACTTTCCATTATGTGTACGCACAAATCCGTCACAGCTTCAAATGATGTTATAAAAAGATGTATATATTTTATATATACTTCATTTAAAAAGAAAATTTAAATAAATGGTTAAATAAATGACAAAAAACAACACAATTTATAGACTATACATCAATTTATTCTTATAAATTGAATACAATACAGAAAAAATGTTAATACACTATTATATTTGTAAGATTTTCTTTTGAAATATATACAATTCCATTTTCATATGTCAAGATTGTCTTAGTGTTATTAATTTAATTCGAATTAAACACATGGTGGAAATCGTGTTTCCAACTTTAAAATTTGAATTGTCATTTTCATGATACGTTTTTTCCAGGATTCTGTTTTCATATCTGTTGCTCGCCAATCTTTACAATTGATTTTAAGTTTATATAACGCTACAATTTCTTGAGGTATTTCATTTATACACTTCACAGCCGCATTCCATTTGATTAGAATATCCTCTTCGTCAACGTTATTTACAATTTCATTAAAAATAACTGTAATTGTTCCTGTTCTGTTAACATAAAACATGTATGTTCTGTTTGAGATAAATAGCCATTCTGGCAACCGATACATTGTTGTTTAAACACTGTATTCATGGTATAAATTATTTTCTTAGCATACAGAAAGTAAAAATATGATTGCAATAACGAAACATATTTACATTCCATAGTTAGTGTGTTTTTTTTTCAAACAGTTCATATATCGTAAGGAAAGTTAAATCCTAATGTTAACTGCTTGTCGCCTATTCCACCAGTGTATGAATTTTTCTCATTCAATGTATAATATGGTTGAAATTCAGATTTAAACTCTCCATAACCAATCATTTTTAAGAAAATTCAACCAGGCGACCATTTTTTATGTTCAGCGAAAGCTGTATCTTCTGTTGTCCATTGACACAATTTTAATCCACACGCAAAACATTTCACTTTATCGCTTTCACCAGTATAATATAGTCCAGCCTCTGCTAATGAAAACTTATCTGGTGAGATTTGTTTCGGCCATGTAAGAAAAGTTCTGAGACGGTTTTCATAAAATGTAAAATTAGAAGATTTGAATTTACATCCAAGTATAACACAATCAGATGTATCCATAGTTGAAGACATTTTAATGCTATTCCGATGGTGATAAAAAATAAAACTGAAGTAGAAATACTAATGTATCCTATTTATAGTTTTTATTTATCACAAGTATCGTTGTTATCATATCCCACCAGTTATTTTGTGGATAATATGATCTCAGTTTTCTTAACAATTCGGATGATAAAGGTAGCAAATACTGCACCACATCTTTGTTATTTAAATATCCACATGTGCATGTTACTTCTTTCATACAAATTGATATTAACGAATCTGTGTCCCTCCTTTCACATGTTCTTAGTCTAATTAATTCGTCTCCTATCCAGATTATACCTATTTTCTCAAATATGTCTTTGTGTTCATAGTCGATTAATGCCAATTGTATTTCCCGAATTAATTTAGATGGAATGCGGGCAAATAAATCTCTAAATATAACCTCATCCGTTTGAGAATTAATAAAAGAAGTATTCACAATAGTTTTAGTACAAATGCTTTTTAACAGTGGCACACTATATTTTCCTGATTTGTTCTTCATTGTTCTTTCCCTCACTTTAATAATCTCGCTTTTTTAATTAATATCCTCCCAAACATATTCGTTAAATGTTTGTGGGATGGTAATATCAAATTGTTGATTTAGTTGTTCCGTTTCTTTCTCAAACAATCTTTGTTTGACACTATCAAACATATCTTTATCTGAAGAATAGTCTTTAACATATCTACATCCTTCAACAATAGATGTATGCTCATGAGGACATTTTTTTAAAGTACTACCTTTTATTTTAAAATGTTCATATTCCTTTAGACTTTTTGAGGGTGTTGTTTCAGAAGGTGTGAAAACATTGTTCGTTAATGTAAAACGTGATTTTATGTTGTCTTGTTTCTTAAGGTGTAGCTTACTATTAATATGTCGATTCCAATAGAATTTAGTTAACCATTTATTACAAGCAGAACAGTATATATCTTTAAAGTTTGTTCTTTTCACCTTTTCCATATTTTTTTTACTTTAAAAATGAAGATAGGAATTAAACACTAACCTTTGAATCGCAAATAGAATCAAAAAGTTCTTGCGATAATTTTATAGACTTTTTACCATTATTAATGAAAATATGTGTGATATTATTAATTCGTTTTATAACGAGTGAATTCGTTTTATTAAAGGTACAAGTAATTTTATTCTCACCTAATTCACAATGAATACTTTGAAAGTCTTTACTTTCAAAATAAAAATTCACCGCATCTAACTGCGCTTGTGTCATTTTTATCACATTGCGTCATTTGTTGTTGTTTTTTGTTGATGTTATTTTTTTTGGTTTGATGGCGCAATTTATGAAAACATTTTGAAGCTGAATAAAAACAGAAATTATTTAAAAAAACACAGTCCGATTAGTTTAATATGGATTATATCGATAACCATACCCGCCAGATGGTTGTTTAATATTTACACGACTTGGTGGCGCATAACGTGGTGAGGAATATTGGCTTGCTGGTGCACTGTATGTCGATGAACTTTGGTGGTCGTTTACGCTCTCTAAAGGTGCACACATCGAATCCTCTTGAGTTGGAGTATGAGATGTTGTTATGTTTGATGATTTAAAGTACTCCTCAGTAGATATTTCCGCATTCTGAAATAGATAATATACCATGTAAAATAGAATTAATAGTATATTCAAGTCAATACAGGTTGTTATTATTAATATAGCATTTAGTATTTCAGTTCATTTACTTCTTAATATAACATTTAGTATTTTATTTCATTTTTACTTTTTATCAATTGTGAAAATTATTTGATCATTTATACTATTTCAAAGAAATGTATAATTCATACCTGGAAATTATGCATTTGCTCCACATGATGTTCTAGATCCGAAAATAGAGTTCTAAACACTACAAACTCACTCCATTTCATAGAAATGGATTTACTTTTGGTCTTGTCAAAACTTCCCGATTCAAAGCATTTTAAATTATCACTTAAATGTAAGTAAATATCATTATTCCAACGAGTTAAACACACTTCTTTACTTCTTCCAAAACGTCCCCTCACTTTTTTAACATACCCTTGACTGTCGTTAAAAGTTTCCATGGCATATGCGTTGCTGATATATTATCCAATGGTGTTTAAAGAAATTGCGCTTTAAATACTATTCGTCGAACTACGATATGGTAGAAGTAAGATGGTAATGTAAGTACTTTTTTGATAAAAAAAAGATAAGAATGATTAATAAATGAAAAAATGTTATTTTTAACTATTAAGATTCTTTCATGTCACATTTAAAATGATTAGATCGGATTAATATTACACCACGCCTGTAAATGATCCTGCTTGCAGTTTTAATCAGCGTCAGTAAGTCTATTTTATTCAAGATAACATCGACATACATATTAAATAATAGATTATGAACGTTTCATCAAATGATTAATATTTTTTTTTAATTAACGCATTCTTTCATGTCACATTTAAAAATGATTAGATCGGATTAATATTACACCACACCTGTAAATGATCCTACTTGCGGTTTTAACCAGCGTCAGTAAGTCTATTTTATTAAAGATAACATCGACTCGCGTATTAAATAACAGGATATGGGCGTTTCTTCAAATATTTTTTTTAATTAACACATTCTTTTCATATCACATTTAAATGAATACCGCACCTGTATAATATAATAACAACTTCAAATATTTTTTTTTAATTAACACATTCTGTTCACATTTAAAATGATAAATACCATAGATAATACCATATCTGTGGGTTCAAACAGTGTCGGTAAGTATATTTCATTAAAGTCATTATCAATTCATATAACAGTATATGGTCGATTTATAAAAAAAATCAATTTTAATTAGTTTACACACTCTTTTCATATCATATTTGAAATGATTAAGTTTGATTTAAGTCACCTTTCTTTTCTAATAAAAACAATAACAACATAACACAAATTTCAATTATGATACAGTTGGTATAATTTAATACAGCGATATTTAAATCTTTTATTTAAAAAAAGCGTAAAAAGTTAAAACATCTTGTTTAAGGAAATTGTTCAAGATATGTTTACAATATCACTATTTACATGAGAGACGATAACAATTTTACACTAAATATGTATTCGTTATTTTCATTTAACCAATCCCATTATTTACATGTGAGACGATAACGAGTTTACACTAAATATGTATTCGTCTCATTATTATCGAAATGTTCTTTCCCCGCTATTGCGCTTCATTTACCTTAAGATTTTACGGGTAGTGTGTATGTAACATTAAAGGCGGAATAAAAATGGAGAAATTTGTGTATTTTTTTTGTTCTTCGGTGCGGTTTTCGGAAAATTGTCTGAGAAAGTGTTAAAGTGTGATGAAAATGATATGTGTGTGTATAAAGGAGAAGACGTGTATAGTCCTTTTGGAGATTCGTACAAGGAAACGGAAAGACTTTCTTTCGTGCAATTTGATAATAGTGTATTAAATGTTGAAAACATGGAAAGTTTGCGTTTTATTCTATTATCAAAGTCATCATATGACAAACGTAGTCCGTGTGAGCATGTCATAAACATCGCAAGAAATGTAACCGTTGGAGTTGCCATAGATGATGACATTACCTCTTGTGTAAGTACATTTTATTTTTTATTTTTTAAAGATATATAGAAATTATAAATCCTTTAAAGACATATTACCTTTAGCAAATATATAACATGAATTATATGATTTATCAATTATATATAACATATAAAGTTGTTTTCAAAATGATTATAAAAGAATTACGTTGGTTTCATCAACCTACTGATCCGTCTAGATGAACGCAAAGTGGTTTCACCTACAACATTTTTCATTTAAGATTTGTTAAATCAAGGTAGATAAAACCAATGACATCCTTACGGAATATAGAGGATTTTTTCTTTCATTTTTACCCCAGACAACAACTACACCAACGACAGTAACAACAACAGCAGAAGCAACAACAACAACAGAAACAACAACAATAGCAAAAGCAACAACAGCAGAAGCAACAACACAGACATTAACAGCTGTATCAAGAATAACTACAAAGACAGCAGTAGCAACAACAAAAACAACAGCAGTATCAACAGCAACAACAACAGAAGCAGAAGAAACAACAATAGCGTCAGTTGTGGCAATCTTTAAAGATGCTTGTAAGTATGAAATTGTAACCATAAGCTTACCCTTGTGAATTCATATCGGGCATACCTTAACCTGTGTATTATATTTGTAAACCTTTTAATTAACCGGTCCACTGAAATATCAACTGGTCTGTTAAGGTGTAACCCCACCATTGATTTTTGTTCTTTATTCTATAGTAAATAATAAAAGTTTGAAGGCTTGTCATTCATAGAGGGTCCCAAATGAAAGAAGTGAACCTACATTTTACTGTTTGTCAACCTCTGCACTATCAAAATATGATGAGAAAAGTAGGGGTCATGTGTCATATAAGAGATTTTTTTTCTGCTCAGTGTGTACACTGGTGACAAAGTGAAAGTAGACTTCCGAAATCATGAATTCATACCCCAATTTCCAAGCATCATTTTTTTTTCTAAATTCACAATTCAAACATGACAATGCTATCAAAATGTTCAAAATACACCAATAATGCCATTCAAATAAAAAAATGAGCATTAAAATAAGGAAAATGCATGTTTAAAGAAGAAGAATTGAGGATTATTTATAACCGCCATTATGCGACTACCCCACGGAAACACTTCCTTTTTGCAATGGTGGCACTATGCCTATAAGGAAACTCTTTTTTTTTTAATTTCATAATTACCTCATTTTTACTAAATACTACCAATTTGAAGTAATACTGCCAAGTTGCAGGCATTAAATACTGAAACTTTTGTCAAAAATACCACTTTTTTACATGATCATTATATACAGGCGCGAGATGTTGACCGACATGCAATTTTGATGTGTTTGACTAATTTTACCAAAACAATTTTTTTTTTACCTAATTCCATTAAAATTTTTACACCAAAATAGTCTCATGATACACTGAAGACATTATTTCACCAAAATACATTATTCAATAAAATGTACATGCTAAAAATTGCACATTTAAATCATCCAAAATAAAAAATCTTCAAAATTCTGTGATTTTTCATGAAATTTCAATGTAAATATGCACATATATGCTTTATTTGAGGCATACACTTGCCAAAATGTGTTTTTGTATGAAGCAAATGTCTCCAATTTGTCATTTAATACTATGAGAGTGTAAAAAAGAGGTTATTTTACCTACAATTAACATTTTGGAAAATCACCCCCATTTCACTCAAGTCTCTCTTATAGGTGTAACCCCACCATTGATTTTTGTTCTTTATTCTATAGTAAATAATAAAAGTTTGAAGGCTTGTCATTCATAGAGGGTCCCAAATGAAAGAAGTGAAACCTACATTTTACTGTTTGTCAACCTCTGCACTATCAAAATATGATGAGAAAAGTAGGGGTCATGTGTCATATAAGAGATTTTTTTTCTGCTCAGTGTGTACACTGGTGACAAAGTGAAAGTAGACTTCCAAAATCATGAATTCATACCCCAATTTCCAAGCATCATTTTTTTTTTCTAAATTCACAATTCAAACATGACAATGCTATCAAAATGTTCAAAATACACCAATAATGCCATTCAAATAAAAAAATGAGCATTAAAATAAGGAAAATGCATTTTTAAAGAAGAAGAATTGAGGACTATTTATAACCGCCATTATGCGACTACCCCACGGAAGCACTTCCTTTTTGCAATGGTGGCACTATGCCTATTAGGAAACTCTTTTTTTTTAATTTCATAATTACCTCATTTTTACTAAGTACTACCAATTTGAAGTAATACTGCCAAGTTGCAGGCATTAAATACTGAAACTTTTGTCAAAAATACCACTTTTTTACATGATCATTATATACAGGCGCGAGATGTTGACCGACATGCAATTTTGATGTGTTTGACTAATTTTACCAAAACAATTTTTTTTTTTACCTAATTCCATTAAAATTTTTACCCCAAAATAGTCTCATGATACACTGAAGACATTATCTTACCAAAATACATTATTCAATAAAATGTACATGCTAAAAATTGCACATTTAAATCATCCAAAAATAAAAAATCTTCAAAATTCTGTGATTTTTCATGAAATTTCAATGTAAATATGCACATATATGCTTTATTTGAGGCATACACTTGCCAAAATGTGTTTTTGTATGAAGCAAATGTCTCCAATTTGTCATTTAATACTATGAGAGTGTAAAAAAGAGGTTATTTTACCTACAATTAACATTTTGGAAAATCACCCCCATTTCACTCAAGTCTCTCTTATAGGTGTAACCCCACCATTGATTTTTGTTCTTTATTCTATAGTAAATAATAAAAGTTTGAAGGCTTGTCATTCATAGAGGGTCCCAAATGAAAGAAGTGAAACCTACATTTTACTGTTTGTCAACCTCTGCACTATCAAAATATGATGAGAAAAGTAGGGGTCATGTGTCATATAAGAGATTTTTTTTCTGCTCAGTGTGTACACTGGTGACAAAGTGAAAGTAGACTTCCGAAATCATGAATTCATACCCCAATTTCCAAGCATCATTTTTTTTTCTAAATTCACAATTCAAACATGACAGTGCTATCAAAATGTTCAAAATACACCAATAATGCCATTCAAATAAAAAAATGAGCATTAAAATAAGGAAAATGCATTTTTAAAGAAGAAGAATTGAGGATTATTTATAACCGCCATTATGCGACTACCCCACGGAAGCACTTCCTTTTTGCAATGGTGGCACTATGCCTTAAACTACAATATCATGTTATCATGGTGATTTGCTCTGGGATCTTGATAAGAGATATTTAATACAATACATGACGAGTGACACACTGAATTCGGCGATATGAGCAAGTGGGTATGGGGGTGGGGGGGGGGGGGGGGGGGGTGGGGTTAATAGTTTATTTAACATGAGAGTAAAGAATGAAACACGTACGCAATTGTTATTTAACATATATATTTTATTCAATACACTCCATATATTTTATTCAACACACTCCATATGAAAAACATATAATTCCATTATATATTATATAAATACAGGTGAAAACACATTCCATTATAGTAAAAAATAAATATTTTTCCAGTCTTTTCGGGTGAATTGTTTCTCATTCTTTTCCAGTCTTTGCTCTCATTTTCCAACATATCTGTAAAGATAAAATACATTGGTTACGTTTCCATACTTTGAACAAATATTTATATTCATTATTTTGATAGTTCATATCCATTTCAATATCACATAATTTATTTTAAAAATACATTATAAAACTTCCTTAAACATATCAAATAAAATGAAAAGGTTAGCTGTTCTTTTTACTTTTTTTAAAAAAAATGTATATATGTTTTTGTTTTATTTGCTGTTGAATTGTTTCTTTAGTTATTAGATCCTGTAACGTTAATAGTTTACATACTCACTAGTTGACCATTGTCATGAATGTGCGTGAAAAAATTTAATTAAAAACATTTTGAAAGAGATTTTTTTTTAAGAATTGTGATATTTCTAAAATAATACTATATTACTAGTCATGCATTTTTTTGGTGTTTTTTTATATTTACTAGTCAGAGTTTTTATTGTATTATTCAGAGTCAATTCATGTGATACAAGAGGTTATATGTAATACACTTTGATAACAAAAAAAAGTTATTTGAATGTGTGGGATATGTGTATGTGTGGGATATGTGTATGCGTGGGATATGTGTATGCGTTGGATATGTGTATGCGTTGGATATGTGTATGCATTTGATATGTGTATGTGTTAGATATGTGTATGTGTGGGATATGTGTATGTGTTGGATATGTGTATGTGTGGGATATGTGTATGTGTTGGATATGTGTATGTGTTGGATATGTGTATGCATGGGATATGTGTATGTGCGTGATATTTGTATGTGTTGGATATGTGTATGTGTTGGATATGTGTATGTGTGGGATATGTATATGCGCGGGATATGTGTATGTGTTGCATATTATGTTTTATTGGTTGAGTGATGTGTATGTATTCGCAAAATATATTTGATTAGTCGTATATAAAGATATAAGCTGTGGGGAGGAGGTAAATAAACAAACATACTATGTTAAAAATTAAAAAAAAAACATTATAGTTTCTATTTAATACTATTATTAAAGTATGCTCCATTAAAATATATATATATATATATATATATATATATATATATATATATATATATATATAAAATAAACTGCAGCTTATATATTTAAAGTGAGTTTAGTTAAAGTTGGTGCCAATGTAGATCAAAGAGATTATACTTTTTAAATGATTTAATAGCATAGATAGAAGTTTTAATTTGTTGTTTTGCTGTTATTATTAAAATAAAGATACCAAAGAGCTTTCCCTAGAAATATATCTTCTTATAAACTTTAGGCTGTTTATTGCCATTTAACATATATATATTTTACTTCCATAAATTGTCGATCAATTAAGAAATAATCATTCTTAAATTGGTGAGTGTCACCAAATAAGAAATAACCAGTGACTAGTAATTATCCTATCTGATAGAAACCACCCGCTGCTAGGTGTTTGTATAGAGTGTGAAATCGTAATTAATACCGGCTAACATTACACCGCTCAATACGTCTGTATGACTAGGAGTAAATTGTGTGATCTGAATCATGCAAACTCTTTCAAGTTGGTACGTTGTATATCTTAGGAGTCTGTGTATTGTGATAAGGCTTAATAACATTAAACTTATACACACAATAACATTTGATACGGTCTTTGTGTACATTTGAAATCATTCGGCTGGGGAAAGCTTTGTATTATAACCACAATTATATTTATATTTACATGTATTTTGTATGAAGGATTTATAATCAAGATGTTTAAAAACGTTTTTAAATATAAATGTAAATAAAAAGTTATATGTCATATATATATACATGTGTATTGTTATTTATTTTCTACCTTTGAAAAATAAATTGATGAAAATACAAGTATAATGAACATACCTTGTCTATATGGCAATGGTTTCCTTTCACTCGGGTATTGTGAAGGCAACCATCTGGCAATCTTCGTCTTCGAAAACACCACTCTCAGCCGTTATTTTACCTTCTCGAGCATTATTTTCCATATCATTTTTATATCATTTTCATCGGACAAGTCACTATAGTGTCTCGTTGGAGGTTTTTTAATTTTGATATAATTTTGGTTTAAGTCCCCCAAATCGTTTATTAACATTGTATTTTGTGTTATCACTCGTGTTAGAGTTTCTTTTATTAAATCACGTTCCGTTTTATAATTGTCTGCCCTTAATCTCATCATACTGAGTTCATTTTTCAGTTTATTGTTTTCCACTTTTAAATCATCGACTTCTTTTGTGCGTTTTTTAAGTTCATTCTTAAAATGTTTTTTTTTCACTTAAATGATCAATGCGTTTTGATTGTAGTTTATGTAATTGTAAATTACTCGTTTTCGATGAATCTTCTAAAGATTTTGTTAAATCCATAAAATTTTACATTGTTGCTTTAACAAATGTGAAATCATTCATTTTAGAATTTTCAGAATTATTTCGATTAAGTTAAAACTTGTTAAGTAAAAACGTGTGTGGACCTGTTACAATGTTTGCTGTATATATATATTGTAAAACATGACAAAGGACAATATTGAAATATAAAGCGGGTATTCACCAGAAAGAGTAACCTAGTGAAGTAGGTAAAATAAAGAAAAAGGTGATTTCGTAGTATTGCATATAATTAACTTACTAACGTGATATGAAGTCAACCACCCATAAGATACATGAATTGAAAAACTAGGGTAACTTAAATCATTTAACCTATAGGTGAAAGACCTTGTCACCGAGTTCCTTTTATTTAGGACATTACGGGTATGACAAAGTAGGTATACGAGGTAATGTGTCAGTACCACAGGTCACTGACTGATAAGAACTTATTTGAATATATCGCTTTTATAAAGAGAATGATGATTGAAAATTGCCCGTGATATTATTTTTAAAGAAAGTTTAATAAACGGACTCTGACTTCACTTTGATTGCATGATTCCCAACTCCGGCACGTTATTCGTTACATTAGTAAAAGTTCATGTTCTTTGGAATATATATTTAAATAAAAATATGTTTAAATAAAAATATATAATGGAAACTATTAGAGATAATTTAATAAAAAGATCTGAAGTCATTGCGGTGTTATTAAAATATAACAAGAACATATTTAAAAACGGTGTTTTAAATTTAAAAACATCAATTCATTTTACAAATGAACAATTGGTGGATTGTGAAGATATACATAAAGATTTTTATTGTATTTGGGAATGTCGGATATTACGATAGACGACTTTTATGAAAAGTTTCCTATTCATTTTTTAATCCAAGCAATCGATTACTACGATTGCAAATCTTTACGTAAAGATTTAGCAATAAGAATTGTTAATAACAATTGTTTTTCAAACAATGTGTATGTTGACTAAAAAAGAGCTCATGTCTTCTGGTGATTATATGAGATTATTTATGTGTGAAGTAGAGGAACTATGGAGGGAAATGCGAAAGACTAAGCAGAAGCGAAGGCAATTGAAATAATGGATTTATTAAAAAATAACATTTTCTGACACTTATAAAAGATTAGGACTGTATAAAAATAACGTATATAGAGACGGATTATTTTAATAGTGAATGGATATAATGATTGTTAGTAAAGAATATTTTATTGTGTCTTTTAAAACAGCTTTTAAAAATTAAACAATGTAATACATTAATATATACGTTTAGTAAAACTTATTTAAACGGTATCATGTGTCGCAGTGATATTTCTATCCTATTATCATTCACCCAGTTGCATACCGACAACGATACGACACAGTGAACAGTATATGCAACGTTTCGCTAGATAAACACGCTCGGTCATTACACTGGTTTAAATATAGGAGTGTATATACATCAGTTTTTTCGCGCTGTTTTTTTCCCGGCATTTTTTCAGTCCCGCTATATTCCTTCATCTTCTTAGCCTCGTATTTTTTAGTTCCTTCTTTCACTTTCTTATATCGCATTAAATGTTTAAAAGCGGATATTACAAGTAAAAATGCCATGACGCCTAAACACCCACCCTCCGCACTCCGCATTCAAAGCTGACCTTAGTTTTACCCTACTTATACATGTATATATATACAGATCAATAGCTACACATAGCTCATGTTTATTGTGTTTTATTACATGCCGACTATAAATACTTGTGTATGCAATCATTTTCCCATGTATGTATACATTAAATAACATGGTCCTATATAAGTTAACATAAATCTTAATACGTATTAGTTATTTGATATTTGATATTTTAGAGTATAAGTGTAAAATTTTATAATATTGGTGGTTCTCAAATCTCTTTTTTTAATATGAACCGCGTGTTATACAACAATTTACAAATATACAACAAATGAAAACATTTTATTTTTCAAAACAATATTTGCACACCCTATAAAATTTTAAGTATTCCTAATGATACAATTTATTACATCTGTCTCAGATGCACCTCTCATAGGTATAACGATATCAACACCTGCGTCATACGTCACGAAAGGTACGACTGTTGTATAGCAATGTACAGTAAAAAGTAACCCTGAATTAATTATAAGCTGGGTCAACAACAATGACAACACTTCAATCATAGGACACACGTGTGCTTCTAATGTCATATGTATTAGTCCCATTGACACAACACAGGAAGATAGTGAAACGTACACTTGTCGTGCTGATAATGAAGTGTTTGGAACAAAGACAGAAGAAATTGAAATCATTGTCATAGGTAATTTCATTTTACAAAAAATACTCCTATTTAACATGTCCATTTTTTTGCACGAAGATATGAGTTGTTAAATATACATCATAAAAGCAGGCATTGTACACACATACAGAAACAAACACACTCGCAAGCAATGTACGAAAAAAATACGCACGTGCATTCGCTATGATATACGCGCTCAACCACGCGCATAACATAGACCAACCATTATTGTCTATATCAAATTATCGCCTTTCATCATACTTACCTTTTGTATTTGATAACATTAACGGGTCATACATGTATATGTTAAACAAGGGTATTAAATAGTTTATTTATGTTAATTTCAGAGCCTCAGCACGACTTTACAGGAAATGAAAGCACAGGACACAAAGCAGACGATAATGACAACACCATATATGGAAGGTCCATAGCTATATATACACTCATTGCACTTGGATCTTTTGAACTTGTTCTAAGCTTTGTGCTGATTTTTGTTGTATTAGGGAATAAGAATTATATTTAAGGAATATTATATGTCGATGTGGAATAACTTTATTTAACCTCATACTGATATTACCAATAAAACCAAATACGTGATACGTTTGAAATAAAATAAAATTAAGTAAAACCATATAGCTAATGTATGTTGCAGATGCGAAGTAATTTACGATTTTATATTTTCCCAATCATATATAGGTTATGTAACAACATGTGTAAATGGTATTGTTCTTTAGCTATTAGCAAATATTTCTGTTTTGCTTATACGTTAATGTTTATATGTATGGTTGAGAGAATAAACATTACTATGTAGTTGATATTAAGCTGATTTTTATTGGCGTACTCATATCTGTACATATTTGTATTTTGTAGGTGTCTTCAATTTTGTACATACATTTTTCTTGTTGTATTATGTATTTATGTAAATATTTTTATTTTGTGTTTGCCCTCATGTCTAAACAGATTTGTATTTTGTGAGTGCGCTCATTTAGGTAAATAATTTTATTTTGCTAAATAATGATTACTATTGTTTTTCATGAAAAATGAATACATATACAATAGAGAAAGCCAATGTACAGTTTCGGCCTGTCTAATTTGTTAATAAATATTTCATCAAATAATTCATCTCTGAGACGAACCAAGAATGTATATGGATATACGTCTGTTATATGTAAATATTAGTTTATGTATTTATTACCTATGCTGCAAAACCAAAGTTTATTACATTAATTTTAATCAATTGAATCCCGAATTATGAACAAATTTTGGTGGCATGACTGACATTGCATGTAGAACATCAATATTGAAACTATCAGTTTGAAATGCTTGAACATAATATATGTCTGTTGATGACGCAGTATACAGTTATTGCCCGATGAAGAAGTAAGTAGCCATATATATGGACCTGATGTGTGTAATTTCACCGAGTACAAAGACCAATGTATATATAACTGTTGATGACGCAGTATACAGTAATTGCCCAACGAAGAGGTAAGTAGCCACATCTATGGACCTGATCAGTTTAATTTCTCCGAATACGATGACGAATGTATATATGCCTGTTGAAGACGCAGTATACAATTATGGACCTGATGTGTTTAATTTTACCAAGTATGAACACAAATGTATATATGCCTGTTGATGACGCAGTATACAGTTATTGCCTGATGAAGACGTAAGTAACCGTATCTATGGACCTGATATGTATAATTTCACCAAGTTCGAACACCAATGTATATATACCTGTTAATGACGCAGTATAGAGTTATTACCTGACGAAGAGGTAAGTAGCCACATCTATGGGCCTGATGTGTGTAATTTCACCGATTACGAAAACCAATGTATATATGCCTGTTGATGACGCAGTATACAGTTATAGCCTGATGAAGATATAAGCAACCATATCTATGGACCTGATGTGTGTAATTTCACCGAGTACGAAAACCAATGTATATATGCCTGTTGATGACTCAGTGTACAGTTTTTGCCTGATGAAGAGTTAAGTAGCCACATTTATGGACCTGATGTATGTAATTTCACCGAGTACGAAGACCAATGTATATATGGCTGTTGATGAAACAGTATACAGTTATTGCCTGATGAAGAGGTAAGTAGTCACATATATGGACATGATGTGTGTAATTTCACCGAGTACGAACACAAATGTATACATGCCTGTTGGTGACTCTGTATACAGTTATTACCCGGTGAAGAGATAAGTAGTCATATCTATAGACATGACGTGTGTAATTTCACCGAACAAAAATACCAATGTATATATGTCTGTTGATGACGCAGTATACAGTTATTGCCTCATAAATAGGTAAGTAGTCACATCTTTGGACCTGATGTGTGTAATTTCATCGAGTACGAAGACCAATGTATATATGCCTGTTGATGACACAGTATACAGTTATTGCCCGATGAAAAGATAAGAAGCCACATCTATGGATCTGATGTGTGTAATTTCACCGGGTACGAACACAAATGTATATATGCCTGTTAGTGACCCAGTATACAGTTTTTGCCCGACGAAGAGGTAAGTTTCTACATCTATGGACCTGATGTGTGTAGTTTCACCGAGTACGAAGACCAATGTATATATATGCCTGTTGATAACGTAGTAAACAGTTATTGCCTGATGAAGAGGTTAGTAGTCATATCTATAGACCTGATGTGTGTAATTTCAGAGAGCACAAAGACCAATGTGTATATGTCAGTTGATGACGCAGTATACAGTTATTGACTAATGAAGAGGTACGTAACCAAGTCTACGGACCTTATGTGTGTATTTCCACCGAGTACGAAGGCCAATGTATATATGCCTGTTGATGACGCAGTATACAGTTATTGTCGGATGAAGAGGTAAGTAGCAACATCTAAGGACCTGAAGTGTGTAAAACTACCG
The DNA here is from genome assembly GCA_029582155.1 of Panopea generosa. NCBI lineage: Eukaryota > Metazoa > Mollusca > Bivalvia > Adapedonta > Hiatellidae > Panopea > Panopea generosa. The sequence goes on along the minus strand of CM055894.1, from coordinate 98,087,497 downwards.
AGTACGAATACAAATGTATATATGCCTGTTGATGACACAGTATACAGTTATTGCCGTACGAAGAGGTAAGTAACCACATATACGGACCTGATATATGTAATTTCACCGAGTACGAAAATCAATGTAAATATGGCTGTCGATGACGCATTATACAGTTATTGCCTGATGAAGAGGTAAGTAGCCACATCTACGGACTTGATGTTTGTAATTTCACCGAGTACGAAGACAAAGTTTTATATGCCTGATGATGACGCAGTAAACAGTTATTGCCTGATGAAGAGGTAAGTAGCCACATCTATGGACCTGATGTGTGTAATTTCACCGAGTACGAAGACCAATGTATATATGAATGGTGATGACGCAATATACAGTTTTTGCCTGATGAAGATGTAAGTAGCCACATCTATGGACATGATGTGTGTAATTTCACCGAGTACGAACACAAATGTATATATGTCTGTTGTTGTCGCAGTATACAGTTATTGCCTGATGAAGAGTTAAGTAAACACATCTATGGAACCGATGTGTTTAATTTTACCAGGCGTATAGACCAATGTATATATGTCTGTTGATGACGCATTATACATATATTTACAAATGAAGAGGTAAGTTGTCACATTTATAGACTTGATGTGTGTAATGTCACCGAGTACGAAGACAAATGTATATATGCCTGTTGATGACGCAGTATACAGTTATTGCCCGATGAACAGGTAAGTAGCCATAACATGGACCTGATGTGTGTAATTTTACCGAGTACGAAGAACAATGTATATAAAACTGTTGATGACGCAGTATACAGTTATTGACGGATTAAAAAGTAAGTAGCCATATCTACGGACCTGATGTGTGTAATTTCACTGAGTACGAACACAAATGTTTATATGCCTGTTGATGACTCATTATACAGTTTGTGCCGGATGAAGAGGTAAGTAGACGCATATATGGACCAGATGTGTGTAATTTCACCTAGTACGGACACAAATGTATATATGGCTGTTGATGACGCAGTATACAGTTATTTCCTGAGGAAGAGGTAAGTAGTCGTATCTATGGACCTGATGTGTGTAATTTCACCGAGCACGAAGACCAATGTATAGATGTATATTGATGATGCAGTATACAGTTATTGCCCAATGAAGAGGTAAGTAGTCACATTTATGGACCTGATGTGTGTAATTACACCGAATACGAACACCAATGTATATATATCTCTTGATGACACAGTATACAGTTATTGTCAAATGAAGAGGTAAGTAGCCACATCTATGGACCTGATGTGTGTAATTCTATCGAGTACGAACACAAATGTATATATGCCTGTTGATGACGCAGTATACAGTTAATGCCTGATGAAGATGTAAGTAGCAACATCTACGGACCTGATGTATGTAATTTCACCGAGTACGAAGATCAATGTAATATGCATATCGATGACGCAGTATACAGTTATTGTCTGATGAAGAGGTAAGTAGCCATCACTATGGACCTGATTTGTGTAATTTCACCGAATACGAAGACCAACGTTTATATGCCTGTTGATGACGCAGTAATCAGTTATTGCCTGATGAAGAGTTAAGTAGACACATCTATGGACCGGATGTGTGTAATTTCACCGAATACGAAGAAAAATGTTTATATGCCTGTTGATGAAACATTGTACAATTATTGCCTGATGTAGAGGTAAGTAGCCATATCGATGGACCTGATGTGTGTAATTTCACCTAGTACGGAGACCAATGTATATATGTCTGTTGATGACGCAGTATACAGTTATTGCCTGATGAAGAGGTAAGCAGCCATATCTATGGACCTGATGTGTGTAATTTCACCGAGTACGAAGACCAATATGTATATGTCTGTTGATGATGCAGTATACAGTTATTTCCTGATGGAGAGGTAAGAAGCCATATCTATGGATCTGCTGTGTAATTTCACCGAATACGAAGACCAATGTTTATATTCCTGTTGATGACACAGTGTACAGTTATTGCCTGATGGAGAGGTAAGTAGCCATATCTATTGACTTGATGTGTGTAGTTTCACCGACTACGAACACCAATGTATATTTGTCTGTTGATGACGCAGTATACAGTTATTGCCTGATTAAGAGATGTGTAGCAATATCTATTGACCTGATGTGTATAATTTCACCGAGTACGAAGAGCAATATATATATGCCTGTTAATGACTCAGTATACAGTTATTGCCTGATGGAGAGGTAAGTAGCCACATCTATGGACCAGATATGTGTAAATTCACCGAGTACGAAGACCAATGTATATATGCCTGTTGATGACGCAGTATACAGTTATTGTCTTATGAAGATGTAAGTAGCCACATCTATGGACCTGATATGTGTAATTTCACCGAAGACCAATGTATATATGTCTGTTGATGACGCAGTATACAGTTATTGCCTAATGAAGAGGTAAGTAGCAACATCTATGGACCTGATGTGTGTATTTTCACTGAGTACAAAGACCAATGTATATATGCCTGTTGATGACGCAGTATACAGTTATTGCCCGATGAAGAGGTAAGTAGTCATATATATGGACCTGATGTGTGTAATTTCACCGACTACGAAGACCAATGTATATATTCCTGTTGATGACACAGTAAAAAGTTAATGCCGGATGAAGAGTTAAGTAGCAACATCTATGGACCTGATGTGTGTAATTTTATCGAATACTAAGACCAATATATATATGCCTGTTGATGACGCAGTATACAGTTATTGCTTGATGAAGAGGTAACTAGTTACATCTATGGACCTGATGTGAGTAATTTCACCGAGCACAAAGACTAATGTATATATGTCTGTTTGTGACGCAGTATACTGTTATTGCCTAATTAAGAGGTAAGTAGCCACATTTATTGACCTGATGTGTGTAATTCCACCGAGTACGAAGACAAATGTATAGATGCCTGTCGAAGACGCGGTTTACTGTTATCGCCTGATGAAGAGGTAAGTAGCCACATCTATGGACCTGATGTATGTAATTTCGCCGAGTACAAAGATAAATGTATATATGTCTGTTGATAACGCAGCGTACAGTTAACGCCTGATAAAGAGGTAAGTAGCCATATCTATGGACCTGATGTGTGTAATTTCACTGAGTACAAAGACCAATGTATATATGCCTGTTGATGACGCAGTATACAGTTATTGCCCGATGAAAAGGTAAGTAGCGACATCTATGGACCTGATGTGTGTAATTTCACCGAGTACGAAGACCAATGTATATATGCCTGTTGATGACGCAGTATACAGTTATTGTCTGATGAAGAGGTAAGTAGCCATCACTATGGACCTGATTTGTGTAATTTCACCGAATACAAAGACCAACGTTTATATGCCTGTTGATGACGCAGTAATCAGTTATTGCCTGATGAAGAGTTAAGTAGACACATCTATGGACCGGATGTGTGTAATTTCACCGAATACGAAGAAAAATGTTTATATGCCTGTTGATGAAACATTGTACAATTATTGCCTGATGTAGAGGTAAGTAGCCATATCGATGGACCTGATGTGTGTAATTTCACCTAGTACGGAGACCAATGTATATATGTCTGTTGATGACGCAGTATACAGTTATTGCCTGATGAAGAGGTAAGCAGCCATATCTATGGACCTGATGTGTGTAATTTCACCGAGTACGAAGACCAATATGTATATGTCTGTTGATGATGCAGTATACAGTTATTTCCTGATGGAGAGGTAAGAAGCCATATCTATGGATCTGCTGTGTAATTTCACCGAATACGAAGACCAATGTTTATATTCCTGTTGATGACACAGTGTACAGTTATTGCCTGATGGAGAGGTAAGTAGCCATATCTATTGACTTGATGTGTGTAGTTTCACCGAGTACGAACACCAATGTATATTTGTCTGTTGATGACGCAGTATACAGTTATTGCCTGATTAAGAGATGTGTAGCAATATCTATTGACCTGATGTGTATAATTTCACCGAGTACGAAGAGCAATATATATATGCCTGTTAATGACTCAGTATACAGTTATTGCCTGATGGAGAGGTAAGTAGCCACATCTATGGACCAGATATGTGTAAATTCACCGAGTACGAAGACTAATGTATATATGCCTGTTGATGACGCAGTATACAGTTATTGTCTTATGAAGATGTAAGTAGCCACATCTATGGACCTGATATGTGTAATTTCACCGAAGACCAATGTATATATGTCTGTTGATGACGCAGTATACAGTTATTGCCTAATGAAGAGGTAAGTAGCAACATCTATGGACCTGATGTGTGTATTTTCACTGAGTACAAAGACCAATGTATATATGCCTGTTGATGACGCAGTATACAGTTATTGCCCGATGAAGAGGTAAGTAGTCATATATATGGACCTGATGTGTGTAATTTCACCGACTACGAAGACCAATGTATATATTCCTGTTGATGACACAGTAAAAAGTTAATGCCGGATGAAGAGTTAAGTAGCAACATCTATGGACCTGATGTGTGTAATTTTATCGAATACTAAGACCAATATATATATGCCTGTTGATGACGCAGTATACAGTTATTGCTTGATGAAGAGGTAACTAGTTACATCTATGGACCTGATGTGAGTAATTTCACCGAGCACAAAGACTAATGTATATATGTCTGTTTGTGACGCAGTATACTGTTATTGCCTAATTAAGAGGTAAGTAGCCACATTTATTGACCTGATGTGTGTAATTTCACCGAGTACGAAGACCAATGTATATATGTCTGTTGATGACGCAGTATACAGTTATTGCCTGATGAAGAGGTAAGCAGCCATATCTATGGACCTGATGTGTGTAATTTCACCGAGTACGAAGACCAATGTATATATGCCTGTTGATGACGCAGTATACAGTTATTACCTGATGAAGAGGTAAGTAGCCACATCTATGGACCTGGTGTGTGTAATTTCACAGAGTACGAAGCCCAATGTATATATGCCTGTTGATGACGCCGTAAAAAGTTATTGCCCGATGTAGAGGTAAGTAGCCACATCTTCGGACCAGATGTGTGTTATTCCACCGAGTACGAAGACCAATGTAGATATGCCTGTTGATGAGGCAGTATACAGTTATTCCCCGATGAAGAGGTTAGTAGCCACATCTATGGACCTGATGTGTGTAGTTTCACCGATTACGAAGACCAATGTATATATGCCTGTTGATGACGCAGTATACAGTTATTACCTGATAAAGAGGTAAGCAGCCACATCTATGGATCTGATATGTGTAATTTCACCGAGAACGAACACCAATCTATATATGTCTGTTGATGACGCAGTATACAGTTATTGCTTGATGAAGAGGTAAGTAGCCACATCTATGGACCTGGTGTGTGTAATTTCACCGAGTACGAAGACCAATGTATATATGCCTGTTGATGACGCAGTAAAAAGTTATTGTCTGATGAAGAGGTAATTAGCAACATCTATGGACCTGATGTGTGTAAATCTATCGAATACGAAGACCAAGTGTTTTAATATTATGACTGAAACATTTCTGTTGTTCCACAAATAATAAAAGTTATCACCCAAACTCAAAACATCAATTTTAATGGTAATGTAAAGCATATCTGAATAAAATGGTATAGCAATATGAAAGTTTAAACTATTATTTCATGTATTGCAAGAGTAGTTTAAGGTGCATTTGTATGGATAGGATTATGACTGTATTATAACAAAAAATATCAGATTATTAATTAAATATGTCGGTCGTAAACATTCATAGCTGCAACGAGGCAAAGCGGATGTTTATTTTTTGTCAGTAATGGCACGTTCCCGTAAATTTTGTGGATATAGGTATATTAAACAATAGGAAAATTAAGCACATTTCAAAGTTGTTTAACACTACAGTGGTGGCCTAGTTTTTGAGCGTCTGCCTCGCATGTGGCAGGTCATAGGTCCGATACCCGGCCGGGTCATACCAAAGAGTTTAAAAATTGTACTAGAAGTTTTCTCGTATAGTTGAGTATAGTTGAGTGTCAGGTCAGCTGGTGTCAGTATAAGTTGACTTGGTGTTTTACCATACACCGTGTATCTGATATGATACTTCAGTGTGGTAGCGCTATGAATACTGTCTCATGTTGATTGGGTCAAAATATGACTGGAAAATTGTTAAAAGCGACGCTAAACATCATACAATAACAACAACAACAACAACAATAACAACAACAACAACAACAACAACATCAATAACAGCAACAACAAAAAACAATAATGACGACAACAACAAAAACAACAAGATCAATGTTGTTTTAACGTAGTTTTCTAATTGACAATAAGTCTATAAAATCATATCGAAAGGTTGATTTGATATACTACGAGCATACTAGTCCTAGCATGTACGTGGAAACCGACTTTGACATTGTCTGTTTTGTTTAACAGCACGTGGCAGTTAATGGTTTTCATAGTTGTTTTCTCATTTTTAACCAAGATTAACAATACAGTATTAAATAACATGTTGATCTTTAAATTACCACTTCAAAGGGAGAATTAAGTCAAATGAAATACAAAAGTCTTTTTCATGGTTGATTAAATATCGGCCATTTTTTAAGAGATACCAAACAATTCGTGCCCGTAGCATTAGGATTAATATACACGATTTTTATTTGAATGTAACATCAATGGGAAAGACTTAAACAATACAACTCAAATAACTTCAAAGTTTTTATCAGACATAGTATTATCATGGTCAAATATAAACTTTAGTGAACATACCGAAAATGTAAAAACGTAGAAAATATAGAACAACTCCTTTATTAAAACAATAACAAACCTCTTTTCTACAAATCATGGTATGATAAAGGAATGAAACATATTGACCAAATCTTTGATAGCAGATATAAATCATTTCTTACCATTCAATATCTTTAAAATATACATGATAAAGTCAACACAGATTTTTTTTAAATATCATAAACTAATTCAAAGTATACCACGCTCTTGGAAATTTAAACTCAAGAATGATAACATATTATCTAATATGTAACAAATTTATCAAGTAAAACAAATTAAAACTTTAAACAGTTCAAATAAATACTTATATAATAAACAATAAGTTGTATCGAAAACACATTAGTCATTAAGCCACATATTAAATGGAAACAAGAAATGAATAACATATACCGGAAAACCGTACATACAATACCTATCAAATCTTTAAAAAATACAAAATTAAGAGCGATTCAATATAAAAACTTGTTAAGAATAATCCCCAACAACAAATTTCTCTTTTAATGTTATGTTAATAACACAAGTTTGTGTGATTTATGCAATATGCATGAAAAACCAATTTATACACTTGTTTTTTAGGAATGTCACATTTCGAGAAGTTTTTGGACGGAAAATCAAATGTTTTTAAATGAAAAACAAATATACATTCATTTATATTATTCAATGATCGCCTTCGGATATGTGGACCTGAGAAGCTACATTAACTGTATATTGATATTCGCAAAATACTTAATCTTTAAAAACAAATATGCAAATATAACACCGAATTTGAACACTTTTAAAAAATATTTAAAATTCCATGAAAACCTCGAAAGATTAATTGCACTGACAAAAGACAAAATTACACAACATGAAAATAAATGGAAAAAACTGCAATTTTTCTAATTTCTAATAAAATAATTTAATCAATAAAGTGACAGTGAGGACTTATTAACCTTTCTTCCTAAAAAAATCTTCTTCTTATTCACTTTTTTTTACCCTCTCCTCTCCGACCTATTCTATCAAGATCCTAAACTGTGTTTCTGATAATACGTTCATAAACAAATATATATAAAGAATGTAAATTGTACTATGTATGAAGTAATAAATTGTATGTGAATGTACCATGGAAATTAAAAAAGAAGACAAAAAAGAAGAAGGTTTTGATTGGTCGGTGTTGGTTGACTTCTTTTACATTGATATGTTGAATGAAAGCTTCATGAATGGACGATATACAGTCGGAGAAGCAAATTATTTGTAACGATTGTATTGGCTATTTAATACAACATAGTTTAACATTTACAATGTGTACGCCATATATCCACTTATTTGAGTAAGTAATGGATTGCTTTGTTGACTGTTAACCTTTATGGTAAAATATTGAATTTACCAATTGTTTTGAATATTTTTTGTTAAATTTATGTTGCAAGTCTTCATTTATGTTACATGAATCACTTGTACACAGTTTAGTAAGTTAGCTGCCCATGTCCGATGTCCTTCAAACATTCTTGAGATTGACACACAATTGAGAGTCGAGTCGTCACAATTAATCACATAGATGACAATGTGTACATGTATAGGAACCATTTGAAAAGCAAATACACACATGCACAAGTTTGGCCTAAATGTGCAATATACACAATAACCAACATCGAAATTGTGTAGTAAATAAAATATTGATCTGGACATATACCACTTACATGAAACAGCAAAATATGAATGTGGATACGATACAAAATATACACATTATTTTTTCTTTCAATGTACCTTATTACTTAGGCTTCAATTATTTACTTATACAAGACCATATTATCGTTTGTATATTCAAAAGATTCTGTTTGACAGCAATGCTTTAACTGATTTTGAAAGTGGTGATCTATTTGACAACATGCACATATATATTAAACAACCAAACCGTTTTAATGACTAGTATTTCGTGATATTTGTTTTTAGTATCACAGAAGTCCTCTGCAGGAGGCATGCATGTATACATTGTGTTCTTGATAACAAATATGCCTCTAAATGTATTCTTTAAAATTATTTTTTTTTTTTAAAACTTCTTAACATTTTACTACATGTATACATTTTCATATGTGGTAGCCAGACCATTTTGCCATTTTTATTCTATGCTAATAATATGAATTTATGTATATATTTGGCAATAAAATATGTTTAAACTAAAGGAAATTGTGAATAATTTGTATTTTCATTTCCTTCTTTAGCTCATTCGGGGGAATACAAACATTACGTAACAGTCAAATTCAATGACCTGTGACAATATTTCCTAAATATTGATTTCTTCCCCGTCCCCTACCAAAGAAAAACACATCCCAGTTTTTAAAATGTTTTTCTGCATTTTAGATCAGTGGACATGGCTCTTATAGGTTGTGTGTCCATATGTTTAGAATGCGGAAAACGAATTTGTCTCATAAATGTGGACGCAAAACATATAAGAGACGTGTCTACATTTTTAAAATGGTTGATGATTATATAGTTTTATCTTTTGTCGAAGTATTAACAAGAAAGATACGGAATACGTCGTGTCATTGATAGAAACGTGAAACATCTCATCAAAGAGAGAAAAGTTCATTTCTTATTCCTTTTGTTAACACATCTTCTGCAAATACATGTATAATGTTCTAAAATTCAATAATAAAAATTTTTTTTTGTCTTTAAATATTTTATTTCTCATAATACATATACATTCAAGTAAATAGCAACGCATTGTACATAACACAATAAGAAGGATTAGCGTGGATATTATACTAGCATGTTAAGATATATATCTGATATACAAGTCTATTCAGGCAGTTTTTATATGTTAACAATACTATTGTAAGTGTTTTTATAATGAAGCATTGTCACAATGGTCTTTATAAGTATAATATACTTTATGCATTTATTGAGAAATAAGTTGTTGGTGTTTGTAGACAGTAGATAATGGAGAGTAGATAAGGGATAAAACAGGAAATGAAGGTTAAGATAAATAGGAGGAATACTCGACACTCTAAGTCTGAAATCAGTTTGATGACGGCATTAATACAGTTGTATTTTTTCCCATTTGCCGTTATGTTGTTCAAGTTTATCTTTTGTCGTTGCTATTATTCTTTCTATGTTTTCAATATATTTTAAATATTTTATAAAATTGATAAATATGGGAATTGTTTTTGCATACTTATTTTTGTAGATAAAACATTTAGCATAAATCAATATAGTATTTAACAAGTTTGAATAAATGCTCCATTCAATATATCCAAGAGATATTATCATATAATTTAACTTTATTGTAAACTGCTTTTCATTAAGATATCCTTCAAGATTTGTCCAAAAGGCTCTAGAACAATGACATTCCCAAAATAGATGTCTATTTGTTTCAACATTCATGGCACAAAAATCACATAAACTTGTATTACATATGTTGCATTTATACAGGAATTTGTTGTTTGGTACAATTCGCATAATATATTTGTATTGAAAAGTTCTTATCTTTGTATCAATTAAGGATTTAAAAGGTACGGTGTGCACAACATTTCAGTTGATGTTCGTACTTTCTGATTCCCATTTAATATGAGGTTTGATAATATTAATATTGTTAGTGTTTTTTAATTGTCGGTTGTATAAAAACTTATTTGGACTCTTGAGGTTTCGAATTTATTGCATTTAGTTAATTTGTTTATTATTATCAGTTATGTTGTCGGTTTTCAAGTTTTGTTTCCATACTTTTGGTATGCTTTCAATTAAAGTATAATATTTAAAAAAATCTGAATTATTAAGTGTGTACTTAGCTTTTACAAACTGAAATATATAAAACGATTTTTGCCTACTATCAAATATTTGTTTGATGTACTTGATACCTTTTGCATACCATTCTTTATCAAATAATATCGTGTTATTGTTTTTTTCTCCGTTTAGTGTTTGACTGTGCGGTTAATGAAATTTACAGACAAATGCTTTGGAATAATATTCATTCAGTATTTGGATTCGAGTGTTTTCTACGATTGATATCTACCGTTATGCAATCCCTACTAAATTATCTTTGCTATGGGTTAAACAAAATACTTCAGCTGAAAACTGAGCAAGACTATTGTCTGAAAATAGTCATAAATTCATTTCACAATACGCTTATGAGTTAATCTTCAAACGAGCGAGATATCATCAGTGAATGCATATGTGAGTGTTAGTGCAGGGGTGTAGCGTTTTGCAATTCAAATGTTAAGTGTCCTGTATGCTTTACTCTATTTAATATTGATATACTTTTGTATGTTTTTATGCTACTCATGTCCATGTTTAATATGTTCTTTATCTTATAACATATGTGTCGCTCTCCGCTTATGGAGGAAATAAAGAATATATATATATAATAAATGTATTGGCCCTGTAATGCAAACAGAAAATTAGGTCTTTAGGATGTTTTAGGATTTTAGGCTGACCATTGTGTCTGAACAATAAAATATTACAAAAGGAATAAGAAGTACGTTTTTCTCTCTTTGTTGGAAGTTTCACATCCCTATCAAGGACAAGGCGTATTCTGTATTTTTGTTATTAATGATGAAAACTATATTACCACCAGTCACATTTTGAAAAATTAATGATAGTTTTTGTCATTATAAATATATGGACACACGACCTATAAGAACTGTGTTTATATTTTTGAAAATGAAGTAAAAATCATTTTATAAATGTGGACACGGTTCATATAATTGCCGTGTATACATTTTTGAAATGACGATAAAACTTTTTTCAAATGTGAAAACAACATTTTTAAGCCGTGTTCACATTTAAAAATTGTAAAGTATCCACGTTTTTTTTTTCTATTGCGGGCATGGAATTGATTGGTGGCGAGTCCACATTTTAAATATCTACAATTTATATTCATAATAGTTGATATCCGGCACCTGAGGGGAAGATTTTTTTCTGAGAAGGCATTTCCTTTGGGTAAAAAAAAGAAAAAAAGTAGGATCCATTTTCTTTTTGAGGGAAGAAATCAGTATTGATGAAATGTGACCACACATCCTAAATATTCACCACGCTATTGATGGCAATCCCCTTGAAACGATGAATTGCATTATATATCGATGGCTTAGTACCATTAGGTGGACATGTACAATGGAAATTTAAACATAAATTAAGATGTTACACATATACATTATAACTTATATAAAACATGACCAAGAAAAGTAAAAGAATTTTAAAGCTTAAATAATACTACAAACAATACACAAATTAGAAGAAACAGTCGTGATCAAGTCGTAAAGTTTATCATCAGAACTCCATTCAAGCAGTATACATTACTCGTGCAGAGGGCTTTTATATTACTTAAAATAGGTATCACGAAATACGTAGATATCATTTTCTAGTATTTAAAGCGTTCTGTTTGTTATATGTCTAACCTGAATTATGTATCCATTTGCCGAATACAAGCGTGATAACCTGATATCATACTTCGCTTCTACATATAAGCAATTATCTCCCTTCCCTTATGTAAGAAGCCTTGTTATTTACGAACACCGTAATGACCTAAATTGTCCATTTTCACAACATAACAATGGCCAGTAATTTTCAGATTTCCAATCGGACACCACTGAAGCAACCTTTGGTGTAACAAAATCCCCTAGTGTAACAAAATCCCTTAGTGTAACACAATTAATTTCAATCATTTTCAATTAATTACCGCAACGAAATATGTTTGTAACACTTAGGGGAAATATGTTACATATTGTTGCAAAGTTTCAGAAATAATCTTCAATTTATTTGTTATACTGTTACGTGTTCTTTGAGGTCAAGGTCAATGTCACCATTATTAAAAATAGAAAATCACTGTTACCGCTCTTTCGGCTTTATTTTCCATCCAATTTTGATGAAACGTCATATAGGTGTACCTCGGACGAGTTTGCGTTTCTGAATTCTTGGTGTCAAGGTAACCATTATCAAAAAGTGAAAGACAGAGAACCGGACATTCATGTCGTTTCGACATTGTCCAGGTTGTATCGTGTTTATTTCAACTAACAAATGTAACTCTACATATGCTGTGGAATATCGGAATAATAATAATTTTAAAACAAGAAGTCAACAAACAATTGTTTCAGTGACTTTTTGATTTATTTCTGAAAGGAATTAATCACGAATCGTGAGGTATTACTAAATTGTAGCTACAAAAAGGAACTGATAATACTGTGAACTGACCCTTTGTTAACTCTACTACTGACACCTGTGTTATCAATAAACCGTCTACTCTGTACACATCACAAAGCTCCCTCCTAGTGAAGCTACTTTGGGAGACCAGGATCCATAGGATGGCCAATAAATGGTTCCGACTTCATAGCCGCCATAAGCCGTCTCAGACGCATTACTCTCCCGGGATGGGGTGGGGGTACTCCTTATATCTTGGTTAGTGTCACCGTTTTGACTCTTCATTTTGGACATATGATGTAGAGTATTGACCCCTGTCTATTTTACATAACACGAAGTAGAGCTTTGGTCCTTCTTTTTGGACCATAATGTAGACTCTTCACCCCTTGTTCGATCCGGGGTTCAATCCGCTCTGTGTAGACAAAGTTTTATTTTATCTATATGATTTGTTTGAATATAGAGTTTCGACACCTATAATTGGTTTGAATGTAGAGTGTTGACCACCTAATGGAGAGTTTGTGCCTATGTTTTGAAGTTTACATGGCACACATGTACACATTTTCAGTTCAAATGACCCCCGGCCCCGTGATCGCTGTATACAATTCCAGAACAAGCCCCTGATGAATCCAGATATATTTAACATTATGAGATACGATTTATTAATGTATGCGCCCAAAATATAAGCTGATTTAAGTACTAGCTCATGTAATATGTCCATACTCATAGTCGTGGTGATATCTGAGAAACCGGACGTATGACAATATTCTTAGATATGTAATAATTTGACCAACAAGCCCATATTTGTCTTTTAACTCTAAAAGAGAAGACAGAGCGTTACATATTCTTCGTTGTGGTAAGCAATTATAATCATACTAGACAGTTCTATAAATAGAATACTCAACTGTAGATTTTCCGCGGGGATTTCCATTACTTGGACCGTCTCAGTTCTTAATAGGGAGATCGGGTTGTGTGTATGGACACTTTCGTTGCACATGGTTTGTTTCGCAACATAGGTTGAAAACCTGAACTGGGCTGGTATGATGAGGCTGTGTCGCTACGATAATAATGTTGGGAGTTACATGTGTGTAACATGAGTGTGGCCTGTGTTACATTATAAAAATAATATTTTCTTAAAGATCTCTTCAAGATTGAATCGGGTATGCCTTGCCTCGACGCCCGTTTAAAATAATTTAGTAATTTAATAATTAAGCATAATTTCGATTATAATAATGATAAGGGTAGTTATTAAGGTAAGGGCATATTAGTTGTATAATGTCAGACACAGGCTAAAGACATGTAACACACATATTACGGAATTACGATCCGAGTCCTTAAATACCCGGGGCAACGGACCCAGATTTCATGTTCGAGCGATTTGTACGTCTAGGGTGAATTACGCGTCTGCACGACATTAAAACGACATGTTTATTGCATACATAAATAATCTTGAAGGTGTACATTGCTTCATGAAATTGTAAAGATTGTAAGGAATTTCTAATAATCAGCTTTCTATTCATAAATAAATGAATATTATTATGAGTTTAAGTTTTACAGACAGATAAAAGAAAAGAAATATAAATAAATACATTAAAATGCATTATATCAAGTTTAAAGTCCTTTAACTGATGCAAAAACAGTATTGATGCACAAACAAAGACATATATGTCGCCAAAGAACAATGCTCTATTTAATGCTGTAATTAAATGTTCGAAATAAACAACAAAAAGCACAGTCTTATAAAACTTTATATATTTATATATAGATAAATCTTCTAAATGCACAGTATAATGTCTATTAATTTTATAATGAATCAATTCAGTAATAAATGTAGCTAGAACGTGATAACCCTCACGTAAACAACGCATATGCTGCAATATTCTGACATTTGAATATGGCTATCGGAAACATATAATGACATATGTCCCCTTATTGAACCCTCTGGGCTGAATCATTTTTAACCCTAGGTACACCATTTGAGCAAATGTAACAAAACTATAGTTGGTTATCATTACTACATAAACATTTGGTAAATCTGTCGGGCTGTTCATGAGAAGAAGATTTTTTAAGTTTTGGACTATTTTAAGTAACGGCGGCCATCTTGAATTACAACCGAAGTATTTTCTATAGTCTTCTGTGCAATAGAAATATCCATGATAAGTTTCAGTTTAATTGGCCTAGTGGTTTCAGATTAAGTGCTGCTAACAGACGACAGACGACGGACAACGCGCCACTGCACTAGCACCTCTGGCTTTTGGCCAGTAGAATTAAAAAACGTATATATCTTTTTCTTCTTTTTTCAGGGCTTTGTATTGCAGTGATTTATAGTTTCCTATCATGTGTTAAATAGTCAGTTTTTAAGAAATCAACTCTGAAAATTTGATACTGATACCAGAATTCTGAGCAATTCTGTTTCATTTCGGAATTGTTGGTTTGAACTGCACTATGGGCGAATAGTTGACATATTATCACTCTGAAAATTGATAGGTGACACATGACCATTGAATTTAAAAAAAATAAAACCTTGTCAGTGTATGCTTTTGTCTTTATAACTGCATGTGTTGAACCAGTTAAGAATTTGAACTTAGACACATGCTGCAGGTTTTGCTTTTTCACTTAGATCATAAATGTTACTACGGGAAATGTTATAGTGGTGTGAGACGTTTCAAGTCAAACAAGGGCCATGCTTTGAAAAATAAATCAGGCAACAGCTATCCCACTTTTATTTCACAACCGCAAATTATACCTTACATAAAATTTAAAACCATTTGCATTGAGTGGTTGGTAAGATATGGACTTGATGGTACTTGCATGCAAAATTTTAACCAGAATTTCTACGTCAAACTAGGGCCATAATTTGCATTATATATTGCAAGAGTTATCCACCTTAGTTATTGTAGTAGGTGTGGTGACTAGGAAGTCTTGTGTGATGTTTTAATCAAATGCATTAAGTGAGTGGTGAGATATGATTTTGTTGATTCTTGCACTCAAAAGTTTTACTAGAATTTTTAAGCTTGACAAAGGCCATTAATTGCATTATATTCAAGCAAGAGATATTTAACCTAGTTATTGTAATACGTTTGATGCCTGAGAAGTCTTGTGTGAAGTTTTAATCAACTACATTGAGTGATATTCATAGATATCATTTAAATCAAATATGAACATATTTGACTCATCAGTTTTTGAGATGTTTAAATTTCTCAATTTTAAATAATTTCAATATTTTATGGGTCCTTGCTGACAACTTGTGAATATCAAATACCCTTTAAAGGACCCAATCCTAACTGTTATGACTAAACAAGGATCCAAACATTAATATAATTAAATCAATATCTAAAATACGAGAAAAACAACAATAATCCAGAAATCAAGATAATTGAAGTACTACCTAAAATTTTAGAAAAATAAAAATTTCTGTTTTCCCAAATTCAAATTAATACCAAATTTATACCAAATATGAACAAATTTGGGTTTTCAGTCCTTGAGAAGATTGATATAAGTATTTATTCTAACATGAAAGTCCATGTATATATCAAAGCATAATATTGCACTATCACTAGGTGAGAACTTATTATCTAATATGTAAAACAGTATCAATTCTGAAATATAAAAATTGTTTGGCGGAGCTCCAGTATATTTGATATTCCTTTCCTTGCACTTTCGAAACACCACAACATGAATCATCATCTTGTCATATCCTCATCAACATGTACCTTGGTAATCCAAATATGGCTGAGCTCCTGAGCTGTGGAGATAAATCTGATAAAAATTAAGTATTTAAAGAACTGAACTTTGCTTTGGAATATTTTTCTAATCCTGTATACAGTATCAATAACTAGGTAAATTTCCTCAACATATGCTCAGTTAACCTTATAACTATTTCCGGGGATTCAAACTCAGCATTCTTAGATTCATAGTCTGATGCTCAACCAATTGAGCTAACCAATCTAACCTCTCTTTTATTAGTGGGGTTTAATACAATTGTCTGAAAATGGCATGTATTATATATGGCATATTCAGTTTTATTAGGGAAGGATGACCTTAGAATGAATCTGAACCAATTCAGACTACCGCAAGTAACTGGCAAACTTTCTTACATAAAAGTTTTTGGACCGAGCCATGCTTAAACCCATAACCTCGGCAATGGAATATTATTACTATTATTAGACAACAGCGCCTCAATTACTCTGTCACTGAGGACTTCTCCTGCACTTTTTGAATGTAGAAGTTAATAGTGAAAAATGAATTTCACTACATGAATGTTGATGTTAAATGTTTCAGTGTCATTTTTATGACATCGAAAGTTAACAGATAAATGAGGAAATAAATAATAGTTAATAGTATTAATTAAGTTCTTTATTATTAATTCTTTACTTAAGAAAACTAACTGGCTTAGTGTTAAACATCATTTGACTGACAGTTTATATCACTTTTGGCCGGGCTACGACGAAAGCTGAGATGAATGATGTTTGAAAGCCTTGTACCTAAACCATGACCTCTGTTACAAGCAGCCAAACACTCTATCCACTGCCCATATCGCCCTGCTTCATTCTGATATAATATGATATTAAAAATACAGAGTTTTTTATATATACAAGGGGTTATCCAGAACTATATATATATATATATACGCCTATCTGTCGCAGGCCAGATTTACGTTACGTCGTAATTTTCTTACAAGAATTTTTCCTACTCTTACTCATCGCTCCACTCATATTCTTTTAGCAATTGGGGAACATTGCGACCACTCACAGTATGCTATTTATTATTTATTATCATGTGCACTGTATTGTAACTTATACACAGTTCGCAGCATAGTTCATGAATTGTATTCATCAATCCTTATTGAGGCACTTTTTATCACGTTGACGTGACTTAGCTTGATTGTGACATAAGACGCCACACATGTTATCCTCCATTATTGTTTCTTGTTCCTCACTTTACTGTTTGTGTCATTTGTGTTAACTACAAAATGCACTACAAATAACTTTCTTGGAGCTTTACTATGCATATCTATTATCTGATCAGTGTTTTGCTAATATCGACACAAGCTGTATAGCTGCTCGTTTATTCACCTTTTCACCAGGTGCACTATTTACATATGAATAAGTCTACCTTTTCAATATAAGTTAATGTAAACTCCTAACACCTGCGCGCAATGCTGGAATGACACTGTGATGCAGACATTGATGATGTGCCCTCAATAATATATGGTTCACCGCGATTGCTACAGGAAAAGGATTGTTATTTTGCTCATGTTTAACTGTGGAATTGACCAACATTTCGAACTGCGGCATTAATTCTGTAGGTATGTTGCTATTGATACCATAACATTATTACTGACATAAGAAATATACTAAAACGTTGTACATCGATGACAAATACACCAATATCTAAGTTTTGAAAAATACAGCTATTTACTTGCAAAAATATGGATTTTATTAAATGTGTCCATGAACTTCTGGATAATCCGTCGAATATTCTATAAAATATATACGACATATTGAAATATATATTATCACCAAATCTAAAGTGCAGGTTTGTGATAAAACCATGGTATTTTTTTATATTAATCTAGTGTAATATTACTTCCAATTCATCGATCAGTGTTTTCTGTATAACTCGGTTCTCATACGTAAAATGCCGAACTACATTCTAATTTTTCATAGTAAAATGACGTTATTTTGTGATGTTACGTCAGTATGCCAGACTTTTTTTCGTTCTTTATAGACACGATATGTTAAATTCAAATAAAATGTAAATGATTCGGAGTTATGGGATAAAAATAGTCTTACATTAGTGCTCGTTTGTTATTAAATTTATTAAACTTGTTGGCAGAAATGATATGATATCCGGCAGAGCATAGCTTCATATAGTTTGCCAACTTGTTTAATAAAATCAATACTTGTTCTTTATTCTCTCATAAATATAATCTGCATGTGAAATGTAGAACTGAAAGTGACTGCCTATGATATAAACTGTTGAAATATCACATATATACATCCATGATTTGGCTTCACAAGTTCATTATGTTTAATTTACCTTAACTAAAGAACGGATGGTATCTAATATCTAAGAATGCAATGCATAAAGAAAAACTTCAGATTTAAAATGAAATAATAAAATACTCCATTTAAATTAAAGTATAGTTTATACCTGTAATAGTTCCTGTTTTAAAAACAACCGTATATTTTGGTGGCCGGCTCCTTTTTTATTAATAATACTGAGATTTCTCAATATCATAATATAGCGGCAAGCTGGACAACCTATATCAAAACATGAAATGCTTAACATATATCATGTCTACAGAATCAAATATTAATTACAGATTTTAGAGTGAATATATCAGGATTTTTCGAAACTTTATCAGTTGAGTCCTATCATTATATACTTAATTTTTAAAATATGAAATTAACCAAAAAAATGTTTTCCAATATGCAATGTCAATCAATATATGTTCACTGACCCCGTATAGCCAAAAAGATATCTCTATAAACATGCTGCCAAAATGATCCATTAAAAAGGGCTTTCCCAACTTTGGCACGCTTCTAGGTTAGACTTAAATAGATTTCCTACTAAAATGGCAACATATTTTGTGAAACTCTTCAGTTCATATCAATTTGGTAAATGATTATAAGACGTTTTTTCTCCATTTTTATAATTATTTATTTTTAAGACATATATAGCGTTTTGTCCTGGTACACTCCTTTGTATGACAAATGTCAAATTAACATAATTTCTTGAAAACATTTTGTTTGCTTTGCTTCTACCTACTCACTCAATATTGCAGCTACCCAAACTTGTTTATTGATTTTTTTCATGGAATTTTTGTTTTCATGATTTCTGTCTATTTTTGTTTAAAATGACTATGCAGATTTTTTTAATGAGGTTTAACACCATTTACAACATATTTCAGGTGATATATAGCATATCCACAGTGGCGTTTGTTTTGCAATAAAAATTGTTAATTGCCAAAGTTGTATTTAAATCAGTTTCAGTATGCATGTGCACTAAGGTATTTATCATATACATATAAGTTGACAAGAAAAATAGAAACATAACTATATTCCTCGACTTTTCATAGTATCGAAATAAATCATTAAGAATTATCCAGAACCATATCTACTTAATTTTGTCTATCAACTTCGTTCATGGATAGATAATTATGATACACAGTTTGATAGAAATATCTTATAACATTGTAAATTCGGCTTGTAACATTTTGGGTTTGATGCAATATATAAATCATTTCTAAGACCTGCATTCATTACGAATATGATGAATTACAAAAAGAAGCAGGCGTAGAGTTACAGAATTAACAGGTGTGTATATTCAAAATTGGTGTACTGAAACAGATGGATTGTCGTTGAGATAATATCAAAAGTTAATAAGTGCATTTAAATTAAAACAGGCTTATTACCGGTGTATCTAAATAGTTTGTCAGACATAAAGTCGGAAAGATTTCATTCTGCCTTTCTGTCATAGTAAGGTTTTCACATATACTTTACCTGAATGAAACTGTATGCTTGTAAATGGTTTTATTTCTAAGACCTCCTTCTATAAGAGTGTGTGTTTTAAATGAAATTATATTTGATCAATACTGATGATTTGTAGGTTTGATCCTCCATTTCTGTAAATTAAGGGGTTCATAGTGTGTATCTGTGTTTGAAAATACTCAATTTTAATTAGGAATATTGACGTTTCAGTTGTCATAAAATCAATCAATAAGTATCAGTTATTTGTAAAGTAATTAAAATTAAAACTGACTTATAACCGGTGTATCTAAATAGTTTGTTTCTTGTAAACATTGGTTAATAATACACCATGAAACTTTAGAATTGAATCCGATTACATAGGTTCAAATATGAAAACACCATTATTATATCTATATAGCTGACAATAGTGAAATATTAACATGTGAGATGAGGTGAATTGCTAATTTAATACTACCAGATGTAAATCATGTCGAGATTATTTGCAAGCCTGCCACATTTGGAACTTTCATCACAAAACGTATGACTTCAGTGCACGGCAGACGACGACTTCAGTATAATGTTTGAATTTTTAAAAACAGAATTGTTTATTTTCATTGATGTGTAAAATAGTACCTTAACTGTTTTAAATATGCTGTCAAGATACAATTTATGTTCCAATACCGTTATTGATTGGTTTAAAAGATATACACTCGTAGACGTGCGCTTTTAACGTTTTGCACGATCTGCTCGGGAAACCAACGACGAAGTATTTGTATCGACAATAAAATAGATGCAAGGACAGTTATTGAACTTGTAGTCTGAAAGCAATAGTTCAAGAGCTAGGGTGTGTATTTTCATGTCCAAAATGTTGGAGACTTGTTTCTAGGGGGTAAAATTGTCGGGGGTTTTCTCATTTTTTTTAAAAGTAAAATGGTTTTAAGCGTTGAAACTTTACACAATTGACCTCAATATTGTTCTTACAACATAATGACTTAAAATAGAAAATATTTACGTCATTGTTTTTTAATAACTTTAAGTGGCGATCAACTGATTAGCACTGTTTATACATGTAGGCCTTAATTGTCTTGAACAACTACTTTAGCGTTAACTTTGCTTTGACAACGGTAGTGATAATACTATGCATAATATTAAAAGGCTCCATACTATGTTATTGTTATTATCTATATCGTGACCTAAATAATCACGTTACTTTGTTCATACTGCATTTTTATACCTTGAATTGAGTCTCGTACTTTAATTACAGGACAAAAGGAAACTAATTGACCTTTGATTCGTACGGATATGTGCATTATGATAATTATGAACAAATTGCTTCTTACGTTTCTTTTAGAATTAAGCAAATCCAGGTGCATTCGAGATCAGGGAACAGTTCATTCATTACTTAATCAGATTATAGACTGACAGTTATGTCCGCATCCATTTCTTGCTCGATATCAATTTTGAGCTGCTCCTGTAGTATTCCTCTCAGAAGTGCGTGAAAATATTTTGGTCAATGAATTTTATATAGTTCCTTGTTTTACACTGTAATGCACAAAAGAACATCACGGAATTTGTGGACTACGTTATTAAAATAAGACAAAACAGCTTTGTATTCCGCCTACAAGAGTATTTCATATGAGAATATGTGAGAATTTCAGTAATTCTAATTATTATATGTTTACAAAAGTATAACAAACACCATCGTCAATTAGGTAAAGAAGCTAACATAGATATTGATTGAAACACGCATTATGTGAATATTCTGAACAAAATATTGTTTTGGTCATTTTAAGCCAACTTTACTTTCATTTAAGATTAATGTATGTACACGTGACGGCGACAGAAAAGAGAAAACAGTTACAAAGGGTACATATTATTGTTATTCTATTGTCTGTGATACAAAATAAAACTACATATACTGTTTCTATTATAGATTAGTATAAACAGAAGCTTTGTATTATCGGGATAAGAACTTGTATCAATATTGATTTAACTTTTATTTAATTCATTTTAAATACACATAATGTACATATTTGATTATTATCTACTATAAATATATATATTTGAAATAATGTATTAGTCATATGTTAATATTTAAAACATGTTAGCTAATGTAACATATATAAAAGTTACAAATACAAAAGTTAAATAAATATAATAAACATAAAATACAGGTCTTATTCCATTAAGGAAATTGGTTTGTTGTCTTTATTTAACTGGTTTTAAAGTTGAGATTATCTTATATAACATTAACATTAACCAATACGACGAAGGTCTGTGTGTACACCATCTTTCCAGTAATAAATACTTCTTTAGTTAATATAGACGAGGAAAAAAAATGTAATAAAATGCTCCTGAATCTGTCTTTTAAATCGTTTGTCTGTTAAAATGACATACCGCAGTATTAATAAAAACATTACTACGATACATGCACTTTATCAAATCTATCGATAATACAATATTTTCTAATACGCTTTTTTATCAGTGGTAATGCATGTTAATCAAGTTACCATGCAACCGTAATCTCCAAGTGAACAGTATTTATTATATTGAAAACACTCAATAACTGAAAGTAATTTCAAAAGAATCTTGGGATGTTTTATCCGAAGTCATATTATTATAAAGTTAGAATATCCAAATATATATCCTTAGCAGAAAACTACTTCATGATGATTTTAATGTATCCACAATAACTAAATACGTGAAATAAATTACTAACAAAAAACAAATTCAGATGTGCTACTTTTTCAGCCAATAAAATATTTCAGATTTTTAAAAATAATAAAAATCTATAAGAATGTTGACCTCAGACAATTAAATCGCTCCAGGAAGAGAAAGTATATCAACTTCTACGCAGGTAAGAACTGATCAAAACTTGCAAATGAGATTAATCATACAATCACCAGAACATCATGCTCAATAACTCAATATTAGATAATATTTGACTAAAATACTGATGCTTCATTGTTTATAATGTTTTTATATATGTTAAGAATAATATTTTTTCTCTTTGAATTGTGTTACACCTGTAAGTTTAGCATACAGTGGACTTATATGGAAATACAAATTCTAAAATAATCATTATTTATGGAAAGTCAAGATTTAATGTACTTGTTTTATCAGCCAGGTACATTTCTACACGTTGATCCGTTTTGCAAAATCTATCTGCTTCACCGTATATGTGATGACAACTTTATTAACTTATCTGTTCTTCTTTGAAAGTCACAAGCTTAACAATTAATCCATGCGGCTATTATCAATTTAAAATTTGTTTATAGAGGAATTTTGCTAAGAGTAAAAATACCGGCCAAAACGTAATGATTTTAATTGGTTATTTCAGGTCACTTGTGATAATAACATGGTAATTTTCTTAAAGCCCATATTAAACACTTTTGCGTTATGAAACAGGCGTTAACGGGTTAGGAAAAAATCGCACCGTACTTTATTTTTCTTCTTTAGTTTTCGAGTTTCAATATTCACAATAAGTAATGAAGCGGTTTTAGCCGCTAGGCGCGACGTGTGGATTCTGCGGACGTGCATAACACTTAATGCCTAAGCAGTACTTCTAACTAACTTTTCATCATTTTATCTTGAAACAGGAACAATTACAACTTCAGTCACATATGTTTATAAGCAGTGACTATGCAACTCTGTACTATATTACTATAGTGTATAGCTGAGGACAATCCATGTCTCTTCTTCTACAGTAACTATAATTGTTTTTCCTGTTAAACTTATATGATTATATGAGAGTGTATATACTGCTTTTTACTAAACGGATGTTTATTTTGTATAATTATGTTAAATAAATATACAAAATGAAATACAATGGCTGAACTTTACACCAAGTGTTTATCTTTAATCACTACCGTCTGCAACCGTTACCGGCAGCACAAACATTTCATAGATGTTACATTTGCGCTTTCATCAAACACTTAGTGTCTTATCTATATAAAAATGGTATTCGTATTAAACAAATTCCAGCTATTCTAAAAATATATAATACTTTTATATTTTAAAGTATAACATAACCATAACTACCATTGATCTTCCTACACCTTGTAAATAAAGAAATATATTTAAAAGTATTTCTGGTGTTTCTTGTGACAATGTCAAAGATATGAGATTGGATTAGAGATAATACTATGATAAAACAAAAAAAAACATATAATTTTATTAGAACATCATTTTTTAGTTTAGACTAAAATAACTTTATATACACAATACCACTACAAACAGTATCAATCTGCATATCAATTTGTAAAACAATCTTGAGGCAATAAATGACTTATGTAAATAAGTCACAATGAAATATTATAGATGGCAATCTTAAATGTATGATTGTTTGAAGATTCAGCGTCATCTTTGCACTAAAATGAACTAAAATTTTTGTTAGTCAACACCAATAATTCTAATATGCTACACTAAGCGAGAATCACGAAAAGTCTACATACATTTTGACTGTTCCTCCGTGTATGTAAATTTATATTTCTTACACCTAAACATAATGAAATTCTAACAGTATAATATTGTAACTGAAGTTGCTATATATATATGTTTGGTTCTTTATTTAATTTAACATCATGAAGAGCAAAGCTAAATACTAATATTGATCTACACCTATGTATTATAATAATACTCATACATACAATAAAGCGACTATGGACATATCCCCTATTTATTGCAGCATCTAACTAAATATACTGCGCTACTAAGGTGAAGTCTTTCACGACAAGTGGTTTACAAATAGTACTTTATTATAGCAATATAAAGCAAAAAATTAATCGACAGACCGAGCTCTCTTCGGTACTCTCGGAGGTTTCTGCGTACAAAATACATCAGTTTATACACATTTCTAATAACAATTGACCATATTTATTTGTGACTTTATTTTTAGCCATTATAAATGACTCGTTTATTGTTTATACATATACATAATGATGACATGACAGTATAGTACTTTGAAATATCGGATAAACATATATTTCCCGTCTTTTAATAATCGTCATGTTTATCATGCATTGTTCTTTAATGCTATAAGTTTTATATCCATCCATTCATTCATTCATTTGATTTTTAATTACACTCATTCATTTTTTTTCGTGTATTTATTCATTCATTGATAAAAACTATATTATATTGTAATAAGAAATAAATAAATAAATATTGCTTATCATAAAAGTAAGAAACTTATATACATAAATTCAGTATAATTTTGTTATTTTTTTATACTTTATCATATTTTCTTTATAATTTGCCAGTGTTTTCTTTTGGCATTTTGACGAGTATAGAAAAGGATGTTACTAATTACAGTGTTTGATCATGGTGTCAGGAATAAAAGCATTTATTGAAAAATGGCATCTAAATAATTTTGGTACATTGTGGCAACATTTATTGTAACAAAAATCTTTAGTATATAAAGTGTGACACTAAGAGTCAGAGGGTGTTACACTAGGGGTCATAACCCATAGTTTAAGAAAAATGGGGTTTGTTTTAATAAGGGTTACGGTTGCGACCGTTACTGTAGCAACTGTTACACAAAGCGCCTCTTGTGTACATGTATTGTCATTTGATTATAAAACGGATTCACTTAGTGTTTTTATTATTTTCTAACTAGAAATCCATTTCTTCTTGCTAGAAATTGGTGGCATGTAGTGTTATTGATGTTCGTCCGTCCGTCTGTTCTCCTGTTTCAAATAATTGAATGTAATTTATGACATGAATCTCGCTCTCCTTGGCAGTTTGTACGTCTTTTGACTATATCTTATTACTAAAAAAAATTTTGGTTTGATTAACTTTATTGAATACTTATACAATTGTAATAATAAACTAGTTTGATTGTTGTCTTAATAAATATAGCTAATTGGTTTTTCATATTCATTAAATCACATTCATTCGAATGTCGAAATTTGTAAATATAAATATATTGTTTGAACTGAATGAATTTATCACAATATATTTAAAGGTTTTGTTTATCAACGGAACTGTTTCTAACATTTCATCTTAATTGGAATATGAAAAAAGGTGAAAGATTATATTTAAAAATTGAATTTAAAAAATCTCTTCTGTCATTAAATAAATGTTTTTTGTTATTTGTAGCTTCATTTAAATCTAACTGAGACATACTTAGAAGATACGATCGCAACAACATGTCTATAAAAGCAGGTAATTTGTCTACCTTTGTCTTACGATAAGTGTCAAAAGGTAAAGGCGTGAGTATAATCGCAGCATTAATAAATATACACAACTTAACCATGCTAATATATGACTACTTCTGTGCACAATTGTTTAACAGTATTAACGTTCTTTTATGTCAAAATAAAAAGGAACACAACTTATATAAATATATGCATTCCATAATGAGCCCCATAAAAGGAGAGCATAGATAACACTAGTACTGTATTGTCATTACTGTTAGTATTGTATCGTTAATAAAAGTATTTTTATTATTGTATCATGAACCAAGAAAATCATCTGACACGTATTATGTATTCTGCTTTATCTTGCATTTCAGTGTTTTCATCATTAGTTTCAGTTAAAAGCAACTTGGTTTGGATTGTAGCAGTATTCATATTAATCCAGAGTATTGGCTTGTATCGGGAACTTCGATATACATATAGTGTGAGAAAGGTATTGTCACACTATTGTTACTTAAATGAATCACTTGATTTTATTTTGATTTCAATTTGATACGATAAACAGGTTTACAAATGTTTTGAATGTAAACAAGATTTCGAATGTCAATGCGATGGTCGTAAAACCGTATTTAAGAGCTGATTTCATTTAAAGTTTATCAATTCGATTTAAAATCAATAATGTCACCTTTTTCGTAGATTTTATATACATATCCATTTTGATTTTATTTCTTAAGATGCTTTTATCTATTTTAGAAATATGTTTAATCTTTAATACATTTAAAGCGGTTTTATCTGATATATTCCCTTTAGAGCATCTCGATTCTAATTTTGAGGAATGTGACCTACTTTGTATAGGTTACTTTTATGTTGTGATATTAGGATTTTAGTTCATGCCCCCTCTGTCAACACTCTTCACTATCGATTTTATTATCACCGTTGCTTGCATGAGTGTTAATACAGCCAACACTTCGTAAGTAGTAGACGGTTTACAGGCATTATCAATGGTAATGACTTAATTAATATTAGCATTACTCAACTTCTTGAAATAATAGCGTAATTTATAAGCGATACAAGGTAGCGTATTTCAAAACATAATTAAAAATTGATCACACATATATATATATATATATATATACTTAGCCACATGTGTCCTCGATATCTTTATTGTATTTGTTGAAATTCATAATGCATTTTTGAATAAACTAGTGTTTTATTCTCTAAAACATTCATATTGAAATGAAAGGTAAGTATCCTGAAACAACATTTGTTCAAAATGAAACACATAATACCGTTTTAGAAGACGTAATAAATAGAAATGCATGCTATAATATATGCTATATAACCAGTCATTACGAATATTTTAAACATCAACATGGAGCAATACACCGACAATAGCACGACAGGAGTTTTTGTCACAATAAACTGAGGCTGTTCAATTGAAAACAGTTCGGTATGATAAGCTAACTTATAAGCTACATGTACTGCATTTCATGAGTGAATACATTTGTGAGTAAGTGAATGGGTGCGTTGGTATTTGACAAATGAATGATTGATAGATTTAATGAGTGAGTGAGTGAGTGAGTGAGTGAGTGAGTGAGTGAGTGAGTGAGTGAGTGAGTGAGTGAGTGGGTGGGTTTTGGGTGGGTGAGAGAGTGAGTGAGTGATTGAGTGAGTGATTGAGTGATTGAGTGAGTGATTGAGTGAGTGAGTGAATGAGTGAGTGAGTGAGTGAGTGAGTGAGTGAGTGAGTGAGTGAGTGAGTGAGTGAGTGAGTGAGTGAGTGAGTGAGTGAGTGAGTGAGTGAGTGAGTGAGTGGGTGGGTTTTGGGTGGGTGAGAGAGTGAGTGAGTGAGTGAGTGAGTGAGTGAGTGATTGAGTGATTGAGTGAGTGATTGAGTGAGTGAGTGAGTGAGTGAGTGAGTGAGTGAGTGAGTGAGTGAGTGAGTGAGTGAGTGAGTGAGTGAGTGAGTGAGTGTGTGAGTGAGTGAGTGAGTGATGAGAACTTGATTGATTGAGATAATTATTGATTAACTTAAGAAAGGGGAAGCGAGTAACAGGGTAGGTAAAAGTCAAAATATGAATGTTATATTATGTTCAGTGAAACTCATTACTGTAACAATACAGTTATCCGTCTTGAAGTATTTAATGAAATATATTTATAATTGATCCTTAATACCAAATTAAATACATATATTAAAGTAATATTTAGTATTTAATATATACTCATGCACCAAGTCGGTCGGTCAGTCGAAACGCTATAGGAAAAATAGAAAATCTTCATTTAAATTTTAACTTTAATACTTTCTTATAGCATAAAATCACAGTTTTTATATAGTTAACTATAAATTAACATGTGCAAAGTAGTTTTATCTGTATTTGAATTACAAGGAGTAAATGCCGCATTCTGGTATGGAAATAATGGTTGTTGCTCTATGAAGAAATTTTGAAATGTTTTACAGGGAATGTCAACCAGTTGGGAAAATCAACTAAATACACCAAGAAATAGTGTTGACGGCAATATCAACATCAATCATGACACTGTGAGAGCAAAGAAAATGTACCTCATATCATGGTTTAGTAAACCAGCTTATGTCAGGTTACGACCAGATTCGAACTTCCTATTTAGTTTTAATTTTGATCAATGTCAGTATTAAAACTGTGAGATGACGGTAAATTGGACCACCAAAAAAGACAGGCATATGCATACATTCAGTGATCTCGTTATTTTTGACGGTCGAGCGGTTCCAAATATTTCGGGATTTTTAAGACCACAAAATCAAATCTGGGTATTTCATGGAATGGAATCACCTGTGTATTACCGTCACTGCGGAAACCACTGGCCTAAGCCTCAATGGCGAGGGAGTTTTAATTGGTCGATGACATACGATAAACCGAATACAGATATATATCTACCACATGGAAAAATTATGAAGAAGAGTGAGACGGCTTACAAGAACTTTACAACAATATTTTCAAAGAAAAACAAATCTGAACTTATGATTGTTTCGCATTGTAATGTCAGCTCACAACGAAGTGAGTACGTGAAACTACTGCAAAAGTACATGCCAATCAAAATGCTAGGAATGTGTTCTGGTAAGAAATGGAACTGTGGAAGGCATTTTGTTCACGATGTGAACTGCTTCGAAATATTGAATAAGTATAGCGTATTTTTAGCTTTTGAAAACTCTCTGTGTAGCCATTATTTCACAGAAAAATTGTTCGAAAATTACAATTTTGATACAGTACTGATCATACGAGGCGGTAATGATTTGACTGATGTACAATCGTTGCTTCCACCTGGAACATATGTTTCAACAGATGAATTTAAATCTATTTCAGAGATAGGACAACATTTGAACAAGCTGATGAATTCTGAAAAGGAATATATAAAGATTTTGTCGGAAAAAAATGAATATTATTCGTCAGGATTTACACCTGTTTATATAACGGCCATGTGCGAATTATGTAAACGATTGAACAACCAAGATGAATATAGAAAAACTATAAATGACCCAAACGAGTGGGTAATAAATAAATGTAGACAACCTTCAGATATTAAGGAATTATTACGCATTTGTTAAGAACTGATTTACCCTATGCATGCAATAAAAAAAAATACAAATATTTCCTTTTTCGTAACAAATGCGTGTATATAGTTATTTGTTTTAGTGTTATAAATGTCAGAATTTACCTCCTATAGCGACCACATTTTTATTCAAAAATGCATGTATGAGCTGACAGTTTCTGATTTACGTCTCACTACAAAGTTACGCCCCTTTTTCCTCACGGTTACATGATTATTACGCTTAAAACCATGGACTATGTAATCTGGTTTTAAAATATTTTCGAAATGGTTCATAGTAGTTGTGCTTTTTTGCTGCAGATGAGTAGAACAAAAGTTGGTATAGCATACATTGTAATAAGATATTACTGGTGTTAAAAAGTGGCTTTTATATGATTTCAACAAATGCATGTATTTATTAGCATTTAAGGACTTCCTTTTTCAAAACATATCAGGGTGTCACGACACCCGCTTTTAAAAAAATCAAACTTGGTCAACATACCAGTTATTGTGCATTTTTACAAGGAAATCCTAGACCTTATTTCGTATAGAACAAAAAACAAAATTCAATGTGTAGTGAGACATTAATATGTTACTTTCAAGATGTTTCACATGAACTAACATGTTTATACAATGTAGTTATAGTCATTAAGGAGTGTATGGTTACAATTAATTTTTTGTCTTTAAATATTTTATTTCTCATAACACATGTACATTCAAGTAAACAGCAACGTATTGTACATAACACAATAATATTATGGATATTATACAAGGATGTTAAGATATATAACTGATATACACTTCTATACAGGCTGGTTTTATATGTTAACAATAAATATTGTAAGTGTTTTTATAGTGAAGCATTGTCACAATGGTCTTTATAGGTATAATATACTTTATGCATTAATTGACAAATAAGTTGGTGTTTGTAGACAGTAGATAATGGAGAGTAGATAAGAAATAAAAAAGGAAATGGAGGTTAGGATAAAGAGGAGGAATACTCGACACTCTAAGTCTGAAATCAGTTTGATGACGTCATTATAACAGTTGTAATTTTTCCCATTTGCCGTTATGTTGTTGAAGTTTATTCTTTGTCGTTGCTATTATTCTTTCTACAATTTCAATATGTTTTATATATTTTATAAAATTGAAATATAAGGGAATAGTTTTTGCATACTTATTTGTGTAGATAAAATATTTAGCATAAATCAATATAGTATTTTACAAGTTTTAATAACTGCCCCATTCAACATATCCATGAGATATTATCATATAATTTTAACTTTATTATAAACTGCTTTTCATTAAGATATCCTTCAAGATTTGACCAAAATGCTTTAGAACAATGACATTTCCAAAATTTGTTTCAACATTCATGACACAAAAATCACATAAACTCGCATAATATATTTGTATTAAAAAGCTCTTATTTTTGTATCAATTAAGGATCTAAAAGGCACGGTGTGTACAACATTCCAGTTATTGTTCGTACTTTCTGATTCCCATTTAATATGAGGTTTGATAATATTAATATTGTTAGTGTTTTTTAATTTTTAATGGTCGGTTGTATAAAAATTTATTTGGACTCTTGAGGTTTCGAATTTGTTGCATTAAGTTAATTTGATTATTATCAGTTATGTTGTCGGCTTTCAAGTTTTGTTTCCATACTTTTAGTATGCTTCCAATTAAAGTACAATATTTAAAAAAAATCTGAATTATTAAGTGTGTACTTAGCTTTTACAAACTGAAATGTATTAAATGTTTTTTGCCTACTATCAAATATTTGTTTGATGTACTTGATACCTTTTGCATACCATTCCTTACAAAATTATGTCGTGTTATTGTTTTTTTAATTAAGAGTTGTTCCATAATATCTGATTTATTCCTTCAGCTTCTGGTTTATTTACAATGTTTATACTTGACCATGATTGTAATATTTCTAAGAAAATTTTAGGAAATGTTTGATTTTGTGTTTTAATATAGTCATTTGAATTACATTCAAATATTTTATCTTATTTGTTACTGTATACATGTTTCCAATTACCCTCATTTTTATTATCCATTATTCTTTTGACCCATCCTGTTTTAATTGCTTTCATCAACATGTTTAAATCAATCATTCTAAGCCCTCCGTTTTCATAATCCTGTATTATTTTTTTTCAACTAATTTTATCAGGTTTATTATCCAATAAATAAGTGTATATACTTTTATTGATTAAATTAATTAATTCCGGTTTTGGGTTTTCTATGACTGTAAGAAGGCATATAAGTTTTGATAATGCAAAAGTTTTTATAACAGTTAATTTTCCAATAATTGATAAATTATGTCTCTTCAATCGTTTTAAACAGTTTGTAAATTCTTGTATTTTTGGTATTAATTTAATTCGTGATATTTGTTTCTGTCATTTGAAAGAACAATTCCCAGCGTAGACGAGCATTCTGATTATGTCCATATCAATTTATTATTTGTACCAAATGTTTCAATAGAATTTTTTAATTATCCTGATCTTAAGATAACAGATTTTTATTGTTTAATTTTAGACCAGATATTTTATTAAAACCATTTAGCCTTTTTATTAAAGATGTAAAAGTTTTATATGACTCATCCATCATAAGCGTTGCATCATCTGCAAATGCTGTATTTTTTATTTCTGTGTTATATATGTTTATGACTTATATATATTTTATCTGCTTTTACGGACTTGTATAAAATTTCTATAACTAATATAAATAAATATGGTGAAAAGTGGACATCCTTGTCGTACTCCTCTTTTGATGTTGAAGAACTCGGACTGCAATAAGATATTACTGGTGTTAAAAAAATTGACTTTTATATGATTTCAACAAATGCATGTATTTATTAGCATTTGAGGACTTCCTTTTGCAAAAAATCCCAGGGTGTCACTACACCCGCTTTTTAAAAATCCTAACGTGGACAACCTACCAGTTATTGTGCATTTTTACAAGGAAAACCCTAGACCTTATTTCATATAGAAAAAAGAACAAAATTCAAGTGAGACCTTAATATATTACTTTCAAGATGTTTCACATGAGCTTACATGTTTATACAATGTAGTTATAATCATTAAGGAGTGTATGGTTACAATTTATATGAAAAGTTATTATCAAATAATATGTCATAAAATGCATACTTACAATATTTTTAAACATTTATCCAATAACATGTGTCATTTACGCCATTCACCAAAATTTATATTTAAACCGATAAATCAAATCACCAATTTAAAGAAATTATTTAATTTTTGAAGCCATCCTAATGCTTTCTTGATGTCTCTCATAAATTAGCCCTTATATGTTTCTTCGATTTTCTACCTCCCATTCTGATATCATCGTCGGATAGCCA
Organism: Panopea generosa; assembly: GCA_029582155.1. NCBI lineage: Eukaryota > Metazoa > Mollusca > Bivalvia > Adapedonta > Hiatellidae > Panopea > Panopea generosa. Next base: position 98,054,091 of record CM055894.1, on the reverse strand, counting down.
AGCGTAATCCATTTCGATACTCTTCATTTATCACCCGTGGGATATTACACTAGCTTTGCGTCGTTTCTACCAAGCCACAATGTAACCATATGATTGGTTCTTTCACGATTTCATTTAGGGAACGTTATCAAATCGCAACACTAGTTCATACAAACGCTGTTTTGATTATACGTTAAAGTTAGCTGTATTTTGTTCTGTTCTGTTAAAATAAAAAGACGCATAGCCAATGTAATTTCCCACGGGTGATGGATGGAGTGTATCGGAATTGACACCCGTGGGTATCCGACGATATTCAGATGTATGGTTGACGTGAACGCTGGGCTCTCTGATACTCAGTCAAATATGTGTATAACTAGCATATCCATAATCTGACCTTGTCTGGCACATGTAGCAGCGCTCAATTATGTTCGACGTAAAGTGTTGGTGGGTGTCAGTACGAAAGTAAAGCGACACAATACATGTGGACGCATAAAGATTCCAAAAAGCAACAACATGACATTTGGAAATACTTTGTGCATAACACAAATAATGTATGGAGAATTTTAAATGAAACAGCTGTGTGGCATCACTAAGTATAAAAAACAATTGTTACACTAAGGTCGACACCGCAATCCAAAGTGTAACAAAATCAGTTTATGTTACACTAAGGGTTGACACCGATATGGGGCATATTGTTGCAATATGTAACATAATTTAGGAAATCATCTTCTCTGTAATATCCCTGAATATTATGGCAAGTTATACAATTTATATTGTTAATACTGATAAGTATTGGTTATGAAACTGCAGATTGGAGTGGGATGGGTGGTTTGAGGGATATTTTGCTACCCATGTCCGCCAAGGTCAAGATCACTAAAAATAGAAAATCGCTATCAACGCTTACTGGTATTATTTTCAAGTATTTGCAAGTTACACAAACGTTCAGAACAGAGATATTTCGAATGCATTTGCGTTTCGCGATTTTTGGGTCAATATCAATGTCACCTTTGCAAAGAAATAGAAAGATAGAGGAGTGGGGGGAGAGTCATTCATGATGTCGTTTCGATATTCTTAAAAAAATGTGTTTATTTTAACTAACAAATGCGACTGTAAACATGCTGTGAAAGATCGGGAAAAATGTATTGATAAAACAAAAAAATATTTCAGTGAATGTTTTTTTATTTTGGAAAGGAACTAGTCGTAAATCATGAGGTATTACTAATTATAGCTGCAAAAAGGTAACTTGTAACACTTTGAACAGTATTTCTCCCAAATAATAGGTAATCAGAGACAGATACTAATGTTTTATATCTCTGATGAAGTCAATGAGTTGTACTGTACAATTGCCTAGATAAAATATAGAACCATGATTGTGATTATAGAGTGTGCACGTAATTTGTTTTAGCTTGATCATTAATTTCAAATTAACTTTCAATAATCATAAGGGCCAACAAGTATGTCACCCTTAGTGTAATGTCTAAGAAAAAATATATTTGAAGTGAATTATTTAGGCAAAAAATATCCATTTCTCCATATATGTGTGAAATTTTAGGTGTTAAACACGCATTTAAAAATACAATATGTTTGTGATGAAGGCCATTATCGAGGATCTATCGTTTGACTGAGATGAATTGGAGATACTTTCATAACATATTTGAAACGATGCGATTTTAGATTATCCCATACTGTATACATTTGATTGGTGGGTATATACTAGTATTTAACAAACGATCGAACGTTAAACTGACGTTTTTATTCACCACAATATTGAAAAGTAAAACTACATATTTAGAACAACTAATCAAGGACTGGTTCACACAACAATTCCCCGCATGACTTAACATTATACTTATGTTATATATAATGATTTCTATGCAATGCATACATTTCTTCGGCTTCGACAAATAATATATTTATATATAATTTTATGGGTACGTGTTTTCCGTATACAGGTAACGGATTTCCCAAGCCTTCATGTACCAATACAATGTTTTGTATGATGTAACAGGATATCAAATTCGCGCACGTGCAAGAGAACAATACAACGTTCCCAAAAAATGAGAAATGTCTATAAGCTATTAAGACCGTGATGCACGCGTAACAGTTTTAACGCAATGGGAGTACGTATATAGATCTGCTGTAATAGAGTTATCAAGAAGTCAATAGCAAATACGTTTTACAATATACACATTATGGCCCAAATATATTTCACATGTCTTTATGAATAAGAATACTTTTCATAAATTCGAGCAATGTTCGTAGAATTTTGTTTAAAGTTAATATAACGCTGTTCCCCGAGCCCTTATGTTTAATATGGTGTTTATCAAACTTGATATAGAAAATATCGTAGTGAATGTTAATAACAAATTACATAATTATGTAACTTCTTTATGTCCACGATTATTTTATAAATGGTTAAATATAACTATTTTTCAAGAGTGTTCTAATTTAAGAAGAGCATAAATTATGTCTGTTATAGATTAATTGCAATACTTGTAAATGTATATATTACATGTAACTGTAAATGCAAATCAAAACTCAAAACACAAAAAAAAGTAAAAACAATCCCGTTGTCTTTTAAAGCCATGTCAAAAGTATTGCGTGTTTCAGCAACTGTATGCTTTTGGCATTTTTTTTTCAAAATGTCTTCTTTATCCTAAGAACCGATTAAAAACGTCCAAGAAAAAAATAGAAAAGAGAAAAAATGTCACATTTTACAGTCTATGCTGATATACACTTTCCTGTATAGTCACTGAAAAAAACATGTTTATATTTTTTCATTTTGTGTTTCTTGAAATTGAAACACGTTAACATTGAATTGAGAAATAAAATCGTATTTAAATGTTATGTTTCAACTATTACGATCTAATTTGCTTAAAATAAAATACATCATGTAGTCAGGTACCGTAGCTTTTTTTCAAAACATGTCCCGAAAATGTATAAAATGTCGTTTATCCATAATATTAACATTTTTTTTCCTGATATACTGTTTTTATGATGTCCAAATCCATTTGAAACAGTTGCACGTCAACCTGCTCAAAAATAGTTCTCCGCCTTACAGTATTTCTAGCTCGTGCTTTTCGACATCCTCTGAATATATATTTTATATCGTCTAAAAGGATAGTTTCCGCGGCGTCATTTTCTGCTACATTCTCAGATACGTTCAGCGATTTGATTTTAGTCATGCCAACACTGACTTCACTTCTCTTGAAAAACCCGACGGAATTATGGTCAGATAGTTCATTCCAAATCAATTTCACGTTCTCACCTATATTTCCGAGATGTAAAGATTTTGAAAGCAGACGAATATTTTCAGTAAGTGGATCTACAGATAACTCGTCTACCAAGTTTGGCAGCTATACGCGTGCAGATATAAGTATTACAACCAATATATAAAAACTCAAACTTTGTATTTAACATCATTATTCCATTAGGTTTTTCACCACATCGCCTTCATATTGACCCTGTTTGATAATTGACAATGCTATACGCTTATCTACCTCTGGGTCACAAACACATACTGTAGTGGTTACTATTATTTTCAACGGTTCACGATTATCAGCAACCGACTTGTCATCCAGGTTCTTTTTACTGTTCGCATACATGGCACAAATTGTTAAATGGCGGATGACGAGACAACACCAGACAAACATGGATATGGTTTGAATTCGTCCTGAATTTTATGTATTCCAACTCTCCTGATTGCCACGTCCACATTTGCCTCATTATCTGTTCTAACAACGTCAGCATACATGTCTTGTTTTAAGTCTTGAGATATTTTTGCCATGATACTGACCTGAATAAAACCCAATTGTGAAAGTCATCATGACCACTACACAAAGTTTCGAATATTTCTAAAACGAATGGACTACGGCTGTCACTGCTGTGTTAATGACTTAATACTTTCCAAGATACTGTGACACTAACTATCGTTGATGTCAAGTGCGGAACATATTTAATCTTATGAACAATAAAAGCATACAAGAAATTTTAATTATGTATCTGTTAATTTCCCAGAATATTTATGTCCACGTTTTATTTACTATCTGCAACTTGTTTAAAGGGAATATAACATATATTTTTCAAAATTTAATAATTAAGCTTAAACATTTGTTCCCAATATATCATGCTTATTCATACACACTGACCCCACATTGCCAAAAGAATATATACATAATGTATCTATGGTTTGCATTGTAGCTGGGCGCACTCGCCGTAGTCTGTTCTGTACATTTATGTCTTGGTTATTCACAAATAATTATCTCCATATATATTATATATTGCAAATGTGCATCTGAAAAGATCCCAAAAATCGGAAGTTTCGTTGTTGTGAATTTAATTATCACCCTTTATGAAACTAAATATATATCAATTCACTGTATCTATATGATCTAACGGGTTTATATGTCCTTTATATAGCATGTGAGTAGTCATGAATCCTTAACTGGATCCTACCCATATAAAGCTATCACTTCATGTCATGTAAATTTGTCCAACCTGTCCAGATGTGTTGCATGTAATTCCATAGTATATATGTCATGGTCGACACCATTTTCGTTGGTTTGGCAGAGGCCTTGGTATTGTATCTATGGTTTGCATTGTAGCTAGGCTCTCTCGCCGCCGTAGTCTGGTCTGTACATTTATGTCTTGGATATTCACAAAATATCATCTCCACATATATATATATATATATATATATATATATATATATATATATATATATATATATATATATATATATATATATATATGGGAGAAATAATAAACTTATAAATTAATTAAAACACCCAAACAATACTGAATTTAATATATATATATATATATATATATATATGACCACGAGTAATAAAATTTAAATTTTTTTCAATCAATATCACACAAATGGTAAATAGCACTATTCAAAACTATGCTTATAATAAAAAACATTCAAGTAACCAAAATTAATTAAATGAATACATTACAAACACAACAGATATAAAAAACTAATCATCATTGCACATACAGCCTAAAAATAATTTTAAAACATCAAATATGTAATAATACCCATATAAGCAGTGCACATTTACAATAATCAAATATCAAACAATATTAAGACATAAAATCCTTTAAAACATATTTGTTGATGTAAAACAAAAACACACTGCTGAGTAACTTTAAATATCAGAAATAAAATGACTTTGCATGATACAATCAATTAAAACACAATACATAATAAAAGTAAATATACAAAATCACTGGTTAATATAAGTTTCTCAAAATAAATACAAGTAAAAGTAAATCTTTTAAAATACCTTGTTAATATTAGTATCTCAAAATGAACACAGGTAAACTTGTATAAGAAAATATCATACCATATTCTCTAATTAATATAAAACTCTCTTAAACTGAATACAAGTAAAACTTCTTATAAAAAAAATCTAACATGAATATAAATATCTCAAGATAAATAAATGTAAAGGTAAATCTTGTAAAAATCCCCCTTAATATAATTATATCAAATTGAAGACAAGTAAACTCGTAAATCTCATAAAATCTCTCATTAATAAAAGTCATTTAAAATGAATACAAGTAAAAGGAAATCTTACAAAATCTGTGGTTAATAAAAGTCTCTTAAAATGAATACAAGTAAAAGTAAATCTTATAAAATCTCTAGTAAATATAACTATCTAAAATGAATACAAGTAAAGCAGATCTCATAAAATCTCTGGTTAATAAAAGTATCTGAAAATTAAAGACAAATAAATTTGTATAAGTTAATCTCATAAAAACTATCATTAATTCAAGTCTCTTAAAATGAATACAAGTAAAAGTAAATCATTAACATCTCTGTTCATATAATAATCTATAAATGAAGGCAAGTAAAAATAAATATCATAAAATCTCATGTTAATATAATTTATATCTAAATTAAATACAAATGAAAATAAATCTTATAAAATCTCTGGTTAATATAAGTATCTAAAACTTGAAGACAAGTAAAGATAAATTGTATAAAATCTCTGGTTAATATAATTATTTCAAAATGTATACAAGTAAAAACAAATATAATTGATTCTGTTAAATCTCTTGTTAGTATAAATATATCAAAATGAAGATGAATAAAAATTATTCTTGTCAAATATCTTTGAGAGCATAAATATATTTCAAAATGGATAAACGTTAAAGTACATCTTATTAAAAAACTAACATCTCATAAAAGTACAAGAAGCAATTTTAATAAAAATATATATAGAAATATTAAAACCAATATTTATTTTTATATGCATATTGCATTTACATTTTCTTTTTGATTTATATGAAATTAATTACATTTTTTGCATGTATGGTCTTTTCTATTAAAATGGCACTGCTAAACACTTACAACAAATATTAGGTTTTTTATGAACCTATCTTTCGGCCTGCTTAAATATAATACGTTGTACAAGGGGCAGTTGTCTATAAAAAAAACTGCGTCTTGTAATTGTGCATGGCTTTTGAACATATACTTTGTATACGTGATATAAATGCACAGACGTATCCCCCTTCATCTGTACATAGTTCCGATAATTACTCGGCATTGTTTTTCATTTATAAATTTAAAAAGTATTGATACAAAGTAATTATTTGTAAAAGAGATTAAAATACAATATATGAAAATTTAAAGGGGAAAAAATTGGAGCTATGTATCTCTCCCTTAACATCTACCAACATACATGCACATATATAAACACAAACGCACACAAACGTCTATAAGAGGGTCTTGGTTAATTTCCAGTGACAAGTAAATACATCAAACATTGAATTTTTTAAATAGTATGAAAGCAAACATTATTCCAAGGGACATAACTGCCTTGTTATAAGTATGTCAAATATTTCTGCATGATCCTATTATATAGTTCAGTGATGTATTTCAGATGTATTTGTACGTTGTCATCGAAGTTATCTATTGTGTTGCTTTTTTAAAGACAGTCACTTATGGGTATACAGGAATGGTTTTAACAATTCCATAAACACATTTAGTTGTAATCATTTTTATTATTATCAATAAGTGCGCATTTCGGAAGTTTAATGAGGCTTTAATGATTTTTAATTACACATTTCAATATACTTTGATAAAGTTTATTTTATTATCAATCAACAGATAAACATTGATTAGTTTGTGTTACTGTATTTAAATATTATATAAACTTATTTTTGAAAGAGACAGAATGATAATAAAATATAATGTCGTAAATCAATCAAGAGACTGGTGCTGTCGGGGATTCGGATTCTCGATCCGAGGGTTGATAGTCGGACACATTACTGTTTGGGTTAACGGGATAAGTGCACTGATATTAAAATTATATTTTAAACTTCATATTGTTTTGCATTTTTTTTAGATATAATCATTACGGTTATATAATTATATAAAATGTTGTTAGAAACAGACATCTTTTTTGGAGAAAACCGTGTATATTTCTTTTTTACCGCTTTATTTTCTGATTATAAAATTTGAATTTGTTATCAATTTATCTGAATATTGATGTTAAATCAAATAGCTAATTTTAAAAAACTGAACAACAAACTTGTGTTAAAAAATAATTACTAAATTACATTCTAGCAGATTATATTATTAATCCCAATAAAATTACAAGTTTTGCCTCCAAGGCATGGGTAGGGGGTAATTAAGGACATAAATAAACACTGGCTTATTACATTGTTTGAGACTTGAAACACTAATGTACTGGATATAACTACCGTGTTAATCCCATAGATAACATCTCCAGTTTTGCAGGAAAGTAATTGGGGTTATTGTATATTCTAGGTTCAGATGGTCGACTTGGTTTAAAAGAGATCAACACACGGCAAGAAATAGAAGTTTGTGGAGAACAACACAGATGTATTAGACTAATCCTAAAATTGTTAAAGTGCTTACACTATGTACATCTACCCTCCACACTACAGTGTTAAATAACACCAAAAAATGACGTTTTTTAATTGTTTCAATTATGTGTATCCAAATGGGCTTGATTTAAAATATTTTTATTGCAAACCCTTTCAGACAAAATCTCGTGAAATCTTGTTTGCAATTACTATTATTTTCCCGCTGTAAAACCATATAAATTCACATCCCTGATTTAGTACCTTTAACTTCCTTACCTGTATCAATGATACAAAGTCAATAATATGCTGACAACCATTCTCAAATAACCAAAAAAATCGGACTAGTGGACTGTAGTGTAAGCACTTACTGATACATGTACATGTATATGCACTTTTAATTATTTGTAATGTAAGAAGGGTGTATGGAGTAGAATCCAGTTTTCATTAGGTTCCAAGAATGGGTTTTCATTGATTGATTGTACTGCTATAATAAATAAAATACTTTTTGATAAAAAGGATAAATCTACTACCAAATATCTTTTTTTTGGCGTGCCAAATGAGTTATGACAAGAATATGTCCAAAATGTTTGTTGCTTATTATCGTAAAGTTAAGTCAATATTACCGACTGATTATATAAATGTGATTTTGTAGTTTAATTTTGTAATATTTTTCTAATCTTGGAAAAAGATTGTAGAATATTTTGATAATTACCACTAGATATACCACAATACCCTGAAAGCATGGTTGAATTTTGCCACAGTGGTTTATTTAATTATTTCACAGGTTATAGAAGTCTTTAAATTTTTTTAGCTCTACTGGCCAAAGACCAGTGACGATAATGGTTTTACTGTAGTGTATTATTCTAAAAATTGTCAGCATTTCAGTAAATATTTACCTTGAGGTTTTTTTCCCAGCAATCAATATTTGGGACGTGTTTTCATTATGAAAAACAAAAATACAATTGACACTTGTGTACCATTCATAATTTTAATTGTATTTAATCATTTTGTCGAGTACTATTCATAATAAAAGCCCGTGTGGTTCAGGCTAAGAATAGAATCACTGTCGATCTCTGCAGAGGGGTAGGAATCCTCCGAATGAGTGTCATGTTCATTTTATCGTTTCTTGTCATGTTCATTATATGGTTAAATTACAAACCCCTGTGTGGTTCTAGGGTGTCATATGAGTGATGGGCAGAATAAGACCACTTTGGCTTATGCATATCGTAAGAAGTGACAACTTGGGTAATATGATAGATTTTGCTGAAACTCTGCAGTTCTGCAGGTATGGAGGTTCTAGGTTCATTTTCTGCATATGCATTTGTTGATGTATTTTTTTAATTTGTATGTTAATTTGTTGTTTTTGTACATGTAGAGTCAACCCGGAATGGCCCTTCCTGTTGGCGTCGAATAACCTATAATGTGTTATGTATGTATGTATCATACATATTACATATACTATATATATACTATACATACCACACATACTATACATACTACATAAATGATACTGAAATTAAGATTAAACACCATAATTTTGAATGAAATGTTATTTCTTGTTAATTGTTAAATTGGTATATTACATAGAAATAAAGATTAAATACATATTACACATTTTTCATTTCCTTTTTTCCGATAAAATAAAGAATTAAAAATGTTGTTGTTGTTTTATTATTTTTTATTATTTATAATATTTTTTAATTCCAACAAATTACAACAACCATTTGTTGGAATTGTAAATTTTACTGCTGTATTTTTTTTCATTTATAATTCCAACAAATTACAACCACCATTTGTTATAATTGTAGATCTTAATGTATTTCTTTCATTTACAATTATAACAACAATTTGTAAGAATTGTACATTTTGTTGTTTTTTTTCAATTTACAATTCCAAATTGTAAATATTATTGCTGTAATTTTTTCATTTACAATTCCATTAAATTACAACAACCATTTGTTAGAATTGTAAATTTTATTGTTATTGTTTCCATTTACAATTACAACAACCATTTGTTAGAATTGTAAATTTTATTCTTGTAATATTTTCCATTTACAATTCCAACAACAGATTACAACAAACATTTGTTAGAATTGTAAATTTTGTAATTTTTCCATTTATAATTCCAACAACAAATAACAACAACCATTTGTTGGAATTGTAAATTTTATTGCTGTATTTTTTTCATTTACAATTCAAACAAATTTTACAACCATTTCTTGGAAGTTTTGTTGTATTTTTTTATTTACAATTCCAACAAATTACAACAACCATTTGTTAGAATTGTAAATTTTGTTGTTGTAAATTTTTCCATTTACAATTCCAACAACAAATTACAATAACCATTTGTTGGAGTTGTAAATTTTATTGTTGTAATTTTTTCATTTACAATTCAGTGTAGTTCCGGCTAAGAATAAATCACTGTCGATCACTGCAGAGGGGTAGGAATGGGTGTCATGTTCATTTTATCATTTTTTGTCATGTTCATTATCGCAGTTAAATTATCAACTTCTGTGTGGTTTCATGGAGCCATATGAGTGATGGCAAGAATAGGACCACTGTGGCTCATACATGTCGTAAGAATCGACAAATTGAGAAAAACGATAGAATTTACTAAAATTTTGCAGTTGTACAAGTATCAAGGTTCTAGGTTCATTCTGCATATCCATTTGTTGATGTATTTTTTTTAAATCTGTATGTTAATTTGTTGTTTTTGTACATGTAGAGTGAACCTGGAATCTTCCTTCTTGTTGGCGTTGAAAATACTATAATGTGTTGGTACGCCGTAAAAAACCTTTTCATTCATTCACATATACTACATATATATTACATATTATATATAAACTACATATACTATACATACTACATATACTATATTATATATCATACATACTATATATATATAAACTATACATACTATATGTATAATACATATTACATATACTATACATACTACATAAATGATACATTAATTTACAATTCCAACAAATTAAACATACAGTTGTTGGAATTGTTAATTTTGTTTTGTAATTTTTCATTTACAATTTCAACAAATTACAATAACCATTTGTTTGAATTGTAAATTTTGTTGTATTTTTTTTCATTATCATTCAATCATACAATATCATACAATCATATAATATCATACAATACCATACAATACCATAAAATATCATATAATACCATACAAATATATAATATTATACAATATTATACAATATTATACACTATCATACAAACATACAATATTATACACTGTTATTAGTGTTAACTTGTATTGTAATAAAAGCTAAAAAAAATGATACAATCATTCAATATCATACAAACATACAATATCATTCAATCATATAATATCATACACTATCATACAATCATACAATATCTAACAATATCATACAATCATACAATATCATACAATATCATTCAATCATACAATATCATACAATACAATACAAACATATAATATCATACAATACCATATGATCATAGAATATCATACAATATAATACAATCATACAATATCATACACTATCATTCAATCATACAATATCATACACTACCAAATGATCATATAATATCATACAATGTAATGCAATCATACAATATCATACAATATCATACAATATCATTCAATGATACAATATCATACAATCATACAATATCATACACACATACAATATCATACTATACCATACAATATCATTCAATCATACACTTTCATACACAATTACAATATCATTCAAACATACAATTTCATACAATGTCATTCAATCATACAATATCATACAATATAATACAATCATACAATATCATACAATATCATTCAATCATACAATATCATACAATATCATTCAATGATACAATATCATACAATCATACAATATCATACACACATACAATATCATACTATACCATACAATATCATTTAATCATACACTTTCATACACAATTACAATATCATTCAAACATACAATTTCATACAATGTCATAAAATATCATAAAACGTACAAAATATTTGAATGATACAATATCATACAATTATACAATATCATACAATACCATACAAACATACAATATCATACAATATTATTAAACCATATAATATCATACAAACATACAATATCATTCAACCATACAATACCATTTAATCATACAATAGCATACAATATCATTCAATCATACCATACCATTCAATCATACAATATCATTCAATATCATTCAATCATACAATACCATTCAATCATACAATAGCATACAAATATACAATAACATTCAATCATACAGTACCATTCAATCATACAATATCATACAATATCATTCAATCATACAATATCATACACACGTATAATATCATACAATATCATTCAATCATACAATATCATACAAACATACAATGTCATACAAACATACAGTACCATGCAATATCATACAATATTATTAAAGTTACTTTGTAATGTAATGAAAGTTAAATAATTCAGGTCTCACTACACAGTTGAATTTTGCTCTTTGTTCTATATAAAATAAGGTCTCAGATTTCCACTGTAAAATCTCCATATAGAACCTTTTTTAGAGTATTTTGTTTTAAAATGAATATATATCCGCACATAAAATTGTACAATACCTAACTGGTAGTTTGATCAGCCTGGTTTGTGTGCAATGAGACCCTAAGATATTTTTCAAAAATAAGCCAAATGCTCATAAATACATGCATTTGTTAAAGTTCCGTAAAAGTCTCTTTTTAACACCAGTGTTTTATTGCAGTATATGCTAAAATAGGCTAAATATATGTTTTCTCCAGTAAATCACGTCTGTGTGATATTCATTGACCCCTTAGGCATATTGCCAAAAAGATATCTATTGAATCATACTAAAGTAATAGATTGAAATGTTTTTTTCTAACTTGGCTTACGCGCCTAGGTTAAACTGAAATATATTTTAGGCTTAAAATAAAAGATATTTTGTGACGTATTAAATGGGTCACGTGATTAAACTTTGATTTCAGTATGATCCGTTATATAGGTATTATAGTTTACACGAAGTAAAAGTTGTTTTATCTTTCAAAGAGACCTAATGACGAAATGAACTCGGGTATTTAAGTGCTGTTCATTTTTAAGTGCTTATGCGATGGCACGTTGTCCGTCGTCCATCATCTGACGTCTGTCGTCTGTTAGCAGCACTTTGAAACCACTAGACCAATTAAACTGAAACTTCACATGGATGTTTCTATTGCAAAGGAGACTATATAGAATTTTTTTTTTTCGATCTGAAATTCAATATGGCCGCCGTTACTAAAAATAGTCCAAAATTTAAAAATTATTCTTCTCATAAACGGTCGAACAGATTTTCAAAATGTTTATGTAGTAATAATAACCAACTATAGTTTTGTTCGATTTGTTCAAATGGTGTCCCTAGCATTAAATATGACCCCGCCCCAGGGTTTAATTAAGGGACTCATGTCATTATAATATTTATTTTTTTTAAAATGGAAATGATTTTACCTATATCTTCACAGAAGCATTGTTTAGTGAAGGAGTTTCAGATTTGTAAAAATGACTGGGTTCTACTGTCTTAAAGGGTTAGGAGGGGCCCCAAAAGGATAAAAAAAAAAGCAAATTACTAAAATCGTTTTCTTAAGAACCGGTATGTCAGATTTGTTCATATATGGCATAAATTATCCCTATGTGTAGGGGTTTGATTGCAGATACGAATTTAGGGGCTAAAATTTATAGGGGCCCTGTAAGGAGACTTAGAATTTTACATAGGGATACTATGGGAAAATAAAAGTTCTCTTCTTCTTTTATCTATTCTGAAACCACTAGGCCAATTAAACTAAAACTTCACATGCATGTTTCTATTGCATAAGAAACTATACAAAATATTTTTTTTCTATCTAAAATTCAAGATGGCCGCTGTTACTAAAAATAGTCCAAAACTTTAATAATATTTTTCTCATGAACGGCCCAACAGATTTTCAAAATGTTTATTAAGTAATGATGACCAACTATAGTTTTGTTAGATTTGTTCAATGGAACCTTAGGGTTAAAAATGACCCCCGATGTTTCAATAGCATAGGAGAATTTCAAAAAGTGCTATGGCCACTATGAGTCAGTAGAGCGTCCTCAGGCCTTCTTGGGCCTCTTGTTTGAATGAGGATATTGTTTCAAGTTTATAGTAACAACTAACATCCTGTATCATATTATACACTGCAGATGTTGTATGTGACCTACATTTCATAGCCCATTGACATTGTTTGATGCTGAATTTTGCATTTAGCTCCAAGGTTAAGTTTTCATTTTTACACCTATTTCTCAATAAGTACTAGTGCTAGGACACTCATACTTGTGAACTCTTTAGTGACAATCCCTGCCCAGGATGCTAAGGCTTTTATGATTATACCTAATAACGTGGAGACGTTACGATTCTGATGATTCTACTATTAACAACACGCCCGGGGGTCGGGCTAACATTATGGCTGCTGGTAATACTCGTTTCTCCAGGCTGAACCCTTCTAGGACCGTTTACAAACATAAGGTTAAACCCGTATTTGCATCGGTTATAGGAGACGGTAAGAAGAACCAGTGGGATGTATTCCGGGGAGTCAAACACGATCGACCATGGTTCGATGCCGACGCTATGGCCAACACTGCTAAGAGGGCTAATTTTCCAGAAGTACAGAACTGTTTTAAATGTGTAGTTGAGAACACTGCTCAGGATCAATGTGAACTTGTAGGGTACTGGACCTTAATATGCCAATTCAAACTCGAGAACAGGCATATAGGTTAGTGTCTCAGGTCTAGGGTTAGTTCCTTATCTAGTCTATATGGTTTTATGGCTTGCAATGTAATAATAATATACAATAAAACAATTATTTGTTGGTACATATATTTGTTCTTTATTCATTTATGACATGCTTGGGTTTACATTCATTATTTCGAATCTGTCTACAGACATCTTCGACATATCCGGTGGGCTGTTCATGAAGACGACTACCTTCGTCGGTCCCCATAATTTCTGGCACGAATCGTACTTCGTGCTGCAGAAATAACCATTTTTGATATCTTCCAAAACTTCGTAATTTATATGCTCCGTTTGTGACCTGCAGTAGTCGAACGATACGTACTTTCCTCCCTTGTACAAATGCTTTATATCGGCAGACCTCCCATTGCACAACCTCTCTCCGTCAAGCATTACCATGATCCAAAGCGATAAATACGTTTTCTCCGCCCCACCCACGGGATCTACCACGAATAGGATGGTACGCTTATCTTGTACTCTCAAACGACTGACCACTTCTTTCTGGCATAACTTTAATACCACCACTTCCATTTCAAGCTTTAACCGTTTTTTGTTACTTTCCTGTTCCATGTCATGTGCTGTTTCACGTATGCGCTTCCGGTTCATTATATAGCCCGCCCCGTGCTCTTCAACTAGGTCGGTAGTGCTAACCCCCTGGGCCGTTTGTTGAGCCGCTTTAACTATATCTACCTTTACTTTCCCTTGCTCATGCATAGCGCCCCATTCATCGAAATCCGGCACGGGTTTATCAGGATTGTTCTTAATATAATCCGACGCTTCTTTTGCGGTACCCCTCGATTTGAATAGGGCCGCTTTCTTGAAACCCGGTATCTTTCTAATCGTAGCTAAACGCTTTTTCATTCTGAACTCTATGTATCCCTGTAAGTGAGGCGTGCCCCTTCTCGACATTTCCTTTCCAATCAGGAGGTAATTAAAATCCTCACAATCCACGATATTATAGTATTCCTCCTCTGTCCAATTATTTAAAGTAAATACCCAATTTCTTGCACCGCTATCTCTTCCTTGATTAGATGCCATTTTGGCTCCGAGGGTGTATAGCTGTAATATTACCTATACACCTTGGGTCCACACTATGGGTCCAGATCGAGCTTAACTGGCTAAAACTTAACTCTATATACCTTTATATCAAACGCAACTCGTTTATATTGCGTATTTCACAATTTATTTCATGTTGTTGTGCAATAATCTATTAATACGTACAGAATACCCATCGACCAATCAACGCGCTGCTACCTAGTCCGCTTTAAATTTCTTATCAGTAAGTGTAACCGCATACACCTTTTTAGGTTTAAGCGCATTTATCGATAAAATCTTATCTAGCGGTATTAAACTTGTCTAGCGGATTATTTAGGGGGGGGGGGGGTGTCCGGGGGGTCGGGATTGTCTGTTTCCAAACTATTTTTAAATGCAGAAAATTCAATCGCGTTTATCTTTCGTTGTATATGTCGTAGCGATCTCGGGTTTTCTTCTTTCAGTTAGTTATGTGTCAGGCTTGCACTGAGCGTATATTGAGATGGCTGGCTATTATCGTAGAACTTCTTACGGTTCTTATAAACGATCTCGAGGGTATGGACGGGGTAGATACAAACGATGGAGGGTATCTAGACGTTATCGAAAGCCATATAGGGGTCGTAATAACGGAGGATTTAGACGCAGATACAGAAGAAGAAGAGGCGGAGCGATGAGTAGGCTGTACAGGAAATCTAAGTTCGAAATCTTTAGGACATCTGTGAACTCTTTAGTGACAATCCCTGCCCAGGATGCTAAGGCTTTTATGATTATACCTAATATCGCTACTTTGTTGGATGACGTTTTAGTGCGGGGAGCTTTTCAAAATCAATGTATTCAATACGAGAAGGTTCGATTTCTTTCGTGTCAGTATAACTATTGGATCAAGGACGCCGGGGATGCTAATGAACTTAATTACTCTCGTCCAATGATGTGGAGACGTTACGATTCTGATGATTCTACTATTAACAACACGCCCGAGGGTCGGGCTAACATTATGGCTGCTGGTAATACTCGTTTCTCCAGGCTGAACCCTTCTAGGACCGTTTACAAACATAAGGTTTAACCCGTATTTGCTTCGGTTATAGGAGACGGTAAGAAGAACCAGTGGGATGTATTCCGGGGAGTCAAACACGATCGACCATGGTTCGATGCCGACGCTATGGCCAACACTGCTAAGAGGGCTAATTTTCCAGAAGTACAGAACTGTTTTAAATGTGTAGTTGAGAACACTGCTCAGGATCAATGTGAACTTGTAGGGTACTGGACCTTAATATGCCAATTCAAACTCGAGAACAGGCATATAGGTTAGTGTCTCAGGTCTAGGGTTAGTTCCTTATCTAGTCTATATGGTTTTATGGCTTGCAATGTAATAATAATATACAATAAAACAATTATTTGTTGGTACATATATTTGTTCTTTATTCATTTATGACATGCTTGGGTTTACATTCATTATTTCGAATCTGTCTACAGACATCTTCGACATATCCGGTGGGCTGTTCATGAAGACGACTACCTTCGTCGGTCCCCATAATTTCTGGCACGAATCGTACTTCGTGCTGCAGAAATAACCATTTTTGATATCTTCCAAAACTTCGTAATTTATATGCTCCGTTTGTGACCTGCAGTAGTCGAACGATACGTACTTTCCTCCCTTGTACAAATGCTTTATATCGGCAGACCTCCCATTGCACAACCTCTCTCCGTCAAGCATTACCATGATCCAAAGCGATAAATACGTTTTCTCCGCCCCACCCACGGGATCTACCACGAATAGGATGGTACGCTTATCTTGTACTCTCAAACGACTGACCACTTCTTTCTGGCATAACTTTAATACCACCACTTCCATTTCAAGCTTTAACCGTTTTTTGTTACTTTCCTGTTCCATGTCATGTGCTGTTTCACGTATGCGCTTCCGGTTCATTATATAGCCCGCCCCGTGCTCTTCAACTAGGTCGGTAGTGCTAACCCCCTGGGCCGTTTGTTGAGCCGCTTTAACTATATCTACCTTTACTTTCCCTTGCTCATGCATAGCGCCCCATTCATCGAAATCCGGCACGGGTTTATCAGGATTGTTCTTAATATAATCCGACGCTTCTTTTGCGGTACCCCTCGATTTGAATAGGGCCGCTTTCTTGAAACCCGGTATCTTTCTAATCGTAGCTAAACGCTTTTTCATTCTGAACTCTATGTATCCCTGTAAGTGAGGCGTGCCCCTTCTCGACATTTCCTTTCCAATCAGGAGGTAATTAAAATCCTCACAATCCACGATATTATAGTATTCCTCCTCTGTCCAATTATTTAAAGTAAATACCCAATTTCTTGCACCGCTATCTCTTCCTTGATTAGATGCCATTTTGGCTCCGAGGGTGTATAGCTGTAATATTACCTATACACCTTGGGTCCACACTATGGGTCCAGATCGAGCTTAACTGGCTAAAACTTAACTCTATATACCTTTATATAAAACGCGACTCGTTTATATTGCGTATTTCACAATTTATTTCATGTTGTTGTGCAATAATCTATTAATACGTACAGAATACCCATCGACCAATCAACGCGCTGCTACCTAGTCCGCTTTAAATTTCTTATCAGTAAGTGTAACCGCATACACCTTTTTAGGTTTAAGCGCATTTATCGATAAAATCTTATCTAGCGGTATTAAACTTGTCTAGCGGATTATTTAGGGGGGGGGGGGTGTCCGGGGGGTCGGGATTGTCTGTTTCAAAACTATTTTTAAATGCAGAAAATTCAATCGCGTTTATCTTTCGTTAAATATGTCGTAGCGATCTCGGGTTTTCTTCTTTCAGTTAGTTATGTGTCAGGCTTGCACTGAGCGTATATTGAGATGGCTGGCTATTATCGTAGAACTTTTTACGGTTCTTATAAACGATCTCGAGGGTATGGACGGGGTAGATACAAACGATGGAGGGTATCTAGACGTTATCGAAAGCCATATAGGGGTCGTAATAACGGAGGATTTAGACGCAGATACAGAAGAAGAAGAGGCGGAGCGATGAGTAGGCTGTGCAGGAAATCTAAGTTCGAAATCTTTAGGACACCTGTGAACTCTTTAGTGACAATCCCTGCCCAGGATGCTAAGGCTTTTATGATTATACCTAATATCGCTACTTTGTTGGATGACGTTTTAGTGCGGGGAGCTTTTCAAAATCAATGTATTCAATACGAGAAGGTTCGATTTCTTTCGTGTCAGTATAACTATTGGATCAAGGACGCCGGGGATACTAATGAACTTAATTACTCTCGTCCAATGATGTGGAGACGTTACGATTCTGATGATTCTACTATTAACAACACGCCCGGGGGTCGGGCTAACATTATGGCTGCTGGTAATACTCGTTTCTCCAGGCTGAACCCTTCTAGGACCGTTTACAAACATAAGGTTAAACCCGTATTTGCTTCGGTTATAGGAGACGGTAAGAAGAACCAGTGGGATGTATTCCGGGGAGTCAAACACGATCGACCATGGTTCGATGCCGACGCTATGGCCAACACTGCTAAGAGGGCTAATTTTCCAGAAGTACAGAACTGTTTTAAATGTGTAGTTGAGAACACTGCTCAGGATCAATGTGAACTTGTGGGGTACTGGACCTTAATATGCCAATTCAAACTCGAGAACAGGCATATAGGTTAGTGTCTCAGGTCTAGCGTTAGTTCCTTATCTAGTCTATATGGTTTTATGGCTTGCAATGTAATAAAAATATACAATAAAACAATTATTTGGTGGTACATATATTTGTTCTTTATTCATTTATGACATGCTTGGGTTTACATTCATTATTTCGAATCTGTCTACAGACATCTTCGACATATCCGGTGGGCTGTTCATGAAGCTGACTACCTTCGTCGGTCCCCATAATTTCTGGCACGAATCGTACTTCGTGCTGCAGAAATAACCATTTTTGATATCTTCCAAAACTTCGTAATTTATATGCTCCGTTTGTGACCTGCAGTAGTCGAACGATACGTACTTTCCTCCCTTGTACAAATGCTTTATATCGGCAGACCTCCCATTGCACAACCTCTCTCCGTCAAGCATTACCATGATCCAAAGCGATAAATACGTTTTCCCCGCCCCACCCACAGGATCTACCACGAATAGGATGGTACGCTTATCTTGTACTCTCAAACGACTGACCACTTCTTTCTGCCATAACTTTAATACCACCACTTCCATTTCAAGCTTTAACCGTTTTTTGTTACTTTCCTGTTCCATGTCATGTGCTGTTTCACGTATGCTCTTCCGGTTCATTATATAGCCCGCCCCGTGCTCTTCAACTAGGTCGGTAGTGCTAACCCCCTGGGCCGTTTGTTGAGCCGCTTTAACTATATCTACCTTTACTTTCCCTTGCTCATGCATAGCGCCCCATTCATCGAAATCCGGCACGGGTTTATCAGGATTGTTCTTAATATAATCCGACGCTTCTTTTGCGGTACCCCTCGATTTGAATAGGACCGCTTTCTTGAAACCCGGTATCTTTCTAATCGTAGCTAAACGCTTTTTCATTCTGAACTCTATGTATCCCTGTAAGTGAGGCGTGCCCCTTCTCGACATTTCCTTTCCAATCAGGAGGTAATTAAAATCCTCACAATCCACGATATTATAGTATTCCTCCTCTGTCCAATTATTTAAAGTAAATACCCAATTTCTTGCACCGCTATCTCTTCCTTGATTAGATGCCATTTTGGCTCCGAGGGTGTATAGCTGTAATATTACCTATACACCTTGGGTCCACACTATGGGTCCAGATCGAGCTTAACTGGCTAAAACTTAACTCTATATCCCTTTATATAAAACGCGACTCGTTTATATTGCGTATTTCACAATTTATTTCATGTTGTTGTGCAATAATCTATTAATACGTACAGAATACCCATTGACCAATCAACGCGCTGCTACCTAGTCCGCTTTAAATTTCTTATCAGTAAGTGTAACCGCATACACCTTTTTAGGTTTAAGCGCATTTATCGATAAAATCTTATCTAGCGGTATTAAACTTGTCTAGCGGATTATTTAGGGGGGGGGGGGTGTCCGGGGGGTCGGGATTGTCTGTTTCAAAACTATTTTTAAATGCAGAAAATTCAATCGCGTTTATTTTTCGTTATATATTTCGTAGCGATCTCGGGTTTTCCTCTTTCAGTCAGTTATGTGTCAGGCTTGCACTGAGCGTATATTGAGATGGCTGGCTATTATCGTAGAACTTCTTACGGTTCTTATAAACGATCTCGAGGGTATGGACGGGGTAGATACAAACGATGGAGGGTATCTAGACGTTATCGAAAGCCATATAGGGGTCGTGATAACGGAGGATTTAGACGCAGATACAGAAGAAGAAGAGGCGGAGCGATGAGTAGGCTGTACAGGAAATCTAAGTTCGAAATCTTTAGGACATCTGTGAACTCTTTAGTGACAATCCCTGCCCAGGATGCTAAGGCTTTTATGATTATACATAATATCGCTACTTTGTTGGATGACGTTTTAGTGCGGGGAGCTTTTCAAAATCAATGTATTCAATACGAGAAGGTTCGATTTCTTTCGTGTCAGTATAACTATTGGATCAAGGACGCCGGGGATGCTAATGAACTTAATTACTCTCGTCCAATGATGTGGAGACGTTACGATTCTGATGATTCTACTATTAACAACACGCCCGGGGGTCGGGCTAACATTATGGCTGCTGGTAATACTCGTTTCTCCAGGCTGAACCCTTCTAGGACCGTTTACAGACATAAGGTTAAACCCGTATTTGCTTCGGTTATAGGAGACGGTAAGAAGAACCAGTGGGATGTATTCCGGGGAGTCAAACACGATCGACCATGGTTCGATGCCGACGCTATGGCCAACACTGCTAAGAGGGCTAATTTTCCAGAAGTACAGAACTGTTTTAAATGTGTAGTTGAGAACACTGCTCAGGATCAATGTGAACTTGTAGGGTACTGGACCTTAATATGCCAATTCAAACTCGAGAACAGGCATATAGGTTAGTGTCTCAGGTCTAGGGTTAGTTCCTTATCAAGTCTATATGGTTTTATGGCTTGCAATGTAATAATAATATACAATAAAACAATTATTTGTTGGTACATATATTTGTTCTTTATTCATTTATGACATGCTTGGGTTTACATTCATTATTTCGAATCTGTCTACAGACATCTTCGACATATCCGGTGGGCTGTTCATGAAGACGACTACCTTCGTCGGTCCCCATAATTTCTGGCACGAATCGTACTTCGTGCTGCAGAAATAACCATTTTTGATATCTTCCAAAACTTCGTAATTTATATGCTCCGTTTGTGACCTGCAGTAGTCGAACGATACGCACTTTCCTCCCTTGTACAAATGCTTTATATCGGCAGACCTCCCATTGCACAACCTCTCTCCGTCAAGCATTACCATGATCCAAAGCGATAAATACGTTTTCCCCGCCCCACCCACGGGATCTACCACGAATAGGATGGTACGCTTATCTTGTACTCTCAAACGACTGACCACTTCCTTCTGCCATAACTTTAATACCACCACTTCCATTTCAAGCTTTAACCGTTTTTTGTTACTTTCCTGTTCCATGTCATGTGCTGTTTCACGTATGCGCTTCCGGTTCATTATATAGCCCGCCCCGTGCTCTTCAACTAGGTCGGTAGTGCTAACCCCCTGGGCCGTTTGTTGAGCCGCTTTAACTATATCTACCTTTACTTTCCCTTGCTCATGCATAGCGCCCCATTCATCGAAATCCGGCACGGGTTTATCAGGATTGTTCTTAATATAATCCGACGCTTCTTTTGCGGTACCCCTCGATTTGAATAGGACCGCTTTCTTGAAACCCGGTATCTTTCTAATCGTAGCTAAACGCTTTTTCATTCTGAACTCTATGTATCCCTGTAAGTGAGGCGTGCCCCTTCTCGACATTTCCTTTCCAATCAGGAGGTAATTAAAATCCTCACAATCCACGATATTATAGTATTCCTCCTCTGTCCAATTATTTAAAGTAAATACCCAATTTCTTGCACTGCTATCTCTTCCTTGATTAGCCGCCATTTTGGCTCCGAGGGTGTATAGCTGTAATATTACCTATACACTTTGGGTCCACATTATGGGTCCAGATCGAGCTTAACTGGCTAAAACTTAACTCTATATACCTTTATATAAAACGCGACTCGTTTATATTGCGTATTTCACAATTTATTTCATGTTGTTGTGCAATAATCTATTAATACGTACAGAATACCCATTGACCAATCAACGCGCTGCTACCTAGTCCGCTTTAAATTTCTTATCAGTAAGTGTAACCGCATACACCTTTTTAGGTTTAAGCGCATTTATCGATAAAATCTTATCTAGCGGTATTAAACTTGTCTAGCGGATTATTTAGGGGGGGTGTCCGGGGGGTCGGGATTGTCTGTTTCAAAACTATTTTTAAATGCAGAAAATTCAATCGCGTTTATTTTTCGTTATATATGTCGTAGCGATCTCGGGTTTTCTTCTTTCAGTTAGTTATGTGTCAGGCTTGCACTGAGCGTATATTGAGATGGCTGGCTATTATCGTAGAACTTCTTACGGTTCTTATAAACGATCTCGAGGGTATGGACGGGGTAGATACAAACGAAGGAGGGTATCTAGACATTATCGAAAGCCATATAGGGGTCGTAATAACGGAGGATTTAGACGCAGATGACTGAAAAATTGTTGAAAGCGACGCTAAACACCATACAACAACAACAACAACATCGTTTTTACACTATTTCTCAACAAGTGCATGTACTAAGACACTTATACTTGGATTATAGTAACAACTAACAACCTGCATCACGTTATATACTGCAGATGCTGAGTGTGACCTACATTTCATTGTCCATTGACATTGTTTGATGGTGAATTTTGCATTTACCTCCAACGTTAAGTTTTCATTTTTACACCTATTTCTCAATAAGTACTAGTGATAGGACACTCATACTTGGATCATAGTTACAACTAACACCTTGCATTATATAATGCAAATGCTAAGTACATTTCTTTTGTTCTTTTTTTTTCTTTTTTTTTTTACAATATGTTTTACTTAGAAATACAAAAAAAAATAATTTTCTTTTTTTCTTTTTTTTTTTTTTTTTTGATAAATATGTTTAACTTAGAAATACTGTTCAAAGTTTTGGGTTTTTTAAATATGTTTTACTTATTATACTGGGTAAAGTTTTGTGTGCAATTACCATCAAGTTCATATCTCAAAAATCACTTAATGTATTTGATCGAAACTTCACATAATACTTCCTACAATATTTCGTAGTCATTAAATCTACTACATTAACCAAGTAAGATAACTCTTGCATGAATATAACATTTTATTTTTTTCCCATGTGTGTATTAACGATCAAAGCGGAAACGGCGAGACATATCATTTCGCTGAATTCTTGTATTTAATCGTGTGTGCCATGTTTGTCTGGTGGAAATAGTACCTGATAATAAAAAGATTTTGCACAAGCTATCGAACTTGTTTTTAACAGTTTACTTAGTATACATCAAGCTAGTTTAAAGATATTTAAAAAGTTATAAATATTTTATTATGTTTCATGATTATAAGGCGGTACTCCTTCTTCTGTATACTTGTAATGTTCTTTTTTATTACGGGTGTGTGCTTTGAACGATACACCTACAATGGGGGACTCTTGACAGATAAACAAAGGATTGGCAGAAACAAATCTACATATGCTGGACAACCTGATATTGTGTGACGTCACATTTCTGTTAGGAGAGCATAGACAGGAGGTGAAAGCTCACAAGTTCATGTTGGTCAACAGAAGTCCCGAGTTTTATGCAATGTTTTGTGGACCATTAGCGGAATCACGTGACCAGATGAAATACCGGAGATAAAAGTGTAAACCCACCATTGATTTTTGTTCTTAGTTCCATAGTAAATAATAAAAACTTGAAGACTTGTCATTCATAGAGAGACCCAAATTAAAGAAGTGACATTTACATTTTACTATTTGTCAACCTCTACACTATCAAAATATGATGAGAAAAAAACGGGTCATATGTCATATAAGATATATTTTTTTCTGCTCAGTGTGTACACTGGTGATAAAGTGAAAGTAAACTTCAGAAATCATGTATTCATACCCCAATTTCCAAGCATCATTTTTTTTCTTAATTCACAATTCAAACATGACAATGCTATCAAAATGTTCAAAATGCATTAATAATTTCAAATAAAAAAAACAGCATTAAAACAAGGAAAGTGCATTTTTAAAGAAGAAGAAACGAGGATTATTTATAACCGCCATTATGTTACCCCACGGAAGCACTTCCTTTTTGTGATGGTGGTACTATGCCTAAACAACGACAGTTTTAGTCTTCTATTGAGGTATTGTATTGTATGGTATTTAGCTTCGCTTTCAATAATTTTCTGCCATATTATGATGGTTTCTGCTAGATATGTATTATAAGTGGTGCCGCACAGAAGTATCACGCCGCAGAAAGATGGCACGATACGACACATAGCCATATTATGCTGATACTGGGTTTACCAGTCCTGGAACTATCCTAAAAACCTGCAATAAGCGAGGAAACGTCTAGAAGCATTTAAAAGCAAAATAAAGTTATTTACACAATATCGCCATGTTGATATATTAATTTAATGACTGTTTTATGAAGTCATTAACTGGACACACGTACACTGTTTACAATATTGTAAGATCACGGCGCAGTTTTAAATAAACTGTTTAGCAAAAACCTGTGCTTTCGAAGTTTCGAACCGCTTTGTGCTTAAAATGTGATCACATTTCTACAAATACTAATTTTGACAAACCTCCATATTGCTTCTGATAATTATATCATAATCTTATGTCAAATATATATCACTTTGGTAAACATCAATAATAAGTATTTAGAAAACACAACATTTTTACTTCTGTGGTAGAAGTTTACAATAATTATACTTTATATAATTTTCTGTTCCCATATATATATATGTGTGATTCTTTGTTTCTGTTCAATCATAATAATATTTTCAAGTTATAACTGTTTTATAACTTACAAGCCTTTTTGTTTTCCTACAACATGTTTACTATTGATTTTAACAATTTCTTAGCAGTAAGCGATTTTCTAGGTCTAACTTGTCTCCGATTAACATGTTTTGATGATAAATTTCCTGTTTTATGTTATTAATTGACATATTAGCCTCATCACTCATTTGGTTTACATTAACCATATCAGTCATATCTTGATTTCTTTTTTTATGCGTGCTCTTGGTCGCTTGTCTAAAACGTTGTCAATTATGCAGACTTAGCGCTGTACAAGTTACTTATGACAGCATTGCTGGAAAAAAATCACAAAGGGTTAGACGAATATGTGTATGTTGTGCGTCAGAACAGTGACTGTGGACATGTCAACAGAGTTGCCTATGGCAAAAACACACCATCAAAGTTCTAAAAGAATGCCCTGTTTTGCAGCCATCACAAAGTTAGGCCAGGTAAAATAGTATTGATGACTGTCTGTTGTATAACGTTGATTTTTTTTATTAGAACTGATAGTAATTAGTTGCGTTGAAACTGTTCAATTATCCAGAATTTAAAAAATGCTGAGATACATATATATTTTTTGTTTTTGCTAGACTTTGATTGATGATTGAATATATTGAATATCATTTTCGTGCCATCAAGACCAAACAGACGATCATCTTACCTAACCACTCTTTACGGGATCCTGAAAGCTTAACTTGTACTCGAGTACACCCATTTCTAAAAGTAGTTGATCACTTTCCCACATTAATCAGCGGTGAGAGACGAATGATAATGGGACACATTGTCTCATATCAACAAAATACATAAAACTAAAATGTAAACAAGTAGTAAGAATTGTTTTTATATACATGTAGATACAATGATACAAGATACAATATATTGCAGTTAGAATGTTGTGTATGTTGATTTCAGTAATCCAGTTACACTGAAGACAGCGATTCACTGTCTGCTCTCTACTGTCTGGAGGTCTGTCAGGTCAACACACAGTGTAAGACAAGTTTTCCTGTCGGACAAGAAGTGCAATGTTCTGTGCAGTAGACGCTGAATGGCACACACAAGACTTTGATAGTTTAACATGTATGTATTTAATCATTTATAATTGATAAATTGCATTGAATTTTACGCTGTTTTTAACGTGACAATTGTATTGACGCCCTTACATGTACACAAGGAATTATATAGAGCTATACAAGTCCTTGATGTACATAGTCATCAGTTGTTTTAGATATGCAATGGTTTTACCAGGATCTAACCCATTATCTGTCTTATTGCTCTGCCATATGTTCTATTATAGAATGCAGTCAGATACATCTGTGTAGATGTTTAGGTTCATATTTAACAATCAATACAAAACTTCCGGGATACTTGTTTATGACTAACCCTCTTTAATGAATTAAATTAGTTTATACCAACTTATTTTAGCTTGATTGCAAAGAAAGCTCTGAACGTTTATTAAGCGCTCTCGAGTCCGCTTCCCGAGTAGAACCAGTCCTGCGTGTTGCTTTTTCAGAGGCACTGGGTCGAGCTGGGGATCAAACCCGCAATCTCTGGCGTGAGCTGCCAACACTATCCACTACACTACCGCCTCACTTTGAGTATTTTGAGAATTTGTGTTTACAATAGTGAGGTCAATCATATTGGGACATTAGGATGAGCAAAAAATGACATGTGAAGAAGATAAAGAGAAAATAATAGTATTCAATTATTAGTCACTTCTTGAAAATATTAGCTCAAAGCAGTCTTAAATAATAACAGTACTTTATTCTGTTTTTGTAGTACGTGGTGGACTGATGCCACACATTACATCTATGAAAGCTTTACAAACATTTGCCACCTATGTTAAACCAGGATTGCCTATACCATCAGAAGGTTACTGGTATAGTAATGACTGATTTTGGAATCATGAGAGTCAATGGTAATAGTGTGAAACCAGTCTACATTCAAACAGCTATCCAAAAACTTTGTAAATAACTGGAAAATAATTCTAAAGTCGTATTAGTCGCTTACAATAGAAGATGATTTTATTATCCAGTGGTATATGACGTTCTAACAATACAGAGCAATTTCCAAGTGTGTATCAGGATTAATTATTCCCTAACAGTGTTAAGGAAACTGTTTCCAAGTCATTCACATAAAAAGAAGATCTTGTGAAATTGCCGAGCGATATCAGCTACAGTGCACATAATGCCGATTCGTAGTCACTTGGGCAACACCTCAAATCATTGACACCGAAAGAGCTCCTATCATACAGTTTCGCTCCAAATGAAAACAATTTATAAACATTCTGGTGAGGATGGACTGAGAGGCATATTTCTTGCCAATAATGGTGATGGTGTACCAAGGGTCACCAAAGCAAAAATATATTAGATGAGGTTATATCAAAGATGGCTATATATTTCAAACAATGACTCTTTATGACTTGAAGTGTGTGTGTCAAGGGGGGGGGGGGGGGGGGTTCTATTCTGTTATACTGTTAATGTGAACTTTTTACATAGTATTAATATTTAATAGTTTATGTCATACTATGTTTGTTTTGAAATTGACACTATTCGCAAGATAAATTATTTAAGTGTTTAAGCACGAGAATGAACCCGTGTAATGGGATGGGGTTTGATGGGGTTCTGATTCCATGTTCAATTTTCACAAAAAAGTACATATTATTGCTTTTATGCTATTTCTGTATAATGTGTGAACATCTTTATTTCAGTAATATTTGTCATTTTAGTTTTTGTTTAAAAACTTGGAAACATTAACATTACTTTTAAGATAAACATTTATTTCTATAGAAATGCCGATTATGAAATTTTGACCTTATCATATTAAAAGAATTATTGAGAGAAAAACGGATAGTAAAACTTCCTAATCTTTTGATATCATATGTGGAATAGTATATATATAAAAGTTAGTCGTGTAGTATTGATGCCCCAATAGTAGAATGGATTCTCTACACTTTTATTTTAGAACATTTTTTTTCAAAGCTATCAAAGAAATGGATTTCTCCTGTCCGCTAGAATACAAATTAGTTCATTTTAGATTATTTTTTCAATTTAATGTTGCATGCTCATATTTTTTTCTTAAAACATATGCTTTTAGAATACACTGATTTTAAAAAATGTAAAACATATTGAAAATTAATAAAATTGTAGCAATTTAACCTATTTTGGACTTTGTAATTTTTTGCGGCCTTTTTAAAATGGGATGTTGTAAAGTAAATGCGGATAATTTTTTTTTAGATGGTAAAAGTTTCTAAAAATTTGGACATAAGCCAGTGATATTATATAGTTAATAAAAATAAAAGGCTTTAAAATATTTGAAATATAGCCCATTACGGTCCCACTACCTTAATCTGAAAACTACGATCATTTACATTCTATAATGGTATCTCCTCACTAGAACCTACTGCTAACGCTTCTGATTCTGGTATTCTAGTATTCTAGACACTAAATCTGCTGAAACATTTTACGACCTTCGATAAATTCAATCTTCGCGTTATATGCTGATATTGCTAATGATCAAAGCTGTATTTGTTTATTTTGATCTGGTAATTCTAAAACATATTTCAACGGTTTATGGTCGCAAAATATTGTAAAAGTAGCGCCATATAGATAATGATCTAACTTTGACAGTGAAAAGTAAATTGCGGAACATTCTCTACTTATTGTAGGCCATTTTTGTGTTTTATTCAATTTGTGTGATAAGTAATAAATCGGTAACAGATTACTACTATCTAAATTTGAAATACTTTCATCTACTGGTTGTGATAAGACACTTCCAATTGCAAAATTACTGACGTCAGTATGTAAAACATATCTTTTTGCTGGATTTGAAGGTGATAGTAGAGGTAATGAACTTAGACGTTCTTTTATTATTTCAAAAGCATTTTGATAGTTTTCATCCCATTTAAATATTGCAAATTTCTTTGTCAATTCTATTAACGGATTTGCTATCTCTAAAAATCCTTGAATGAATCGTCTGTAATAACCGGCCATCCCGATAAAGGATCTTACTTCTCTAACAGACATAGGCTCTTTTAGTGTTTTTATTGCTTTAACCTTCCTTTTATCTAAGCGAATACCATTTTCACTGATTAGAAAACCTAGATAATTTACTTCATCTTGTAAAAATAGCATTTACTGATTTTTAGTTTCAAATCATGTTTTCGTAGTTTTGTGAAAACCTTGTTGATATGTTCATAATAAGTTTCTAAATTTGGAATCTATAGGTACCTGCCAGAAGCCGTTCTTTAAATCTGATGCAGTAAAGTATTTTGCGTTCTCTACCAACGACAATATATCATCTATTAACGGGATTGGATTGGTTTTAACATTTGATTAATCTTTCTATAATCAACACATAATCGTTTCGTACCATCTTTCTTATCTACTAGAACTATCGGAGAACTCCATGCTGAGTTTGATCTTTAGCTTCAAGCATCTCACTGATTGCTTTATCTATATGTTTTCTATTGTTTATCTGGGTGCGGTACGGTCTTGATTTAATCGGAGGATTATTTCCTGCATCTAATGTCATTTTTGTTCCAATGGCTCTACTTAAATCTAAATCTGTTTGAGCAAATAAATCTGAATTTTCCTGTAACAAACTATGTATGTCGTCTAAATGCTCGCTAGGTGCCGCAATATTCTCACGATTAAACTTTTCATTTATCACCTCTGAATGACATTTTATCTCATTTACTGAAGTAAATTTAGCATCTTTTAGTTTTTTCAACTTTTGCAATCACACTCCGAACCCGATAGTATGTGCGTGTGACATACTGGTACGAAACAGACACCAGTCACATGCTACGCCAGACACATCACGCTGTGTTTATGACCAGTCTCCTGCTATGCCAGACACATCACGCCGTGTTTATGACCAGTCAACGGCTGTGCCAGTTACATCACGCTGTGTATATGACCAGTCGACGGCTGTGCCAGACACATCACGCTGTGTTTATGACCAGTCACCTGCTGTACCACACATCACGCTGTATTTATGACCAGTCACCTGCTATGCTTGACATATCACGCTGTGTTTATGAACAGTCACCGGCTGTGCCAGACACATCACGCTGTGTTTGTGACCAGTCACCGGCTGTGCCAGATACATCACGCTGTGTTTATTATCAGTCACCTGCTGCACCAGACACATCACGCTGTTTTTATGACCAGTCACCTGCTATGCCAGACACATCACGCTGTGTTTATGACCAGTCACCTGCTGCGCCAGTTACATCACGCTGTGTTTATGACCAGTCACCTGCTATGCCAGACACATCACGCTGTGTTTATGACCAATCACCGGCTGCGCCAGTTACATCACGCTGTGCTTATGACCAGTCACCTGCTGTTCCAGACACTTTACGCTGTGTTCATGACCAGTCATCGGCTGCGCCAGTTACATAACGCTGTGTTTATGACCAGTCACCTGCTGTTCCAGACACTTTACGCTGTGTTCATGACCAGTCACCGGCTGCGCCAGTTACATAACGCTGTGTTTATGACCAGTCATCTACTATGACAGACACATCATGTTGTGTTTATGACCAGTCACCTGCTGTTCCAGACACATCACGCTGTGTTTATGAACAGTTACCAGCTGTGCCAGACACATCTCGCTGTGTTTATGAGTAGTCACCTGCTGTGCCAGACATATCTCGCTGTGTTTATGACCAGTCACCGGCTGTACTTAATTAGCGATATCGCTAAGGGAATAAATCCGTTAAAATAGCGACGTGCGATATTCATTAACATATACACATTACGTTTTTAACGTATTCTATTTTGATGCATTATGTTACAACATGTCTAATGTATTATATCGAATAGACCTTAAAGGAACGACATTGGCATTGTTTTGTATATATAGAAGACGATGTATATTTTACATTGTACGTGTATACATAAACATGTATGTATTTTAATCGTTATTTTCATTTTGCTATATTTTATTACAAATACTCAGTAAAAATAAGATTAAAATATGTTAAGCACTTACCTGATATATTAAAGTATCATTTTCACTGAGAGTGTAATTGGAGAGGTGTAAGTACTGTAGTCTGGTGAATTTCTCATATGTGTGGCTAGAAATCGATGGATGAGTTTACCACTATACTCTATAGTAGAAACGATCGGTTGTCAAAAAATATTTGACCTTTTGGCTGAGTTATAAGGTCAAATGTCACCACAAGTAAAAATTTTAACTTGACGAGATAATACCAAAAGCATTCCTATTTAAGATATTTGGTTATTGTTTTGACATCACTATTGATTTATTTTAAATTACCAATGGCATGCGTATAAAGTAATAACATGTATTATTCATTGGGTCAAAGATCAACATCTTTAATATTGAAGAATTTGCTAAAAATACGACATAATTTTAAATTGTTCTAACCTTATAAGCACAACGTTGTCTGTTGTTATGATACAAGTATCAGGTATACATTTAGTTTGACGGACTTAAAGGCCAAAGGTCAAAATAGCATCATGCGCAAAATGTTAAGGTGGAACATTTATATTTTAGATGTTTTTTTTTATATATATATTACCAATAGAACTGATTATTTGAAATATATCTTTGAATGTGTATGAAAGGATGTATATCATTCATTGAGGTCATTGGGTCAAAGGTCAACTTGTAAATTATTGAGCAGGTAATTTTTAATAATATGTCGTGTTATTTTATTAGTTTTTAGCTTCATTATGGGATGTTAATCAAAATTAAGTAAATGTTTGCTTAATGTCATCATTCACACAAAGATTTACTGTATATTTTATTACTGATGGGCATATTAATATAAACAATGCTGGAATGGACTTGACCTTACATGCCTTTCTTCCGTATTTTGTACAAAATGCAGCTGCGTGTAATTTGGCAATTGTGCTGTATGTATCAACATTTTAGAGGTTATGCATCTTCAAATGTAGGGGATAGTAAAGTTATTAATGTGACATAAGGTTTGTCCAATGGCATTACAACAGTGTATCACACTATCAGTTAAGCTTCACCACTAACTACCTAGCACATTGAGTGCCCTGGTCCTCGATATATTTGTATAATCAGGTTGGTAGCTATACGATATATGGAATAAAACATTATATAATGTTTGGCTAATCTACTGAGATCTCTTCTATTTCACATTGAGTCTGATTTGTATTGATATTTTAAAATATGATTAGTAATCAATATATCATAAGCATAAATTAAATGGCGAAATCAAGTTCCCAAGTAAGACATCTTACATGTGTGTTCAGCAACATCAATGGAACACACAGAGAATTAAATCTGTGTTGCATTTTGGCAGAGTTATGACCCTTTTTGGAGTGGATTTTTCAGGTTAAATTTTTTTATCAGGTTCGATATTTATGCAACCACTCATTGGATATGAATGAAACTTCTCGTGTACATTAAGCATCATCAATGAAACACACAGATACAAAAACGATAACTCTGGGTTGCATCTCGGAACTCTGTGTTGTATTTTGGCAGAGTTATGGTCATTTTGGACTTTATTTTTTAGGTTAAATTTTAGGTAATATATTTATTTTACGTAGTCATTCATTTGATATGTATAATTCTTCATATGCGTAATTAGCATCATCAATGAAACACGCACAGAGACAAGATCTATAACTCCGACTTGTAACTTTACAGAATCAACTAGGAAACTCATAGAGATAAAGACCATAATTATTGATTGCATTTTGGCAGAATTATTACCCATTTAGACAGCTTTTAAACAGGTTAAGGTTTGTAGTATAAGGCCTTGAGATAAGATGTTTTACACATAGGGTTGTGACCGTCTCTCAATTTTGTTCAGATCCATGACCCTGGCAGTAAATTTAGCTTTTGTTCATTGTTTCACCCCCCCCCCCCCCCCCCATTTTCCTGAAAGAGTATCCAGCTGTGATCAACTGTGCATGCTGGTACCTGGCTCATCTACACACACAAATGAGCATGCTGGTACAAGAGTATTTCTATTAAATCCATTTTCATGAACTGGTACCGATGTATTGCCCCATGATGTGAAATTAGTGCATAGATATATTTTATATTTAAAAAAAATGAACAGCTTAGAATGTTGAAGGATATCCAGTATTCATAAACTGTATGTGTTAATACAAGACTATAGTTCTATTTACAAGAACTAATTTATTACTATTTGATTAATAAAATTTTGAAGGTAGTGCATATATCGCATATGTAAAACAATGATAAACTACTCTTAAATCAGAAGATTACTAGTATCTCAATTACAACTTACACTTTGTTTTAAATTCTTGTTGAAATTATTTCAGATAATGTTAAATTAGTATTTCTTGATATGCTTGACCAAATTATTATTCTAGTCCTGCAATGCATTGTAGTATTTAGGGTAAGTATATGTACAAGGCGTGCTTTAAGTTAGGTATTGAACACCTATCTTTTTTTTTCGGCAATGGTAAATGAATTTATAAATCAATACATAAGTTTAGTAGGGTGGCCAAATGCTTAATTAAATATATTAAGGCAATACGAGCTTATTACTTTCTTTTTTTTTTTCATTTAAATATATTTTATTTAGTCATATATTACACAGAGCAAATAATATAATAATACACACATATAATCATTTACATAACACAACATAGCATATATCTTCTTTTTTAAAGCAGAAAATGAATAGTAGATAGTTTTTCAATCTGAAACAATACATAATTTCTTATCCATAAGAAGTGTAAAAATGTTTTTCTATTTAATTTATGAAAGAAAAAAAAATGAAGTAAAATAAGACGATAGATGAGTAAGTAAAATAGAAAAGAAAGTCTTAGCAGACATACGCGTAAAATTGAATGTTTAAGTTAGTTTTTTGTGTTCATAACGAATCAGTTGTTAAGGATTAAAAATTAAAAATCTCCATTTATTTATAAAATAGTGAAATTTATCGTATTTCAAAGCTATTTCTTTTTCAATTTCAATTTGATTTTTGAGGTAAAATTGAAAACTGGCGCAGCTGGGAATGGTTTTTCTTACATTTGTTTGTATATATATAATACTTTGCACAAATAATAATGAAGTTCAAGGCGTTTTTGTTTTTATGATTTCCAAGAATACCGAAGGTAATATATTTTAGATCAAGTTCTATGGGAGTGTTCATATTAGTTAATAACATTTTTAAGTTTGACCAAAAGTGTTGTGTAATAGGGCATTCCCAGAATAAATGATTTACTGTCTCTATGTCCATGTTACAAAAATCACATAAGTTTGAACTCACTATTTTATATTTAAACAGTTAAGTGTTTGTTGCTACAATTCTAAGAATATATTTGTATTGGATTGATTGATTGAATATTTAGTGTCATTTTTATGTAATCGAGGGCTAACAGACGATCAGTTAACCTAACCACTGTTTCCTGGGATTAACCAGTACTCGAGCACACCCCATCTCCGCAAGTAACTGATAACTTTCCCACTTAAATCAGTGGTGAGAGACGAATGATAATGAGACACAATGTCGTATATCAATCATCACGGAGACTGTTGCCGGGCGGGGGATTCGAACTCACGACCCCTGGATTGATAGTCAGACGCGTAACCGACTGAGCTAATCGGGCCCGGCTTGTATTGGAAGTTTCTTAATTTTGTATGAGTTGTTGAAACTATAGGCATATAGTATATTTCACTCCATTTTAATGTTTCATTTACAAAGAGTTCCATCCATTTTTGTTGCTGGATAATTTCATCATGTTTTTCATTATTTAGCTGATGGTTGTATAATAGTTTATTCACATGTTTTGTTTGTTTTAATTTATTTATCATGTCGTTTGTGTTTATAACGTTTATTTTTTCGTTACTAAGTTTTGTTTTCAATGCGCTTGGTATACTTGAGATTAAGGATAAATATTTGAGAAAGTTAGTCCTTGGAATATCATAGAGAAATGAGAAAAATTCAAAGGAATAGAATTGTTTGATTCTGTAATCAAATATATGTTCAAAATACTTTATTCCTTTGTCATACCATTTTTTATAAAAAAAAGTTGTATTATTCACATTTAAATCAGAGTTATTCCATATAACTGACTTTCCAACCATTGTACTATCATTTGCTTCATTTATTTTTCCCCATGCAACAAGTTTATTTTGAATGAATATATTTTTCGGAAATAGTTTTTGTATGTCTTCCAATTTTAGGTTACACTCGAATAGTAATGTGCCACCAAATTTTTTTAGATGATGAATATATATATGTTTACATGGCCCGTTGTTTTCATCGAGTAAGCGTTTTATCCAACTTGCTT